>OX422224.1:165671489-166071489 GCA_949130495.1 Sambucus nigra | reverse complement strand
GTGGGGGTGGGGTGAGAGGGGGCAGGGGGTGGGGTTGGGGGAGGGGGAGGGGGCGGGGGGTGGGGTGGGGTGGGGTGTGTGTGTGTGTGTGTGTGCAGGTGTGTGCGTGTGTGTGGCGGGGGGAGGGGGGTGGTGGTGGTGGGTGGGTGGGTGTGTGTGGTGGGGCAATCTTAACAATTGTATAGCTTTAATTAATAAATTGTATAGCTTTAATTGTAATTTTAATTGTATAGTTTTAGATTAAAGTAAATTAATAATTAGTGCGCATTTCATATGAAAGTAGGATTGCCCCTCATTGTAAATTAGTAAATTAATAATTGTATACTTTAATTGTTAGTTTAATTGATGAAATGAATTAATTGAGTAGATGAATTAGAATGAGTACGGGATACACATTTGTTGTTGACATTGTTGTTGGATTATAGTGGATCGATGTTGGGTTGGTTAACAGTAAAAGTGGTCTTACCACTGGATTATTGTCCATATGGGGGTGGGATTTTTTAACTTTTTTTTACAATTACTTTGTATATCGAACAATATACAATTATTAATAATTATTGGATTATTGTCCATATGAGGGTTGGCCAATGTGGGTTTTTAGGTGTATCTGGTGGGTATTCTTGAGTGGTTAATTCTAGATATTATTAATAAAGATAAGTAGGGATCTTTTGGTATGGCTCAAAATGGCTATATTATTAATAATTATTGTGTGTGTGGTGGGGGGCAAGGGGTGTGTGTGTACGTGTACGTGTGCATGTGTGTGGTGGGGGAGGGGGAGGGGGTGGGGGCTGGGTGGGGGAAGGGGGTGGGGCAAGGTGGGGGGGAAGGGGCAGGGATGGGGGTGGGGGTGGGGTAGGGGTGGGGGGCTGCGTGTGTGTCTATGTGTGTGTATGTGCGTAGTGTCTCTTGTAAAAGAATGGATTGATTATTAATTTTTTTAGTAAATTAATATATGATTGCCCCTTATTGTAAATTAATATATGATTAATTATGAAAGTATGATTGCTCCTCATTTTAAATTAGTAAATTAATAATTGTATACTTTAATTATTAGCTTAATTGATGAAAATAATTATTTTGTGTGTGGTGGGGGACAAGGGGTGGTGTGTGTGCGTGTACGTGTGCATGTGTGTGGTGGGGGCGGGGTGTATGAAAGTAAATTAATAATTACTGCTCATTTTTATTTGTAGTAATTGTACATATTTGCATGTCTTCTTCTAATTTTTTTTTTATCTCTACTAATAACATTTTTTTACAGCAAATGTCTCCTTCAGGCATTAAGGCGAGGATGATGATGCTGGTTATGATGATGTCGTCTGGACTCGGTGGTAGCGGAAGTGACGAGGGCTCCTCGGCCCCTAGGCTCCCCAAATATGGCAAATTTGGGATTACCATCAAGAACAAGTCGGAGCTATTAGCGAGATCCCTAGAGCTGGTAAAGACGGTAATCGGTCTGGGGTATATGAGTTGGAAGGAGGTGCCATATGAGCTCAAGTTAGCTGTTTGGGCGGCACTATAGGTAATATATTTATATTTATATTTATATTTATATGAATATTTCAATTTCAATTTCAATTTCATTTTATTATTTATATTTATATTTATTCGCAACTAACATTGTATTTGTTGGACAGGAACAATTCAACTTGGATCCAAAGCTACGCGATTCCGTCTTGGAGCAGTTGAAGGAGAAACACAAGACGTGGAAGAAAAATATGCAGACATGGTACTTTGGGAAAACACGAAAGTCCATTATCCAAAGGCATGAATCCGTCCCGCCGAAGGAGCCGATCTCATTGGCACAATGGCAAAAGTTCATTGACAATGAGATCGGGGAGCGACAATTGGCATCTCGCCAATCGGGGAGGGAAAATCGGGTAAAAAAGACGGACGTTCACTACTCCGGACGGACGTCTTACGCCGAGGTGGAGCATAGGATGATGGTAAGATTTAATTTGTCTATAACTACAGAAATATATTATTCTGCATTATTTTACTTTGCGGGGCCGATACTAATTTTACTTTATTTTATTTCAGGGGATAGGGAGTGGCCCTGGGGGTAAGCCACATAGGCTCGATACTTATGTGGCTCTTCGAACTAAGAAGGGGAAGGACAAGGAGGTGTCCCCGAGCGTCGCGGCCACGATTGTAAGTGATCTGACAGTTTACTTTTTGTTAATTACGTTATAATTTTTTAGTTTACTTATCATGTGCTTTTTGTCGTTTCGGGCAAAGCTTAAGGAAGTGCATGAGTCGCAGTCTGATGTCGACAAGGCATCTTTGTCCACAGACGCACTCAGCCAACTGCTTGGCTCTGATCGCAAGGGGAGGACAAGGGGGTGAGCTCGCAGGTGGCCAAATCTAGGATCATCGGATTGGAGACGAGCGACACCGGGTTAGCTCGAACGGTGGATTCACATGACGCAAAGCTGTCCCGTTTGGAGGCGACGGTCCAAGATATGTACTCATTCATGAAGCGTACGTTGGGCGGAGACCGTAAGGGGAAAGGGAAGGAGAAGGTAGTGGAGGAGGAGGTGCGGGAGGACAAGGTGCAGGATGACAAGGATGTGGACCTCGCTGCTTCATCACCGACACGTGCGTACTTCGATGATCCACTTCCCTATTTGACTCCCTTCAACAGACCGATGTCGACACTTGGTTGGCCGAGCGTGTTCATATTGGACGTATTTGATTGCCAGCGGATAGGGCGGGGGTTGAGGGTCCCGAATATTGTCCAGGGTGGAATAGTTCATGGACGTGAGCTTCAAGAGATCGAGTCCAAGGTGCTCGTCCGCATGTGATACCCGGGAAGGATAACTCCCTATTGTGGCTGCGCGAATAATGCGGCACGATGTATATTTGTGTGTGTGTCAATTCGTCTATCGTATGGCCTACTCACCTCCTCACATTTACCCCAGACATGTAGTGACATTATTTTTAAGTTGGTACATTTGAATTATATTTGGATTATATCGTTATGTATATTGTTTCTATTTTGAATGTATATTTGCATTATCTTTAGTTTATTTGGATATATGATGTTTGAACAGGTACAACGTTGCTATAACAGGTACAAATATATTGCTGGGCAGTGGCAGTGGCAATACTACCCAGCAATTTTTTTTTAAATTCTACCCAGAATTGTCACGGTCATTGACCGTGACAATATTTTTAAAAATGGTCAAGGCTTTGTCACGATTATTAACTGTGACTAAACTTGTCACGGTCAGGGACCGTGACACGACCGTGACAATTCTAATGAACTTGTCACGGTCAATGACAAAAAAAATTGCCTCGCCCCGAATTGTCACGGTCATTGACCTTGACAAGTTGAACTTGTCAAGGTCAATGACCGTGACAATTCGGCAGATTTGGTGTAGTGTCGGAGCTTCAACGGCCTTCATCAGAGCTATGATTTGGGTGGGTAGTAATGGCATAGGGTGCCGCTAGCGCGGACCTTAGAAAATAAGAGAATATTGAATAAATGGGGTTTGAATCCACCGGAGCTCAGGTTTAGGGTGAGTAAGGGTGGCAGTAGGTTAGGTTTATATCTGTAACTTTTTCACAAACATTAATATTTACTGTGTTCATATAACACAGTATATATATATAAGGTGGATCGAAACCTTTTTTTTTCTATATTATCTTATTTTTAACGGTCCAAGCTAGCGGCATCCAATCCCAACCACCACCCACCCCCATTGTCGGAGCTCCAGCAACCTTCATCAGAGCTCTGATTTGAGGTGGCATGGAATGTCGATGTAACATTTTCACAAACAGTAACATTTATTATTTGTGAAAATATTACAAATATAAACCTAACCCAATGCTACCCCTACTCACCCCAAATCGGAGCTCCAGTGGATCCAAACCCTATTTATCCAATATTCTCTTATTTCATAAGGTCTGCGCCAGCGGCACCCCATGTCACCCAAAATCAGAGCTCTGATAAAGGTTGTTGGAGCTCCGATAATGGGGGTGGGTGGTGGTGGGGATTAGATGCCGCTAGCGCGGACCGTTAAAAATAAGACAATATCAGAAATGTTACTGTTTGGATCCACCGTATATATATATATATATATATATATATATATATATATATATATATATATATATATATATATATATATATATATATATATATATATATATATATATATATATACTGTGTTATAAAACAGTAAATGTTACTGTTTGTGAAAATATTACAGATATAAACCTAACCCAATGCCAACCCTACTCACCCCAAATGGAGCTCCGGTGGATCCAAACCCCATTTATCCAATATTCTCTTATGTCCTAAGGTTCGCGCCAGCGGCACCCCATGTCACCCAAAATCAGAGCTCTGATGAAGGTTGTTGTATCTCCGATAATGGTAGTGGGTGGTGGTGGGGATTGGATGTCACTAGCGCGGACCGTTAAAAATAAGACAATTTCAGAAAAAAGAGATTTTGATCAACTATATATATATACTGTGTTACACAGTAAATGCTACTATTTGTGAAAATGTTACAGATATAAACCTAACCTAATGTCAACCCTACTCACCCTAAATCGGAGCTCCGATGGATCCAAACTCCATTTATCCAATATTTTCTTATTTTCTAAGGTTCGCGCCACCGGCATCCCATGTCACTCCAAATCAGAGCTCTGATGAACGTTATTGTAGCTCCGACAATGGGGGTGGGTGGTGGTAGGGAATGGAAGCTGCTAGCGTGGACCGTTGAGAATAAGATAATATCGGGAAAAAAAAGGTTTGGATCCACCGTGTATATATATATATATATATATATATATATATATATATATATAAACACTATGTTAATACAGTAAATGTTACTGTTTGTGAAAATGTTACAGATATAAACCTAACCCAATGCCAGCCCTATCCACCCCAAATCGAAGCTCTGATGAAGGTTGTTGGATAGCGTGGACCTTTAAAAATAAGATGATTTCGAAAAAACTGGTTTGGATCCAATCTGTGTGTGTGTGTGTGTGTACTGTGTAATATTAACACAGTAAATGTTATTGTTTATGAAAAATGTTACAGATATAAACCTATCTCTTTTTGGTGCATACAGTAAAGTTTTCTATCTGTGTAATTTTTTTCTTTGAAATTATATAGGCTTCATGGATCTTGTTTGATAGAGCTCATCGAGCAGATTTCAAAAATAGTAATTTTGCGAAAAACGGATATGTTAATTAAAAGTTATGATCATTTGAAGATTAAAATAAAAGTTCAACCACCTATGTAACTTCCTCAAGGAAGTTACGGATGATTGGTTTTAAAAGGGTAAAATTGTGAAAAAAAAAGTTTCAAAAAATTAAGAGTAGGACCTATATGTAAGAGGAAAATACGGTGGGACTAGAATGTCTAAAAAAATGGCTAATAGGATCTAAATGAGAATGCCCCATAACTTTAAGGGCCCTTACGAGAACCGTATTTGTCACGATAAATGATAAATAAATTAATAAATAGGATATTTATCTATAATTTGATATATTTTATACAAAAATTTATTTACAAGTTATTTGTCAATGTACAACACCTCCTTTTATGCATAAAATTGTCACAAATGTTAATAAACTTTGCTTTTCTATTTGTGTGAGAAATATTTGACAAACAAATTTATCACTTCTTATAAGTGCTTTTTTTTTATACTATGATATTTTAAAAACTCTTAAAAAACTCTTTTTAACAAAAACACTCCTTTAAAACTGTTAAGAAAACTATTTTGAAACTGTTTTAAATTTAAAAAAAAATGTTTATAAAACTGTTTTATAAAAAAACTATTTTAAAACTGTTAAAAACACTTTTTCAAAAGGTTCAAAAACTGTTTTGAATAATAAAAAAAAACAGTTTCAAATATTGTAAAAATTATTTTAAAAAACTATTTTATAAAAATGTTGTAAAAAACTGTTTTAAAAATTGTTTTAAGAATGTGTTATAAAAAAAATTAGAATTTTTTTATAAAAACTGTTTTAGAAATGTTTTAAAAACTGTTTTATAAAATTGTTTTAAAAATTGTTTAAAGATGTTTTTGAAAAATGTTTTAAAAATAATTAAATAAACTAATTCGATTGACTTCAATTTCGCCTAAATGGTTGTTTGATAGCCTCATGTGAGAAAATTAGGTAAAATTTGGCAAATTTTTGTGACACCCCGCCTAATTAAATACCGGGTGATCAGTCATTTATTAATTAAATCCAAAATATCCAGTTCGACCAAATAATGCATCATTGTCGAAAATCATAAATTTTATTTTATTTAAAACTAACCGCCTAATATTTAAAAATGTTGATGTCGAAATTTTATCTTGTTATTAACCATCATCAAGTAAGGAAATAATTAACTAATACTATTCATCCCAAAAACATAAGGAAAGAACTAGTTGAATTAAAATAAAGAACTTAAGTAAACACTTCCAGTCAAAATCCCATACAATAATCCAAAGCCGTGAAATAAAAGTCTAGTGACAAAATAAAACATCTAAATCTATGTAAAATAGGAATGGACGACATGAACAACTGAAGTAAATAACTGATAGATAAAGAAGATAGACCATGAAATGTCTACTAGCAATGTCCTGTAGCTTCCACAGCTACAGCGTGTCAAATGAGTGGGATCTCCTAAGGACCTAAAACAAAAGAACAAGAAAAGAGATTTGCAGAAAAACGGGTCAGAGCCCGCGTTGAAAACAGTATAAAAATAGCAAGTGCTTAAATTAGTTAATTAACACAAATATTATTCATGGTAACTTATCGTACTCACTTTAGATACTCACATATCATCTATAGTGCATGCCTATCGAGCCTAACTACCCATACTAGTCACGATACTCTACCTGACTATACGTAGTATAACCAAACTATGTCGGATAAGATATCTAAGTAACCCGAAGACAATATTCCTATAATTTTGGGATGGGTTTAATATTGCTTTTATTTATTCTCGTAACATTCTTAGTTCTCAATTGGTGACACAATAGGTCATGAAACATAAAATAGGAACTCATTATACATAAATAAAAACTCATTATGTATACATACATATAAATATCAATATTGCACCCATGGTTAAGAAACTCTTGGTGCTAGGCATACTCGGCTATCTAGTCCCATTGCAATGCTCACGCATGAAGGACAATAGGTTCAATCTCTCAGGAACCAATAAAACATATACATGTATTGGAGGGGAACATAGTCCCAAGCCAATGAGCTACGCACATACCTACGCACCCATACGATTGTCATCAGTATCATTCTCACAGATAGCCTGTACCTAGGTTCCATGCTCTAGCGGTATGACTAAAAATCCCCCGAAGGCACACAAGATATGGTCGTCCACAACGTGCTAACCTTCGTTCGATAGCCAGTAGCTAGGTATATCATACACATAATATCTCAAGTAATAAGCATGCACACAACTTATATAACTCAATAGGCGTTCACGCAACCTGATTCTCATAGTACGTAAGTAGTATATTATCATTTATACCCTCTTCGTATATCATATATATGTATATTCTGTCTTGAACCTAAACCCCTCGGTAATATAAACTTTCTACGTCCCGAAATTAATCGCGCTCCCAATTGAATACTAACTCGAAATTTAAGTCACTCGTTATTCACGTAGGTTATGTATCTCACTTGGATAAACCTAGGATGATTTTTAACTTGACCGGACCTTAAAACTGCATTCTAAAATTTCGTTAGAAGTCCAGGGATTCTCGTTCAAACGAACTCCTCACTTCGAACGAACTCAAAATCTCGTTAGATAACTCGTTGGAATTCTCGTTCGAACGACCTGGGCAGGTCTTCGAACGAGAATTTTGAATTGGCCCTGTTCTTCCCCAAAATCATTTTTCTCCCACTTTTAATCTTCAATTTCATTCAAAACTCAACCCAACTCTAATTTAATGTTCCTAAACTATGTCGAATCACCCTAAGGTACTTTCGAATACAAATAAAAGGTTAAATCCTTATATACTCAAATGGAATCCAACAATATCTTCAATTTCTAATGAGTCTCTTAAATATGAACCCATAATTTTTAAACCTTCAAAACCCCTAATTAATTTCGTGATTTCAATATATACTTACCAATTTTAACAGGCCTCTACATGCAAACCCATCTCCAATTCATAAGGTTTCTTTAAAAATCAGTCTAATTAAACCTAAGTTTTCATTGCAACAAGTTTATATATTCTAATCTAAATCAACAGGAACAATATTTGCTAAAAGAGGAGCAAGATATACACTTGCCTTGGAATGGATTTCTGATTCTATGATTGAATTTGGTATGTGGTTGATCCTCTCATCACGATCTACACTTTGGTGTAGCTATTTGCGAGAAATCTCCAACTTTTGGCTTTGTTACCCAATGGGTCTCCTTCCTCCTTGGTTCTCCCTCTCTTTCTCTCTCTTTCTCACGTAGGTTGCAACCGACAGACCACTAACCCTCTATGTTCCTATTCTAATCCTATTTTTGTCCATTTAATTACTCAAAAATTCCAATGGATTAAAATACCTCTCCGAGGTGTCACTTTGGGTAAAAATTCCCCGAAATCCAAATATATCACCCGAGTAGTGTTTTCTGACTATTTCGACCTTTCCGAACACGCTGGCGCACTCAAAATAGTCATTCGACTTATATAAAAATAATTTACCTTTTTAACCCCCAAATATATAACAGTGACGCGACTCATACGCGCGTTCCGAATAATTATATCTTAACTGTCGTGTATCTCGTTCCCGACCATATTATTATTTCCGAAACAATTTTATGTTACTCACTACGTAATGTTCAACATAATTATAATTTGACATACTTATTTTTTAAAACTACCAACTCTCGTCACGCTCGTAATTATTACCCTTAAAATCAGATTAATTATAAATTAAATTTTCTCCCTTTAAATTAATTAATCCCAATTTCCAAAATCTCATAATAAGTAAATATGCGTAAAACTACGGGGTATTACAATTTTAACCATGAAAATTTTTGCCATCCCCACTTTTGAATCAAACGGACCCTAAAAGCAAAACTAGACCGATTAATTGGATTGGACACCTGAAGTCCGCTCCTTCGTAAACTTAAATTGAATTGAGCTTGAGCCGCACACACACACACACACACACACACACATATATATATATATATATATATATATATATATGAAAAGGTTTAGCTTTTAAAGGGAATAGTTATATTTGAGTACATGATAATATATTGCAATACTTCATTTAACCTTTTTAGAATAACTTGATATTGGTTATTGAAATGACAACGCTCTAGTAAGTATTGAGAATAATATAAAAATAATCATTTTGAGTTCAAATAGTAGACGAATCATTTAATCTCGATTGAGCTTTTGAATAAATATGTGAATTTTCTTTCCTTTTGGTGTTGTTTATAAGATGAGTGTTGTAAATTTTTCATGGGGCAATAAATTACAAAAAGGGAAAATATATATTTTTTATCCGAGTAGGCTCCTATATGAGCTCGAATAAGAGCCTGAATAAAACCCGATATCAAATGTGAATCGAGTTTGAGCCTAGGTACTCCAAACCCGAATTCAAGTATCTGGAAGATCAAATAATTGTGAGTTGAGCATAGCCAATCCTAACTCACTTAGCCGTGTGAGTATTTTATTAAACATTCTTTGAAACATAATTGTAAAAGCACAATTAATTGATCCAAGTGCGAGCTAATTGAGACATTTGGCCTAAACTTAACCCACAAAAGGCTGGTGAAATTAATACTTAAACCAGGTTTTCAAGAATATATTAAGTTCTAGATAATTTTTTTAATATTCCAATAAAGACAATTTTGCAAGGTAATGAATTTAATAGAGAAATGTGGATATTAATATAAATATACAAACTGAGACTTTATCAAGTCATAAAATGTCACTCATAAATATTCACTATAATATAATATTTTTCGAGGGTGAAGACCAGACCTCTTACAAAAGATTAGCACCAAACTCTCCAGGTGTGCAGCACCACTAGGTCTGATTTTCGATCGATTTGGTTGGTAAATGGATCATACCAATACCATGCCAACTTTGAAATCATCAAACCAAAATTACCAGCTGGTACGCCAGAGCATAAACCAAAATCAAATCGTGCGGTACATCGGTAAATTCATTTTTTTGTGGTAAAATCGATGTTTTGAAAAATACGGTAATTTTCATAAATTTCTCTTTGCGGTAAAATCGATTTTTCAAAAAATACAGTAACAAAAACATTGTTCTTTTTTTTAGGTTCAGGAATTAATCATGCTACAAGTTTAAATCCAAAACTTTACTTATGATACTTTCCAATATAAAAATAATACACAAGACAAGATCAACTATCACCAGTAGCACTATTTTGCATTCAAATATCCTAACTAAACTGTGACACCCCGACTAATTAAATACCGGGTAGCTACTCCTTTATTAAATTAATATAAAATGCCAAGTTGGTTCAGTTCATAGCATCACTGTCGAAATATGTTTTAACAATTACTAGCCACCTAATATTTAAAAGTGAATTGTCAATTTTAATTAAATCCGATTAACATGCAATAAGTAGATTATGAAATATTAACATAACCACCAAAACATAGTCACAATAGAATGACCATAAAATAATAATGAAACTGGAGGAATACTCCTCACAACAATCCGAGAACTGAAATAAACAAATACCAAGTCCGCATCACTAAATTAATTACAACCCAAAATCTAAAATAACAACTGAGTAGATAAGGTATCTCTAAAAGAAATGGGGCGACATGCCCTACAGATAAGTGAATCTGAAATAGAGTCAACATAGAAAATGGAGGCGTCTACTATCGAGTTCCTGTAGCTTCCACAACAGCTATAACACGTCACCTGAATGGAACTCCCACACTTGGTGTCCTTGTGGATGGGCACCTAAAAAGTTTTTACAAAACTAGATTTGAAAGCAAACGGGTCAGAGCCCGATTGTGAAAACAGTTTAAAATATAGCAAGTGTTTAATATAATTAAACAGTGAATATAAAGTACATGATAGTGTGTGCACTCACATGAGTTCCTCACCTCTTAACTAATTGTGCACTCCTATCGTACTCGTACCCATTCTAGTTATTCCCATATCTAACTAGTCCAATACAAAATCTAACATTACTATACGATTCCCAATTCAATTCCCGACATCTTACTTTAAACAGAGTGTTTCACTTTTCTACACAGTTTCCCATATTAGTACTACTAATTACTAGAGATCTTACATTTTATCTTTACAAAACGTTGCTATTATTTATACTCACATTTATACATGACAGTTCATTTCAATTAATAGTATATTATTCTCATCATAAACATACAATACTAGCACCCCGAGACTAAGCTGCGGTGCACACATACTCTACTATTCAATCCCAGTATATCACGTACATAAGGACTACGCATTCCGAATCTCTCAGGAATCGTTCTCAATTAACAACAATCACACATAATGGAGGCGAACATAGTTCACATCACATGGGTCACGCACATACCTACGCTCCCATGATCAGCAGACTTATTAACTTCTCTATAAGTCCTTCTCTGACCTATGTCCTCGAGGTACCAATCTAAATCCCCCCGTAGGCACACAAAGATTAGATGGCCCTGATCGATCGCCGACCTCCCATGATAGCAAGTATGGTAGGTATGTTATACACAGATAACCACATATACTAAGCATTCTCACATCGTAGATATCTCAGAATATTAATAGAGGTATACTTATCGTTCTTATACCATCATTTAATGTTATACATTTACAAGTCCCCGATTTATATGCATTTAAGTTGTCAACTCTTCTCACGTCGTGATTAGGTACTCGCTTCCAAATCCACAAATTTCATCCGGTTTACTACAAGATCCTAAGTTTTACTCCTCAACATACCCCAATCTCACAACTATACCCTACTAGTGAATAAGGGAAGGTTATCTCTCCATTTAAATAAGTCTACGGGACATTTGAAATAAAATCAGGCCTAAAAGGCCATTCTGTCAACTCGTTAGAAGTCTCGTTCGAACGAAAGGCTTCGAACGAACTACCAACTCGTTAGAAGGGATACTTTCATCTCGTTAGAAGTTCGTTCGAACGAGGTCATTCGAACGACCTGGGCAGGTCTTCTAACGAGATGGCAGTTTGCGCCCAGAAATTTCCCCAATTCGTTTTTATCAATTTTTTTCTTCTCTAAACTCATCCTAAGATCATCCCAATAGCATTTTAATGTTTTTAAACTTCTCTAAATCCTCTTAGGTCGTTTCTTAACATATTTATGTGGTCAAATCCTCCTAAACAACTTGTAATCATCATAAATCCTCAAATTTTACTCCAAACCCTATGAACATGAACCCAAAATTTTATTGTGCTCAATTACTCATCATAAATCCGTTTTTAAATCATCATTGTTGATACCAAATTTAATCTACTGACGTGGACCAATCATACGAAGACACGTGTCAATCTACGTGGCACAATAGCAACGAGGAAGTTCATTTCCCCGACCAACTCATGTTCTCTCCGAGCAACAAGGATACACCGAGAAACTTTAGCACTCCGAGGTACTCTAGCACTCCGAGGAACTCCTGAGTAACGAGCAACTAAGGCGGTCCGAGCTGCATCTCGGCCCTAGCATTAATTGCCGGATAATCAACAGTTCAACTATTCATTGAATGCTTATTATCTTGACGCACACTCTACATTAAATGTATCACCCTTTCATATGTGTATCATTTAATGTAACACCCTTTTATGTACAGCCTAAGGGCTATAAATACCTTGTATCACCCTCATTCAAAGGGACCGGAATTTCTTGAGAGAACTTGTAATCGAGAATTCCCAAACACTCAGCAATAACATAACAGTGGACGTAGGCCATTCTTATAAGGCTGAACCACTTTAAAAATATTTGTCTCATTTTATTTATCAGTGATTGAATAATTAGAGTGATCTAATTTTTTACATCAACAGATTGGCGCCGTCTGTGGGAACGACTATTATTATCGTTTTTCACCAAAAATCATTCATCATCAATGGCAGATAATCCAGAGTCCAGCAATCGAAACGCTGGAAATGCTGGAAATCTTCCAAATCCTTCTGCACCTCCAGATCTGGCTGGAATTATGACGAATCTGGCTCAAGGACAAACCGCCATGCAAGAGACAATACGGAAACTCATCCAAACTCTCCATGGCGGTACACCAACCCATCCTGGATCACGAAACATCCAAAGAAATACCCATGCACCTTCTTCACGATCCAGGCGTACAAAGACGTATCGTAATGAGGAATCTGATGATTTCTCTTATCAACCTGGGCAAACTTCATCGATAAGGGCCACAGATACTGAGCAACGTATTACTCTCTCTCCAGAGAGGACCAGTGCCATGGAAAGACTGAGCAGGGTGTCTCCTTTCAGTCAATTAGGCCCTAGGAGGAATAAGAGTCCACCTAAAGCCATATCGAGGAGTTTTCGACAACCATCAGATCTAAGAGAAGGATCAGCACAATCACGACCAGTTGCTCGTCAGGATAGATCTCTGGAGGATACTTCAGAATAATCAATTGCTCGAACTAATAGGCCCGAGGAGGGAAATGATGCGTGGAAAGGTTCCATTCAGCGGTTGGAGGATAGATTGGGAGAAATGGCTAAGGCGAAGAATCCCCTACAACGAACTTTTGTTCGAGGGACACCTTTTGTACAGGCCATTGTGGATTTTCCTACACCGTCAAAATTTAAAGCGCCCGTGGTGACCCCCAAGTATGATGGAAATACAGATCCTGTTCTTCACATAGAGCAATATCAGGCTGCTGCCGACATCTATGTTGTCCCCGACGAGATGAGATGCAGAGCATTCTCAGGAACTCTTACTAGATCTGCCCAAATATGGTACAACAATCTTCCTTGAGGTAAGATTTCAACTTTCTTTCAGTTGCCCGAGTTGTTCATTGGCAATTTCTATTTTGGAGCAAAGCCAGTAAAACGAGTAGCACACTTGTTAAGTGTTAGACAAAAACCTGGTGAGAGTACTAGAGATTACATAACTCGTTTCAATAACGAGAAGCTGGAAGTCATAGATTATGAAGAAAAGATAGCAATCACCGCCTTGATGAGTGGGTTATTTCCTAACAAGTTGTAGTACACTTTGGCCAAAGATCCACCTACAACTATGTCAGAGTTGATAGCAAAAGCGGCCAAAGTCACGAATGCCGAGGAAGCTATGGCTGCGAAGAAGAATATGGATAAAGAAACCAAGGTGGAAGTCGACAATAAAGAGCATAAGGGCAATGGCAGTGACAAGCATTCCAAGAATAATAAGTCATCATGGGAAGTCCTGAAGAAATTCGATAATTATACTCCTTTGAAAATGGGTATTAATCATGTCTTGGAAGAAATCAAGAATAACGAGGAGGTAAAATGGCCAAAGAAAATAAGGTCAGACCCTGATATGAGGAATAGCAATAAGTATTGCGAGTTTCATAAGGATCATGGTCATATGACTAAAAATTGTATAGCCCTCCAGAACGAGATCGAAATGCTCATTAGACGAGGAAAGTTGTCAAAGTATGTTGATCGTAATGAAGACCGAGTAAGAGAGGGATCTAGATCTCCTCGTCGGGCAGAAGAAAAATAATAAATTGGTAGCAAACTGGCATGGACCATACCGAATTATAGAAGTTGTTCGACCAGGAACTTACCGCATAGCAACTCTAGAAGGAGAGGAATTTAAGAATGCATGGAATGCTGAACACCTACGCAAGTATTATCAGTGATGTAAAATGTAAAGCAGTTCCATCAATATGAATAAAACGATGATGTTTCTCCATCTTCTTTCTTTTTATCAAAAGTTTTTCGGGGAATACTAGTGTACAACACTACGCTGCTCAGCAATAAAAGCAAACACCGATAGTTCAAACCCACGACCAACTCCGATTGGTAAAAAGGCGAGAACAAACTATACACCTTTGGTTAGGAGGCATACACTAGCGTGATCAACTCCGGTTGGTAAAATAACTAGTGGACATGATAGTTCGAGCGTGACCAACTCCGGTTGGTAAAATAGCGAGAACAAACTATACTCCTTTGGTTAGGAGGCATACACTAGCGTGATTAACTCCGGTTGGTAAAATAACTAGTGGACATGATAGTTCGAGCGTGACCAACTCCGGTTGGTAAAATAGCAAGAACAAACTATACTCCTTTGGTTAGGAGGCGTACACTAGCGTGATCAACTCCGGTTGATAAAATAACTAGTGGACATGATAGTTCGAGCGTGATCAACTTCGGTTGGTAAAATAGCGAGAACAAACTATACTCCTTTGGTTAGGAGGCATACACTAGCGTGATCAACTCCGGTTGGTAAAATAACTAGTGGACATGATAGTTCGAGCGTGATCAACTTCGGTTGGTAAAAGAGCGAGAACGACATCAACATTCCTAAAAATGCCAATCTCGGTTGGTTAGGAAACAAGATATACCAACTTATGTTGGTCGGCTGGTAAAATCATTCCAGAAAATACAAAATATTTCAAATTGAACCAAGTATGGGTGGTCGGGGATAAAAACCCACCAACTGTAGTTGGTCGACAAGCACAATTTAACAACCTTGGTTGGTTGGAAAAATTTTCAACATTTTTATACTCATTACTTTATTATTAAGTGATCGAGCAACATTGATACTTGTAACTTTTTTGGTCGATGAACCATACAATATTGTTATGCAAGCACAAATAAGAAAGTGTTTGATATTTACAAGACAATAGCAAATACAAATTTGCGAACAAAAATGAAATTCTTTCACTGAATTCAAAATGAAATTGTGTACTAACTATTATATTGAGATTCCTACTCTATTGGTTTCTCTCCCTCTGCTTTTGAAACAGGTTCCTCGCCAGTAGGAGGATCATCCAAAGCATAAGGGGAGTTTATGAAATTAAGTGTGACAACCCGTATATGATTATGATAAATTATATTTAAATCATAATTATCCTATGTGATATGAATAATGTGTTATTAGTATATCTAATGTTAAGTGATTATGGTTAGTATAATTCTACTTTCATAAATCATGAATTGTCGAATTATTTACGAACACAAGATTTGGTTATTTTCGATAGAAATGTTCCTGTTTAAGACTAGTTTTGACCCTTGTAAAATTACAATTGACTTGAGGTGAAAACTACATAGTTGTAGATATGTGAGTTAGGGTTGTAACACAACAAACGGTGCATCAAACGGATGTTCGAGTAAGAAGTTAGGTCGAAATTACGAGAAGGGGCGAATCTGTCAATTCCCTTAAGTGGTAAATTGTCTTTTATTAAACCAAATGTTCTAATTTGATTGGATGGATTGGAAGGCAGCCTTGGCCGACTTAAAACTCTCCCTTAACCTTATTTCTTCAGCAAATAAGTCCCTAGGTTCAGTTTGAGGTGATATTAGCTTGAGGAAAGAGAGGTAGAAGTTAAGGAAGAAAGGGTTACAAGG
This sequence comes from Sambucus nigra, assembly GCA_949130495.1. Lineage (NCBI taxonomy): Eukaryota > Viridiplantae > Streptophyta > Magnoliopsida > Dipsacales > Adoxaceae > Sambucus > Sambucus nigra. Next base: position 166,054,974 of record OX422224.1, on the reverse strand, counting down.
AAAATCTAGGAAAACAATTCCAAGAAAATCCTTAAGGTGTTTTCAAGGTGTAAGGTCAAATCAACCAAGTTCAGCTCCACCCGAGGGAAACGTGAATACATAGTTGACAACACAAGGTGAGTGTACTTACTGAGTTGATTTTGGATATGACATATATATAGCATATGTTGAGATGATATGGCTTATTTAAAAGTCATGAGATGTTGATATGTTATGGCTTATTTAAAAGCCAAGAAATGTTGAGATGTTATGGCTTATTTAAAAGCCAAGAGATGTTGAGATGTTATGACTTTATAAAAGTCAGGATATGTTGAGTTGCTATGCAATTCAGGAGATGTTAGGTTTTTAAAACCTATGGATATGATCATTGCCTACGGGCAGGAGATGTGGGGTTTATTAACTCCAGATATCTATATGGCCTAATTTGGCACAGAGATGTATATATTGTTATGTTGATATGTTAATATAGTACTTTTACTATAGATAGCTGTAGTACATTCACTGAGTTTTTAAACTCATGGTTTTATATGTTTACATTTTCAGGTTTTCCAGCTGCCACTGCCAGGTCTAGGAGGTTGAGTACATAGAAGTAGGGTCTTGTTAGCTTGTTTTATAATCTGCACTAGTTGTAATTAAGTTAAATGATATGTGAGTTATGTTGAAATTATGTCTCCTTAAAACGATTGGATTTTTTTTAATATTCCGCATTTTAACCTTGAAGTTGTTTAAATATGTATTACCTAAATAATAAATAAATTATAATTGTTGTTTGTAAACTATCTAGTTAATTATATCCTAATGGGGTTAGGGTGTGACATTAAGATCTTTCAGCATTCTGATATTCATCACAGATGGTATGTCCGAGCAGCTCTTTCTCGTCCCCGAGAAGATCTTGCTCGTTCCCGAACAGGAAGTTGCTCTTCAAGACCCATGATCTTCTCGGACATCTCAGCCAAGGCCTGGTTCTTTGCCATTAGTTGGAAGGCTTGATTGTCCAAAGAAGATTGAGTTCTCTGTTCTTCGACAGTTACCCGAGCAGCTCTTGCTCGTCCCCGATAACCTCTTGCTCATTCCCGAGCAGAGGTAGAAGTCAAAATCAGCATCTACAGCACTGAGATCTTTTGCTACTACTGTCTCGACTAACATTGAAGAAGAAGTTGTATGAAAATATTTTGAAGTCCACCACTAGCTCACAAGAGGCAGTAGGTCGGCTAGCAAACCAATCAACATACTTGAAGATTATGATAAGCTACAAGCGGCATCATATGTCGTCCAGGAGATAATGCACTTTATGTTGAACAAATCAAGAAGGAAGATCAAGAATTTCACGAGCACCGAGAAACACTGCAAAATAAAATACTCCATCCTTCCAAGTAAACCATCAAGCATGAAGCATTGGGGGCTTCTGTTGATACCAAATTTAATCTACTGACGTTGACCAATCACACGAAGACATGTGTCAATCTACGTGACACAATAGCAACGAGGAAGTTCATTTCCCCGACCAACTCATGTTCTCTCCGAGCAACAAGGATACACCGAGAAACTTTAGCACTCCGAGGTACTCTAGCGCTCCGAGGAACTCCTGAGCAACGAGCAACTAAGGCGGTCCGAGCTGCATCTCGGTCCTAGCATTAATTGCCGGATAATCAACAGTTCAACTATTCATTGAATGCTTATTATCTTGACGCACACTCTACATTAAATGTATCACCCTTTCATATGTGTATCATTTAATGTAACACCCTTTTATGTACAGCCTAAGGGCTATAAATACCTTGTATCACCCTCATTCAAAGGGACCGAAATTTCTTGAGAGAACTTGTAATCGAGAATTCCCAAACACTCAGCAATAACATAACAGTGGACGTAGGCCATTCTTATAAGGCTGAACCACTTTAAAAATCTTTGTCTCATTTTATTTATCTGTGATTGAATAATTAAAGTGATCTAATTTTTTACATCAACAATCATATTTAAGTTTTTGGATACTAAATTCGTCCATAGTCATTCTACATGCAAATCCTATCCCAAGTTTAGAGTTTCTCCAACAATTTCATTAGTTTTCCTCAAAACTTTCAAGAAAAAATAGTTCCTACACTAAACATGGAAGAAATATTCAATGCACTTGAAAATATCAAATCACTTGCCTTAGATTCATTTTCCAGATTTTTTGTCGTTAATTCTAGGCTGAATTTCCTTTCTTTCGGTCATAAATTCTTCCAGAATGGTGGTGATGGTTGATGGTTTTGGTTTGGCTCTTGTAACCTATCTCCAACTTCTCTCAAAACTCCCATAAGCCCACTTTCTTATCTTTTGCTGGTAATGGCCTTAGTGGCCCCTTTAAAACTATAAATATAAACTCTAATTTTCGTGGGTTTTAAATTCCCTTATTTTTAAAATTATCAAAATACCCTTTTAGGTTGCCGGTTTGGCCTAAAGATTCCCCGGGACCCAAACTAAACCCCCGGCTAGTATTTTCTGACTATTTCGACCCTTCCGGACACTTTGGCGCACTCATAATGACCATTCGGTTGATAAAATATAATTCACTTTTTAATTTAAATAAATTCATTCCTGATGCGACTGACACGCGCGTCCCAACTTAGTTTTCCAAATTGTCGTATTTCTGCCTCGCGATAATTTTAATATTATCAATACTCATATATTACCATATATAATCATAAATATTCAATTTTAACATCGTAATCAAATACCAACTCACATCTCGCTAGTATTTATATCTGGATTAATTCCTAATTAATTCTCATTTAATTCAATTAACCCATTAAATAAAAATCAATAAAATTACAGGGTATTACATAAACATATTATTCGATATTGAAAATATGTTGAATAATTGGATCAAACCATGTTAACATTAGAGCATGAAACCATGTTTACAATGGGAATTTTTTTCTCACTTCCAAGCAAGAGGGCTTGTTGCTTATAGTTGTGTTATTAGCAGTGTTTTCATCCATCCCCAACATCTATGAATTAGCAATACCAACATAGTGAACATTAGTACAATTTATTATGACACAACAACATCATAATCTAACATTAAAATAATAACATAAGTAAGTAAATCATATACCAAACAACAACTTATTAAACTCTATGTACCATTTTCTCTTCCCATTCACCTCCGAATTTCCTAGGAGCTTGTAAATATTTCCTTTCAATACCATTGTTCGTCAAAGAATTCACGCCTACAAAGTAAAAAGATGTATTTTAATATTACAAATTTTTATATTGCCAATTTTAACTTTCATAATTATAACTTGTGTAAATGATTCTATATATTAACAAATCACATTAAAAAAAATCTCATATCCAACTATATTTAACATAAAGAAATTACTATTTCTATATTAACACACATTAAATAGCTGTCTCTGTATATATATATATATTCAACAACAAAACCTAGCCAAGCTCATGCAATATTAACCTCATTTTATATATTAACCACATACAACAAAACCTAGCCTCAAATCAGATGTCTCTGTATATTAACACTCATTTTATATATTAACCTTAACAACAATAGTTGTCTCTGTTTTCTATTTTAAGGTGTAAACAAAGTTGTAAGCAAGCACATACAATTTGATATAGTGATGAAAAGGAAAAATATACCGATCGGACTATATGTTCTGACTTATATATATTCTGACTTAAACATATCCATTACTAATTTGATGTAGTGATGAAAAAGGAAAAAAAAGAGGGCGGCTTGAGGGGGAGTTCGGAAAAGGCAAAAAAATATTAAGAAGTTATCGTTTTATGATGTGCGGTAGGTTGTGGCCAAAGGAGAAGATGTGCGATTTGGTTCTATGCCCGATTTTGTGATGGTGGTTGATATAGTGATGAGAAGAGTAAAAAATGAAAAGTAGGTAAGGTTTGTATCTTTTATACTAAAAAAATGAACGGAGGAGATGAGTTTAAAAAAATTAAGGGTATTGATTAATTTGGTGTATATATTATTTTAAATATAGTTTTTATTTGACAATTAGTATGGTAATATGCATTAAGTTTGGTACGGCATTTTGGTAATATACCATATGGTAATATACGGTAATATGTGGTACGTGGTAATATGTGGTAATACCGTATATTACCACACTAAAAATTTGGTAATTTCGGTTTCGATTTCGGTAAATAAAAAATGTAAATAATTACCACTAATTTGCGCTACAAAAGGTACGGTACGAATTTTTACCGTACCGCGAACACCCCTAAGCACCACACATTACAAGGGAGGAAGCACCTCCCACTTAATCTTTAGAGTTCTTGCTGAGAAGTTGTGTAGAAAAACTCAATATTAACACACAATATTATTCATGAGTAAATGACAACGATTGATTCTTAGTATTAATAGATAAATGAAGAATGCAGAGATATAGTTTTCTTTGAATGTGCTTGGTATTAATGAAAGAGATGAGAGTAAGAAGTTTTTCGATTTTTCACTTATATTTTTTTAGTTAAATCTATTAAGAAGCATAGTATAATTAAGATTTTGATATGTATGCATGTTTGTCTCACATAGGCTCTAATCATCAACCCACAAGAGTCTCATATTGGAGAATCAATAGTCAACTATTGGACAACGGGCGTTTATTTAACCGAGGACAAATATTTTTTAACATTTAGCCATTCAATTTGTCTATGCCATTGGAGAAACACATGTTGGGCATCCCATAATCATATGAAATGAGCTTTGGGAAAGTTTCAATTGGTTAATATGTACTATAAGTTTTTTAAAAATTGGATATCAGTCTCTTTAAAGTTCTTTATTCTCATTAACTCACTTTTTTAAACTTTTGAGAACATGTTGTCTATAAGATAAATGGTTTTAGAAATATTTTGACCAATTTTTTACCAAAAAAACACAACGTAAATTTCTCATAATTCATTTTAGAATCGCATGACTCTGCTAGGATTGACTTTAAAAAAATTCTTAGACAATGACCTTTGAATCATCATGTGTCAGGAAGACAAACATAAACTAGATCTATACAACTAGATATAGGATTTATCATAATGATTTTACCTATAGACGTGACAACAGTTGATGCAGGTGATGTTGATGATAAAATACCAACATAAATCCTTTCACAGATGAGCAAAATATCTTTGATATTCCCATTATGGTCCACCCAAAGAAAGTAATATATGTGAGTACTCGTGAAGATGAAAACAAAGGGGAAATAAAAAAAAACATTATTTTCTCTATACTCATCTCCTCACAAAAAATATGAATAGAGTTTTCTCTAACCTTTAAAATTGTCTTATGGAGCTTAAAACCCTTCCCTAAACCTATATATATAGGCATATGAAGTGAGCTTAGGCTAATTATGGCTTTTAAAGAGTTTTAGTCTTGCTACTTGGAATATGTACTTTATCGAGGACCCAAGAAAGGTAATTAAATTGTCTTCCAAACTTAAATATAAAAATCTCATATTAGCCTCCGTAATTTGTTTCTTTTTTTGTTTGATTCTAATTAACTCAATTAAATAATTATAATTGTACTCTAATTTAATTATCACAAAATTATTCGAATAAAGAGGTCTGATTTGAAAAGTTACATAGCACATAATATGATTCTTCGTGTTAAGTACTCAATACCTTCTCGATGAAATTCAATTTGTTGCGAATAAATTTTCACAAACACCTTATTATTCTTTAATCTCAAACATAACTTATTTAATGTAAGGACATTTTCGTCCATTAACAATTTATTATGTCATGCGCCGTTACATTCATCAATGGATCCGAATATCAAAATAAGAAGAGGAATCAAGACTGACAGAACTGGACCGGTCCGCATACAATAAAAGAACCGATTCGGCTAACCGGACCGATCCGCCCTCAACCGGACCGATCCGTTTGATGCAGATCCAGTATACCCCGGACCGCAAGCAAACCGATGAAGCCTGAAATAACCAGACCGATCCGCCTCAGAATAAAAGAACCGATTCGGTCAATCGGACCGATCCGCCCCCAAGCCGGACCGGTCCGCCTGGGATAAACTTCGCCAGATCTGCTGAGATTTTTTAGGCTCAAAGTTTTATTATTTAAGCCAACTTCGTGGAGTTGTTTTACAAGACTTTTCAAGACGATTTTCAGAGTCCTAAATACTCTAAGTCTTCACCTGTTGAGCCCAAGACTCTAGGTTTTTTTATTCACACAATTTCCAATCCTTTGTGAATCTTTTTGTGTAACCCAAGAACACAACTTTGGTTTGTTCAACCCTTGTGGAGAAGCCGTTCTCTTCTTCATTGTTGCCTCCTGGAAAGGGAAAATTCCAGCCGCCGACATAGGAACCGACACCTGCGGGTATTTCTGTGTCACACACTTGTGGAGAAGCCGTTTCTCTTCTTCATTGCAGCCCTCCTGGAAAGGGATATTTCCAGCCGCCGACTACAGAATCCGATACCCGAGGGTAATTCTTAGTCACTGTATTTTCATTGTAATCCGAAATTGTATGTTACAATATTATAATGAAAATAAAAGGTTTTGCCCCTTTGGGGGATTTTTCCTGAAATTGTTTGTTTTTATCCTGCATGCTATATTTTATTTGATAAATCATCTAGATGCATATCTTAGGGTTTAACTAAAATTTGGGATTAATTAAAATTGGTTTTTATTTGAGAAGTCGCAATATTTTCGCTGTAGCTGCTCTCTCAAATTGGTATCAGAGCGGGTTACGCTAATTTATCGCGTGATTTTATTTTTTAAAGGATTTAGTTTTTGATACAATTTGACCTCTCATGTCGTCAAATTGGTATCAGAGCGGGTTACGCTAATTTACTGCGTGATCCTGATTTTTCGAGGATTTACTTTCTGATACAATTTGTCTACTCACATTCTCAAATTGGTATCAGAGCCTGTTGCACTAAGTTATTGTGTTTTGATCCTGATTTTGCACAAAAATGGCTTTTGATGGTTTTGATGATCTTCGATATCAAATTTTTGAAAAAATTAATTGGAAAATTCACACGAACTCTTGTTTTAAATCTTCTGTTGAAAACGAATCTGAGAGGTGTCCTTGTTTTGAGGGTGTTGGTCACACGTTACATGAGTGTACCACAAATTTAAAGAAGAAATTGAATAAATCGATTTCTCATGTTTCTACCCTTAGTGATTGTGATTCGGAAGAAGAAGTTTTTTATGCTTCTAGGCGAGAGTTTCCCATCCATGTGATTAGTGATGATAGTGAAGGTGATGGGAGTGTGGATGAAAGTGAGAAGGAAAGTGTAGATGAGCGTGACTTGCAAACTGCTTTCAATGAACTTTATGCTGAAACTTTGAAAACAAAGAAAGAAAATTTGAAATTGAAATCTCAATTGAAAGAGTGTGTCATAAAAAATAATGATTTTTTAGTTGAAGAACTTAGGGAACATGAGAAAATTTTGAAAGAGAAGCTTGAGTACATCGAGGGTGAGAGAGATAGTCTTAGAGGGTTGATGGAGACTATGAAAAAGGAGCTTTTAGAGTTTGAGGATTCTAAACGAGTACTTGAATCTAGGATAGGTGAACTTGAGGTGAAATTGAAAGATTCAAGTAAAGTGAAATTTGATTTGGAGTCTAGGTCTGAAAAACTTGATAAGATTTTAGGCACAGTCGAGATCAAAACGGATAGGGGTGGGATTGGTCTTGAAAAATATGTTGCGCCCATTCCCACACGTGTGAGAGAGCCCCCCAGGATTGTTAAGAAAGAGACACCTACGGGTGTTAGGAAAAAGCCCCCTAGGAACATCGTGAGAGTTCATCCTAGGATCATTAAGAGAGATCCACCTAAGCAAATTCAGAAAGCGCCACCTAGGAAATTGATGAGGGCACCACCTAGGAATTTGAGGAGAGGGCCACCTTTAGGTAACACACACCGCCCGATTTACACTTGCACACATTGCAATAGGCAAGGTCATCTTAGGCGATTTTGTTACAAGCTTTTAAATGAACCTAGGAAGGTTAATAGAAGAATAAATTCGATTCCCCACACCCCCACACCTCGTTACATATCAATTTGGGTCAGGAAATCGGATTTAGAGGCCTATGGTTTATCTGTCCACGATTCTCGTTTTCTTACACGTAATTCACCCCATGTGAAATCTTTTGGTTGATTGTATTTGCATGTTTGTCATACACTAGTTGTGGTTTCATGATTTATACTTATTTGCTAGTGTTATGACATGTGTACTTTTTGTATAGATTTTTGTTTTTGATAAAATTTTTGAAAAATACAAAAAGATTTTGTTTTGACAAAATTCTTGAAAAATCCAAAAAGATTTGTGTTTTTTGTTTGCACCGTTTATGGATGAACACTTTGGATGACCAAGTCACAAAATCATTCCATTTTTTTTCATGTGACTATTTGATAGTGTTTTGAGACAATAGGTCAATTCATCCATGTGCTTTATAATGTTTGGAGTCATTAAGATGTAATTAAGCGTTACTTCCTACATGTTTGACTCATGTTTCCTTTATTGCACACATGCACGGATTTGTTTGATTATTGTGTTTGTCTTATCACATGTTGGTTGGGTGTTTTCACTTCAATCCTGTCTTTAAAACGAACCAAGCGCGATAAAATTTTGATAAGGAAATTGTGCATATAAAAACCGTTTTGTGAGTTTGTGTGCTTTGTTTTAAAGCGGGGAAGGGCTGCGAAAGGTTCATTTTGCCTTTGCGAATACTAAGCCACCGTTAAATTGGACCTAAAAATGGAGGAATTTTATTATCCGAGGTCCAAAGAGGTTAAAAGAGCCCGAAAAAAATTGAAAGGCAATAAAAAGATATTCATGCCAAAATATGGGCCATTTAGGTTTTTGCACCAATTCTCCAAAGTTTGAGAATTTAGATTACCTCTAAAAGAAATTATATATGAGGGAGTTTGGTTGGAGAATTAAAACGGGTTTGCACGTCCTTGAAATTCTTGAAAATGCGCTATATAGTTTTGGACGTTATTGGTGTGGAAATCATTTGACTTTGATTTGTTGATTTGCATAAGACGATGTCATCTAAATTCAACAAACTTTTACACCTAAGGATACCTTTGATGTTCATTCGTTAGGAGTACACGTATGCATCGTGCACATATGATTGATTGAGTTGATTTAGCTATCGAATGTGTTCACACCCATTCATTCCATTTCCATGACTTGGTTGTTTGAGTCTAAATCCATGGTGTGATTTTTGTATCATATTTGTTCATATTGGTATCCTATCTTTGTATGAAAAATTTGAAAAATCAAAAATAATTTGTGTATTTTTTTGTATACCGTGACACCCCGATTTTGCTTGATTGATTCATTCTTCTTATTTGTCTATTTGGGGACATCATAAAAAGGGGGAGAAAAAATTATCTTATTATGGGGGAGATTTGAAAGTTTGAGTTTGCTCATAAATTGGTATATATGCTTATCTCATTTCAAACTCGATATGTCACTTGGTATTTTGCTTTGTCTCATGTGTGTAGGTACTACATGGATTATCATTGGATTGCACACCCTAATGAGAAAAGCTTTGAGATTTGATGATTCCTGAAGAATTGAAGAACAAATGCTGTAGTCTTATTCAATTGTATCTTTCCAGTTTTGGGTTCATGGAAGGGTAGATTTGTATAGGCATTTTTAGTTGTTTGATAATTCGGATGTTTTGTTTTTATGTATGTACCGGCATAGACATAGGGGGAGATTTGTAAGGACATTTTTGTCCATTAATAATTTATTATGTCACACGTCGTTACACCGTTGAAGAAATTCAAGATTCATACATTCATCAACGGATCTGAATATCAAAAGAAGAAGAGGAATCAAGAGTGACAGAACCAGATCGGTCCGCATACAATAAAAGAACCGATCCGGCTAACCGGACCGATCCGCCCTCAACCGGACCGATCCGTTTGATGCAGATCCAGTATACCTCGGACCGCAAGCAAACCGATGAAGCCTGAAATAACCGGATCGATCCGCCTCAGAATAAAAAAACCGATTCGGTCAATCGGACCGATCCGCCCCCAAGCCGGACCGGTCCGCCTGGGATAAACTTCGCCAGATCTGCTGAGATTTTTTAGGTTCAAAGTTTTATTATTTAAGCCAACTTCGTGGAGTTGTTTTACAAGACTTTTCAAGACGATTTTCAGAGTCTTAAATACTCTAAGTCTTCACCTGTTGAGCCCAAGACTCTAGGTTTTTTTATTCACACAATTGCCAATCCTTTGTGAATCTTTTTGTGTAACCCAAGAACACAACTTTGGTTTGTTCAACCCTTGTGGAGAAGCCGTTTTCTTCTTCATTGCTGCCCTCCTGGAAAGGGAAAATTCCAGCCGCCGACATAGGAACCGACACCTGCGGGTATTTCTGTGTCACACACTTGTGGAGAAGCCGTTTCTCTTCTTCATTGCAGTCCTCCTGGAAAGGGATATTTCCAGCCGCCGACTACAGAATCCGATACCCGAGGGTAATTCTTAGTCACTATATTTTTATTGTAATCCGAAATTGTATGTTACAATATTATAATGAAAATAAAAGGTTTTTCCCCTTTGAGGATTTTTCCTGAAATTGTTTGTTTTTATCCTGCATGCTATATTTTATTTGATAAATCATCTAGATGCATGTCTTAGGGTTTAACTAAAATTTGGGATTAATTAAAATTGGTTTTTATTCTAGGAGATATCAATCCAATGGCCAACTGGTAGAATCACAAGTTATAATTTTATCAATAGGGTATCATAATCTATAATATATATCCTAGATGTGAAATCCTTTAAAACATGAGCTCGAACATAGTCACAAAATGACTGCTCAACTTATAGGGCTTATTGACCTAATAAATTGTATTGCACTCCTTGAAAATCAAAGCAATAATCATGTGAGTATTTTATCCTCGTACCTCTCGAGATTAAAATATATGCACCCTTTAAAGATTGTGAGATTGTTCAAGTTTGATATAGTTAGCACATAAAATTTAATCCCACCTTTGATTATGCCCAATATATTCATTATATACTCGTAAAATCTTCTTTGGACAATCAAACAAGTTCCTGAAACTATTAGACACACTCTGCAGTCAAGATAAACTATGAAGATTGTACACTCAGCTTTACCGATTGGATGTCAACTCCCTATATAGGTTGTAGATTTGTTCAATTATACTAGTTACAAAATTTTGATCTTATGTGATTGAGATCCACCATAATTCCTATTATATATAATTGACTAGCATATACAATATATTTATAAACAAATATAAGTCATTAATTCCCACAAACATGATTCATATTTAAAATGATCAAAGACAATTCTTCATTAATAAATAATAATGTCATAAAAATATTATTTAAATAATAAAGACCCAATAATATTGAAATAAATATGCAGGATTCTTACTATGTATAATTGGAATGATTTATACTCCCATGTTACTTAATAAAAAATTATGAGACGATGAGTATTATCATATGGATGCTCAATTAGAGAGATTCAAGAACTTGGTCAAGTTGGTAGATGCCCAAAATATTCCTAAATAATCTCTCAATCTTATTCGATCACATATCACATCTATCGAAACACCTATGAGCTCATCTAATGAAACCAGTCTCATATATGACATGGTCATGTAAGATATTGAATCACGGATAGGTAATGGAGGTGAAAACTCCCATAATCTCCATTAAAACTAATGAAGCCTCCACAATAAGCTCTTTTTTAAAAAAAATCAATTTTTAGGGGTGTAATATCACTTCTTTAATTTTTATGTGTAAAATATTAAAATATCTAATGAAAGGGCCTTCATTTCAGCTCTTATATCATTATTATCTTAATTATGAGAAATAACTACATGTATAATACCGTTATGATTTAAAGAAACGCACTTTACATGAATCACATTCACATATACTTGAACTACCACTGAGACCATCATGTGGTGTTGATGTAAAAAATTAGATTGCTCTAATTATTCAATCACAGATAAATAAATAAGACAAAGATTTTTAAAGTGGTTCGGCTAAGAATAAAGCCTACGTCCACTGTTATGTTATTGCTGAGTGTTTGTGGAATTCTTGATTACAAGTTCTCTCAAGAAATTACGGGTCCCTTTGAATGAGGGAGATACCATGTATTTATAGCCCTGAGGCTTACATATGAAAGGGTGATGCATTAAATGATATACATATGAAAGGTCCTTGAGGCTATCATCTGAAAGGGTAACTCATTTAATGTTCTTCAAGCGTGTGCGTCAAGATGATAAGCAGTCAATGAACAGTTTTGAACTGTTGGTTATCTGGCAATCAATGTTGTGGTCGAGATGCAGCTCGAACCGCCTTAGTTGCTCGTCGTTCAGGAGTTCATCGGAGCGCTGGAGTTCCTCGGAGTGTTGTAGTTCCTCGGGGTATCCTTGTTGCTCGGAGCGAACATGACTTGGTCGGGGGAAATAAACTTCCTCGTTGTTATTGTGCCATGTAGATTGACACGTGTCTTCTTATTATTGGTCCACATCAGTAGATTAAATTTGGTATCAACAGAAGCCCCCAATGCTTCATGCTTGATGGGTTACTTGAAAGGATGGAGTATTTATTCTGCAATGTTCCGCGGTGCTCGTGAAATTCTTGATCTACCTTCTTGATTTGTTCAACATAAAGTTCATTATCTCCTGGACGAAGTATGATGCAGGCTGATCGATGGTTGCTAATATTTCTTTAGAGGAACTCCGTGTGCTATGTATCACCCCTGGGAATTTGGATGCAGCCATGCCATAGTATGAAACTTGTAGCTTGTTATAATCTTCAAGTATGTTGATTGGTTTGCCATCCGACCAACTGCTTCCTATGTCGAGCAACTGAGTGCTAACTTCAAGTGCTTGATTTTTCTGATTTATGCTTATCTGACTACTTTGTCGAGTAACATATAACTTTTGAACCCAACTCTTCAATCTGATTAGTACCAAGCTAGTGGTGGACTTCGAAACATTTTCACATAAATTCTTCTTCATTACTGGTCGAGACAGTATTAGCAAAGATCTCAGTGCTATAGATGCTGATTTTGACTTCTACCTCTGCTCGGGGACGAACAAGTGATTCTCAGGGATGAGCAAGTGCTTCTCGGGAATGAGCTAATGCTTCTCGGATAGATCATCTGTGATGAATGTCAGAATGTTGAAAGGTCTTAACTTCATAAACTCCCCTTATATTTTAGATGATCCTCCTGCTGGCGAGGAACCTGTTTCAAAAGTAGAAGGAAAAGAAACCAATAGAATAGGAATCTCAATGTAATAGTTAGTATACATTTTCATTCTAAATGTATTTTTTTTTTTATTTTAATGAAAGACTTTCATTTTTGTTCGCAATCTTAATTGCTATTGTCTTGTAAATATCAAACACTTTACATTTATGCATATGTATTTGTTAAAAAGATAACAATATTGTGTTGTTCATCAGCTTAAAAAGTTTACAAAGTATTAGTAACGTTGCTCGATCACTTAATAATAAAGTAATGAGTATAAAAATGTTCAAACTGTTTCCAACCAACCAGGGTGGATAAATAATGTTTGTCGACCAACTACAGTTGATGGGTTTTTATCCCCGACCAGCCATACTTGGTTCAATTTGAAATATTTTGTTCTTCGAGGAACTTTTTGTAATAATCTTACCTCCCGACCAACATAAGTTGTAATATGAGAGTATATTTTTATCTTACCAACCGTAATTGATCATGCTGGTGTACACCTCTTAACCAAAGGAGTAGTAGTTTTTTGGCTCCTTAGAGCTTTCGGCTCCTTAGAGCGCCTCCTAACCAAAGGAGTATTTTTTGGCTCCTTAGAGCTTTTGGCTCCTTAGAGCACTTTTTGGCTCCTTAGAGCTTTTGGCTCCTTGGAGCACTTTTTGGCTCCTTAGAGCACTTTTTGGCTCCTTAGAGCTTTTGGCTCCTTAGAGCACTTTTTGGCTCCTTAGAGCTTTTGGTCCATTAGCTCTGAGGATATCCTGGCGCTGAATGAACCTTTAAAATGTTTGACTGATGATAATAGGCAGCAAACTCCTCGTTTTTAAATTATGTTCCATGGTCTGTGATGAAGGCATGAGGGAGACCATATCGGCATATGATGTTCTTCCAAACAAATTGGTACACCTTCCTTCTCGTATGTCATGTCAATAAGTGGCTCAGCTTCTATCCACTAAGTAAAATAATCTACTGCGATGACGAGGTATTTGAATCTTCCTTGAGTCGTCGGCAATGGTCCAACCAAATCAATCCCCACATGGAAAATGGCCAAGGATAAATGATGGGTGTCAACAATGTTTGTGAAGTTCTTCGGATGGAGGAAAAGCGTTGGTACTTGTCACATTTCTTGGCATAAGCTATACAATCAGCTCTCATCGTCGGCCAGTAGTATCCCTGCGTCATCACCTTTTGCAAAAGTGTTCGACCTGCTACATGGGCTCCACAGGACCCTTCATAGATCTCTTTAATCAATTCACCTCGGAGGGATGTACACATCTTTGCAAACCTGCCATAATTCCTCGTCGAGCAGCTTTAAACTTCCATTTCTTGGCAGCGAGCTTATCTTCCGAATACCATTATACCGAGCAGCTTTAAACTTCCATTTCTTGGCAGCGAGCTTATCTTTCGGTAATTGTTCCTCCTTAATATATGCTCTAATAGGATCCATCCAAGATGTTCCTAAATTAAGGGTAATAATACTCATCGTCAGGTCTTCATCTATGCTCCGACTTTCTAATGCTTCAATTGGTATCGTTCTTCGCAGCTCGGTACGAGTAGCTGATGCTAATCGGGCCAAGGCGTATGCTCTCACATTCTCCGTTCTTGATATTCTTACCAGTTAAACAGCAACAAACTCTGATACTAACTCCATCACCTTTGCTTGATACTTGATCATCAATTCTCCTTTGGCTGCATATATTCCCAACATTTGGTTTACGATCAATTAAGAATCATTGAAGACAATAACCTGCTGTGCCTCCATAGTATTTGACAAATTAAGACCTGCTATCATGTCCTCATACTCAACCTCATTATTAGAAGCTTTGAATTAGAAACGTAGGGCGTATTCCCTGTCAACCTCATCTGGGCTGTTCAAAACGATCCCTGCCCCACAGCCTGTAGTGAAAGATGATCCATCTACATATAGCCTCCATATAGGCAACTTGTCTTCTAATTTCTGGTCTGACAGAGTTCCTCGGTGGAATACTTTTCGCTTTCTTTCATCATGTCCTGATACTTCTGAATACACCTCTTGAATTTCGATATACCTCCTGAACTTCAATATTCCTCCTGAACTTCAATATACCTCCTGAACTTCAATATACCTCCTGAACTTCAATATTCCTCCTGAACTTCAATATTCCTCCTGAACTTCAATAATCCTCCTGAACTTCAATATTCCTCCCGAATGATTAGTCGGGGCCCTGACCATGTGAGTTTGTGGAGTTAAATTTGATGCTCGATTGCATGATGTTATAAGAATGTGCCACCAAATGAACAAATATATCTGTAATAGAAGCCCCCAACTGTGGAATGTGAACTTTGAATGAGATTTATCGACCAATACCAACTGGAGTTGGATTTTATCTACCAACCGGAGTTGGATTTTGTCTACCAACCGGAGTTGGATTTTATCTACCAATCTGAGTTGGTGGTAATTGATAATAAATGATGAAGACTTCCTCGGAGCTGACCAACAGATTGTTGGGAATAAGATAATATAAATGCTGGAGACTTCCTCGGCGCTGACCAACAGATTTGTTGGGAATAAGATATAATAAATGCAGGATACCTCCTCGGCGATGACCAACAGATTGTTGGGAATAAGATATAATAAATGCAGGATACCTCCTCGGTGATGACCAACATATTGTTGGGAATAAGATATAATAAATGCTGGAGACATCCTTGGAGCTGAATAAGATATAATAAATGCTGGAGACATCCTTGGAGCTGAATATATGATTATAAATATTTGTCGAGCTCCATGCTGAAATGAGAATAGAATATGCATCCAAATAGATATAAAGAATAATTAAAAATAATAAAGTGCCTCGCCGATCAGTCGAGGTAGAATCATATAATACCGAACAAGAATAAGATCTTTCAGAACATAAGAATATGGCCGAGAACGTTGTCAGGCCTGAATATAAATAAGAATTATCCGAACGAATGTTGTAATTCTCCTTAAAGCTGAATAAGTATCTTGTTGAGGCATAATTGCAGAATGCCGAATAAGAATAATATTTTCCAGAACATAAGAATATGGCCGAGAACTTTGCTGGGCCTGCATATAAATAAGAATTACCCCGACCAACTATCCGTTGGGGGTGAAATATAATAAATGTTATAGTTCTCCTCAGAGCTGAATATGATAATAAGTATCTCGCCGTGCTCCATGTTGAGATTAATATAGAATATGAATCCCAATGGATATATAGAATCATTTGTGATGGAGCAGATATCTGGGCCTGAATATAAATAAGAATTACCCCGACCAACTATCCGTTGGGGGTGAAATATAATAACTATTGTAGCTTTTCCTCGGAGTCGAATATTTATAGAGAGAATAAATTTTTCGAGCTCCATGCTGAGATAAATATAAAATATGAATCCGAACGGATATAGAATAATTTGTGCTTCAGCATTCGTCGGCATTGAATCTTGTGCCTGTAAAAATTAATAATTTGCTCTACCATATGTGTAGGCTGAATTGATTAGTCATGAGAATAATTTACTCATCCAATCAATATATGATATGTATCAGCATAAAAATTTCAAAATATGAAATAATATTTTTGTGCCACACGTGTGTGAGATGTACAAATTTTTATTAGATATGCGCCATAAATAAGACGTAAAGTTTTTTTGTAAATTTATTTAATCTCCAACAACCAATCAGGTATTAGTTGCTGTTTAAAAATATTTTTGGGGTGATCATAAGTTAAAAAAGACTTAAGCCCCCTGTTTGTTCCCAAGCTGAACTCGTGTTTAAAGAAATATCTGGGGTGCTTCGCATTTTTTAATACCCCAAGATTCTACTGCTGCCGACAAACGACATGGATGTTGCCGACCAACATTTAAGGATATCTCAAATTATAGAATATATGGTTGGATGACCAGAATATCTCGAATCTTTAGATCAAAAAATAACATTCAATGTAAAATTTAAGCCTTAAGAATGTTAATTAAACAAATAAATATATAATCCACTAGATCGTGTGATTTCGACAAAGAGATGAGGGGCCAAAATATTAAATTTGTGCTCAGAGTCTTGATATGGTCATGATTATTTTACTGATCCTCTTTTACAAGAGGTGGGTAATGATTTTTCAGGTGAGAGAAAATTATTTTTTATATTGATCCCTTCCTATTCCCAATTTGGAGAGATAAAAATATGGTGAATGATTAAAGTTATTACCAAAAATAAAAAATCAATCAATTTGACTTTATTGACATAGATGGAAGATGAACCAAATTAAGTATATAATTCATAAAAGCGAATGCAAAGAGACTCAAACTTGAAGAGAGAGAGAATATATATGGGTCATGATTTCCATGAGAAGACTTTTTATTGTCTTTAACCTTTTCCCATTCTTTTATTAAAAATATGATGGGAATATGAATAGACATCAAATATCTTACAAAATTTATTTCAAAATCAATAATGAAAATGATCAAATCTTATCATCGTCGTATATATTGGTATATGTAATCATTTAAAATATTTATTCCATGATATAAAATTAAAACTTGAGAATCAAGTAAAGAGTTATGATTTATGAAATCTACTATTTTTCAGATTTCTAAATAAGGATGAATCTAACAGTTATGATTTAAAAATCATGATATGCAACATTTTGCAGATAAAAATTGGACAATTAATTTATGTATATAAACATAAAAATCACGATCCAATCAAAAGATGTATGTATAATTGATTATACATAGAGAAAATAAAAACTTAGCTTTTGGTGGAGAACAACGCTTGTAACACGTTCCCACAGACGGCGCCAATATGTTGATGTAAAAAATTAGATTGCTCTAATTATTCAATCACAGATAAATAAATAAGACAAAGATTTTTAAAGTGGTTCGGCTAGGAATAAAGCCTACGTCCACTGTTATGTTATTGCTGAGTGTTTGTGGAATTCTTGATTACAAGTTCTCTCAAGAAATTCCGGGTCCCTTTGAATGAGGGAGATACCATGTATTTATAGCCCTGAGGCTTACATATGAAAGGGTGGTGCATTAAATGATATACATATGAAAGGTCCTTGAGGCTATCATCTGAAAGGGTAACTCATTTAATGTTCTTCAAGCGTGTGCGTCAAGATGATAAGCAGTCAGTGAACAGTTTTGAACTGTTGGTTATCTGGCAATCAATGCTGTGGTCGAGATGCAGCTCGAACCGCCTTAGTTGCTCGTCGTTCAGGAGTTCATCGGAGCGCTGGAGTTCCTCGGAGTGTTGTAGTTCCTCGGGGTATCCTTGTTGCTCGGAGCGAACATGACTTGGTCGGGGGAAATAAACTTCCTCGTTGTTATTGTGCCATGTAGATTGACACGTGTCTTCTTATTATTGGTCCACATCAGTAGATTAAATTTGGTATCAACATGTGGCATGGCCTTGCGTCGGAGAACAAGGCAGTGTGGAGAATTAGTAGAGCAACAAATCTGTAAATGTATAGAAGTGTTTATTGGTTTATTCTGTATCAAAATATTATATTTGTCATCTAGGAACATATCCTCCTCGATAGTCATAGTGTGTCTAGATGCTTGATTTCCTTACATGCATTTATTGGCATCCTAGTTATGTGAGATATAGTTCTTCATCATATATGTGTAAAAGGAGACTTTCGGAAACATTCCTCTTGAATTTTTGTCAAACATGTGTTTTGGTTCTATCACACATGCGCATATCACTAGTTTTTTCTGAAGGTCATAATTGTGTTTTTAGCCAATTTTAAAGGGCGTGCACACAATGACAAATTAGCCCCATGTGCATGGTGGAAAAATGATTTCACTATAAAAATCCATCTCAACTCTACTATCTATTACGCCTATCATTTTACTTTTCATGAATTTTATATTTGAGAGCTTATTTTTCCCTCTCGAAACTATATTTGAGATTTTAATTCTCCTCACCTTGTGATTAATAACACAACTTTAGAAGATCTATGTACCATAATTTTCCTTTGAAGAATTTTTAGTTCAGAGTCAAAAACAAGGCGTGAGATCTGAAGACTTGGAACTGTGTTCTTTTTACAAATCATATCAAATCAAATCACTACCACAAATATGAAATAGCAAATGATGAATTGAAACTCATAAAATAGAAATAGATACATGCAAATAAATAATTTAGAATGCCACAAATTTTGAAGAACATTATATTTAAAACCTCATCTGAATCGTTCATTGCTTTGATTTTTCAATCATGTTCGACGTATAAGTTGTCAGCTTGACAGCCTACCACCATTACTAGATCACTATCACCGTTGAAACTCATTGCGATCTCCTCCATCTTTTGTTCCTCCACCGACGACGCTGGCCGCTCCACCTGCAAAAGTTACTCGGGCATGTTTTGATGGGGTATTTGAGGAGGGCTTTTGGGACTCGAAGAGTAAAAAATAGTACAAGGAATAAAGAGAGTGAGTCTCAATTGAAAAGTAATACCTGGAAAAAGTGTATTGTCGCTTTGAAGGATTAGAGAGAAAATAACGGATGAAGAGGTAAATGATTGTATTGAGCTCGTGTTGCGTGATAGAAATTGTCCACGTGAATGGCTTAATAATAGGGGCAATAACTCATGGTTGTACTTGGAGGGAAGAAATGTGAGGAGAGAGAAAGGATAATTATTATTGCTTTGGAAGGATTAGAGAGAAAATAAAAGATGGAGAGGTAAATGATCATATTGAGTTCGTGTTGTGTGATAGAAATTGTCCACGTGAATGGCTTAATAATTGGGACAATAACTCATGGTTGTACTTGGAGGGAAGAAATGGGAGGGGAGAGGAAGGAGAATTATATAGTGTCATGTGGACAATCCAGTTGAAGAGGGGATATAACTCCTGTAAAGCTTATATAAAAATTTAACCTTTGACCGTCATCTATTTTAATACATATCAGTCTGCCCATATTTTGTATGTTTTGGACTCTACTACTACAGCCCTTTTGGGCATAAAAAAGTCCAAGAACAGAAAATTATGGGATGAACTGAATGTAAAAAAGGTAAACAGGGTCAAACCCAATTAACCCGTTCTCTTTTAAAAAGGTAAACAGGGTCAAACCCAATTAACCCGTTCTCTTTTAAGTAATTTGTTGTGTGAACTAAATGACACCATGTATGAAACATCAAACTCAAAACTCACCTAAACAGCCTCTTTGGATTTCTCTTCACGGAGACATTGAAGTACAAGAAATACAAGTCTATGCTTGTTTTCTAACAGAAAAACTCTCAACCTTCATTGATTGATGCTAACGCTCGAAACTCAAAAAAAGTTCAAGCAAATTCCCTATAACTCTCGCCCTTTAATTTAAAATCAAACTGAAAAACATGTTTATACATCATCTTTATATACAAAATACACACACAATATGTATATGACAGTAATAACTTGTTTACCCATTCCATGTAGCAATGCATCTAAAATTTGAAATATTTTTGCAGTTGAATAATTGACAAAATGAACAAACGTGGTCTACAAGTAATAAATGGCTGAAGTGGCATTTGTCACTTCAAAAAGAGAATTCCAGCTCTTCGTGCTTTGGTTTCACAATATTGTAGCCTCAATGAAATATTTTGTATGTAACTTCAGATTAAACTGTGACAACATTCAACTCAAAATAGATTAGAATACCTTTTACCATTTTATTTCATCTAGGTGAAACACAATTCACCCAAAACTAAACAGGGACTAAATCATACAGAACCTCCTAAATTAATGAGACTTATATCAACTTTACATAGCACCCCCCCCCCCCCCCCCCCCCCCCAACCCACCCAAACATAAAAACCAAATAAACAAACAAACAGACAAAAAAGAAAAGGTACTCCTTAAATGAAGTATTTCACCATCTGAACTTCTTTCTGCTTATAACCACATTTCTCATAAAATGTTTTGTTCTCAACACTGCAATCAAGGATCACCTTGTAACACCCCATCGTACGAGCATGATCTGTGAGAAACCCAATAACTTTTCTCCCTAATTGCATCCCTCGAGCATTTGGATCGACCACAACATCTTCGATGTGACCAACTTTGCCGCAGTTTCTTATAAACTTCTTCTCAATAAACACACTGCCAGTTGCAATAATCTTCCTCGAACTATCATCCTCAATTACACAAATGAGATGGTCATCACCACGTACACTGAGCTCTTGAAATCGTTTTTCAAATTCCTGATCGGACAGGGAATCACATACGGTCAATTGTTGCAGTAGTTCGATGAAACCTTTGCTTTTGTCTGAGATCTCTAGTTTTCGAACTTTATGTGTTGGTACTTCACTGGAAAAGTTAATATTATTCTGCATCTCTTTTCACACGATTGCGTTTATTCGATTGGCTGACAATTGAAGATTCAGGTCAAAATAAAGAAAACCAGGCGATTTTAACAGAAAGAACACACCACAATGCATAATAAATGAAATCTAGCAAACCAGCCAGTAGTTTATGGAAGAAAAAAATTAAAATGGAACAAATGACCTTTTCTGTGTGTATTTTAAATCAACGAACACTTGTCCAAATATTTTTCTTTTCCACATTCACAGATTTTTAATAACAATTACAGTAGTGATAATAATAATGGTAAGTAACCTCCTCATCTTTTATAGTGGTTAAAAAAAATCAAATGTCTCCAAATCTGTATGGGTATAAGAACATATGCTGCTATGTAGGTAAGTATCAAATAGTGTTCATTAATTAGTCTCCATAATCCTTAATCTTCAACGACAAATCATTTATTCGTTGTCATCCTATTCTTTCACCCCTCCCCCTCCCCCTCCCCACCCCATAGACACAGTGTGTAGAACTTGGCGAAAAGCATATAAACACAAACAAATTAAGAATCACCTTTGTCAAATCATATTTAATATCAAATTACTTCCCTAAATTTAGTGCATCCAGGATTTTAATTGGGGGAGGGGGTATATAAGGGAGGAAAATTTTGACAAGATACATCAACATGACTCGAACCCAACATAAATTAGCAGCTTAATGTTGACTAGTATTCTAAACGAACACAGACACGACAAGAACATGACATGACACGCTTGAATTGACACCTTTAGCAAAATATAGTGTTTAGAATAAAAAATTCAAACCAAAGTTCCAGTATTAAGACCCGAAGAAACTAAATCTAAATTCCTAAATACCTAAACTGAACCTGATAACAACTAAACTAGGCAAACATGATATAACACGCGGCTTCCGCCAAACATAAAGGAAAAGCTTTTATGCCTGCCGAACCATGATATATGGGTAAATGAATTAAATTCTGTGGGTGGCGTAGCTACTGAGATCAATGCAGTCAATTATGCGAAGTTGGTTAGCTACTTCTCATTTTGTTTTAGGATTCTTCTTGTTCGTAGGTCATTTTGTGGCACGCGGGCAGGGGAAAGGCTTGCTTTTTGGAAAAGGATTAAGAAGAGTAACCTCTTCATTTTAAAATGGCTGTTCCAAAAAAACGTACTTCTATCTCAAGAAAGCATATTCGTAAAAATATTTGGAAAAGGAAGGGGTATTGGACAGTGTTAAAAGCTTTGTCAATAGGGAAATCTCTTTCTACCGGGAATTCAAAAAGGTTTTTTGTGTGACAAACAAATAAGTCATAAAACATTGGAATGAAAGCAAATAGTTGCACAAATGCCCTGTCTTACATCCGAGTTTCATATATGATACTACAATACTAAGTCAATGGTCGTATCAATTAGCTCTACAAATAAATCGAAAGATCTTCAGAATTTTAGGCCTAAATTATTCATTTTTGTGAGTGTAAAAATGGACCGCACTATTTCTATTGATCGGTCATGTCATATAGGCCCGAGTTGGACATCAAATTGCTTCGATTTGAATTATCCGGAGAATGCCTTATATCGATATCCAATCTATCAAAAAGATGGACAACCAAACTTATTTCTCGATTCAATAGAAGCCCAAAGAGGTGAATAGGGTCCAAACAAAATAACGAGAGATATGTAAAAAGCAGGTCCGATTACGTCTATTCCTAAGGATCAAATAGGAAAGTATACTCTGAATCATAGAACTCTAATGAAATATACGATCAACCAACATTTATCTAATTTGAAAAAGAGTCAGAAGAGATGGTTCGACGTTCCATCATATTGAAGAACAAATCTTAACTTATACAAGTTAATAACTTGGGTTTGTGATAATTTGTAAAATACATATGCTTGTGACAAGGAAGATAAGTCACAAAAAATATATGAATTCTTCTTACCATTACTAATATTATAAAGTGACTTTTTTATAGTCGAACTAAAACGAATTGTATTTTGATTTGTTTTATTAACTCTTTCCTTATTTTTTTCATTATTGTAAATGTATTTCTCCTAAACAAATTCAACTCGAAAGCCATAACAAGTTTTATTGTGCCGTATCCTAACCACGCAACAGAAAATGAAGTTTTGACCAGCAGATCAATATTTTAACATTTACAAATTAGAGTAGAAATTCCAATAAAAGAATTAAACATTTACCTTCTAACATTTATAAATTGTAATAATGATGCAGCATTCAACATTTTTAAAAATTTCCAAACACACCCACAAGACAAGAATCACCTCGCTCAAATCATATTCAAAAGCAAATTAAAAAATGAGCACAAGTTGGGTGGGGTCATTGACCTTATTTATATACAGTACTAGCTAGAGTTGTAAATCAACCAAATAGCTAATGGATAACTACCTAAATCAATTGTAGATAAATCTAACAGCAAGGGATAATTGCTACTTATATTCTAGTAGCTAATTATTAATAATAATCATACAACAAATAAAGATAACAAAATATATCTTCCACCAAAATTCCAAAAATCCCACCACCCGTATACATCGGAATATTCACTAGTCATTCAATTATCAGCCTAATTTACAAGCAGCAGCTATCTCGACAGAACACATTTTTATTGATAAAATTACTTCACCACTTATGGTATCAAATACCAATCTGGTGAAAAATTGAATTGACATATACACACACACCTGAAGAATTACACAACCAATGTGTTTTCAATACATTTTTTTATTATTATTCATCTTGGTCCTCATTTATATGTGCATTGTGACTTTGGCACCCAATGGTGTCGTAAATACTCTTTTACGACACTTTTTGATGATCTTATGATGTTTTTTTAGTGTTATGATAATTTTTTGGTACCAAATCCATATTATTATCTTAAACTTTGAGTTCCAAAATCACAATATGCATAACAAATGGGTCAAAGGCCAAATAACCACATTGTTCTTAAAATAGAAACGAGGTTTAATTAATGAAACAAACAGAGTACAAATGTAGTGGGGCGAGCCAGCCTAGAAAAGAAGAGAAATTACACCCATTTCTGACTTATTTAATTACTTCTTTCCAACTTAACAAAATACTAAGAGCGATCCTGGATTTATATTAAAACAAATAACAAAAAAAAAAAAAAAAAACTCAGTCATCAGAATTAATAAGGTAAACTGAATGATAATTCATCCACGGAATTTATTTTGGGTGAAACAGGTATCGTTATTTTAAATCCTCTTTTTACTTACCGTATTATTTTTAATTACTAAAGGCCTAAAATCTATCGCAGGATATTGACTGAGTTTTAGTATTGATAGTAATTTATATAAGAATGTTTTTCTTCTGGTCGTTGAAAATGAAAGTCTTTTTAAAAAGGAAAATGAAAGTGTTGTTTGTAAAATTCAAAATTTATGAACTCAAATCTGATGTTTATTAATAATAGATGGTCAAGATTACAAGAAAGGGAATTGCGAGCAAGTCTAAAAAAATTAAAAGCCACATGGAGTTCAGACATTGAGACAAAAAAATAAATTTTCAATGCAATCACATTATATAACCATGAAGCTGAGGTCAGAATAATTAGGTATGACATTGTGAAAATGACTCTTAAAATACTTTCTAGTGTGTTCCATACGCAACAAAGTAAATGTAACCACATATCGAAACATTGAGCGAGAATACTCATTTGTCATTGCAACAATGAATGAGAGAATATAAGTCCCTAAATACGCAAACGTGTTCATAATAATGGAAAATCCAATTCAGATTTGAATTGGAGATGAATGGTTCATATTTGCATTAGAGAGTAAGGAACGACATGAAGAAAGATCACTGCTGATTGAGTAAGTGTTGGGTCATTACGAACGCGACTTACAAAATGTGGTTAACTATCAAAGCATGACCAGTTTTGACATAGATCGAACGAATGTGAAGTACCATAAAAGGGAGCTTCCCAATTGAGTCCCTCGCTAGATTCCACTAACATATTTTCGGCACTAAGGTCCCTCATCCATAATGTATAAGTTATAAGCTAGCGTATACACAAACCTATCATGTATACATTGCAAAAAAAAAAAATGATATATTGCGTATACAGTACGACAACTCTTTCATCGTGTCCTAAACCCAAACAAAATATCTACAAGTGATTAAATCCAAATTTTCTATGAGGTATTAAATCTTCACATTTGAATATGCAAGGGAGTAAATCCAAAGATGCAATCCACTACAATGAACATGAATATGATGTGGTAAACATGAGTATTCACAATGCCAAGAAACATTATAAAAAAGGGTTCTACTCACATTGTGGAGTAAATGACACATACCATGTATCTTTTATTCCACCAAGGATATAAGTTAATGTGTAGAAATTTATATTGAGGAAATTTCAATTTCAATGTGTAATGAATCTTAATATTATCCCCACATAACAATTATACTGTTTTGTAAAGAAATAAAATATAATAAAGAATATGAATTCTTTGGACACCCTTTCCTTGCAAGCTCTACCCAATTGATTCTACTCAAAATAAAATAAACCCCTAGGTTATCAAGAATTGAATTATCCACCTTTAGTCTAGATGAAAAATTCAAGGTAGAAAAACCTGAATTTGTTGGAGTGGTGGATCTCTGGGTTGTGCTACACTCATATCCAATTTACCTTCGTTACTTCATTGCTTTGGAGCCCCTTTCTCCTCGTTCCGACCAAAAACTGACTTTTCATTGTTAGGGGTACCCAGAATTATTAGGGTTAGTTGGGTTTGGCACCCATTAATTTTTTGTAATTGAGTTTAATCTCCTATAATTTTTATCTCTCGCGGTTTGGTACCCAAAATGACTAGTAGTGACGAAAATATGTCATAAAAAGTTTTACCAAGTAATTTTTGCGACACATTTCCCGTAGCTAAAAGTTATTCCGGAGATCAAACCCTAAGAAGTCCAAATGTAGGAGGTCGAATTCAATGTCAAAGAATCAATGGCGGTCAAATCCCAAATCATCCAAATTATTATTATTATTATTATTATTATTATTATTATTATTATTACCCATTTGACTTCTAAACTATCACGATTATTTTAAAAATGATTTATGAACTATAAAAAAATATCAATTAAGCCCCCAAACAATAGGAACACATTTAATAAGACTCTTTTGACAGTTAAGTATTACGGAAGGGTAAAAATATGACTCGATTATTAGAGGATACAAATATAATTTAATAATGAAAAGTAAAAAAATATATATTTATATCTCAATTCCCATCCAAACATACACACCACACACAAACACGATCACTCTCACCCACACAGAGATACAAATGTCGCCCCACGGGAGGATCCCCCCCCCCCCCGGACTACTTGTCTACCGCCCACCCCGAGGAATAAACTAATCCCATTCTCTCTCTCTCTCTCTCATAACTCATTTGGCATACCCTAAAAATATAACAACTTTTTAAAATAGTAAAAAATTGAATTTTTTAACCAAACTTGGTATAGCTGATTTATATAGTAAAGAGATCATGTACAAAAAAATAATCAAAAAATTCAACTCGAAAGTGGGTAAAATGAAAAATGGGTATATATGTGCATTTTCGATTCTTCAAATTTATACCCATTTTTCATTTCTGCTCCATGATGTCTGAAAAATGAATTCTTGAGTCTGGCACAGGGGAGTCGCACTGTTGCATATTACAAGCATGAGTTCACCAGCCTTTCTTTGTTTGTTATTGTTAATTTAATAAGGGGGTTTTGGGAAAAGGTCCTCATAGTGCTCAAAGTGTATAAAAATAGGACACTCCAAATAATTTTATAAATTTAGTCCCTGTACTAAAAATCCCATGAAAAATGGTGAAAAATAATGCCGCTGGCGCGGACCAAAAAAATAAAGGTATTGTACCACAGGGACTAGATTTATAAATGCTATTGTGCCACAGGGACTAGATTTATAAACTTGAAAAGCAATGTCCTAAAAATCCAAATATAGAAAGGAACATGACCTTTACCTTAATTCTCTAATTTAATAAATATCATAAATGCACGGGCTATTAATAGAATATCATGCAAGTACGGGTCGATCCCATGAGGAAATGATCAATTTTATAAAGTAGATTTTTCAACTAAACAACTTTCAATTTTTTTTGTTTAATAACTATTAGGATGAAACAATTCTAGCAACTAACACAAGTATAAGAGCAAATATGTAAACGATAATGAGAGAGAATTATAAGGATTTCAGATTCATTTACCAAATTTAAATAGCTATAATGTTAATATAAATTTTGATGCCCCATTTGTGTAACTCAAAATTCACCAGATCTCTCCGCATAAATTTTGGAAGATAAGTCAATTGAGTGTAATTTTAATTCATTTTTATCTTATTCATAAAGCTAAAATCCATATTCCTTTAAAAGGTATCAATTATACGTATTTTAAGACATAAAGTAAGCATGGACTATTAAACGGTTGAATGGAAGCATAATCTATCAAAATTAAACATACATAAAACCGTAATATTGGATAGAGCTATGTTTAGATGCATAAAATATTACTCTCATGCTACTTTATATGAATAACGAATCTTTAAAACATTTTAAACAATTCACAAGAACACGAAATTTAATTGAACATTAAATACTAACTACGCATGGCAGACATTCCTAATCCTAACAATTTAAATTTGAGGTAGCATGGTGAATAACAAAAGATTGCATGATGAAGATAGAATTCTTATTATAATAATCAACTTATAAAACTTTGATTTCAAAATGTTATTACAATCACGAAAAATTCTACCCACAAAGTTGCACACCATAATCTCATAAACACTCGTATTATATTTCAACAGAAATTTGATCGCAAAATTTTCTCTACCGAAGTGTGCTTCAAACCTTCCGTATAGCCCTCAAATTATAAAGGTGGAGTGTTAAATGTTGAGTCGAATTAGATCTCTTTTTTATTCGTCGGAAAGTCTTTAATAGTCAACTAAATAGTTGTGTTGAAAACAAACAGTCCACTTCATTTATTTTCGGATAGGGTGAGATACACGATCCATCCCCCCTCCCCTCTCACTTTTATTTTTACGGGTGGAGCACGCTTGCCTATTTTCGTGGATTTCAGAGAATAAAAAATTTCAATTTTTTTAACGAGTGTAAATTAGCTTTTTTTTTATGATTTTCTCCAATTTCTTTTCAATTCGCTCCAAATTTGACGAGTACTTGTAAAATGGACACTTAGCAATTGTTTCACAAATTTTAGCACAATAAAATTATAAAATTATCGAAATGTCTAATTTTGCCTTAAAATTACCATTTTGACTCTGAATTTAACGTCTTTTGTATATTTTCATTTATTTACCAAAATGACCTAAAGAACTTATTAAATAAATAAATTGTTCTAACAAAGTGTCAATTTAAGTATAAAATATACAAAATAATGCATTTATAATTTGCCAAAGGAAGTGGATGTTGAGGAGAAAATGATGGAATGTTATATCCGTGGATTGACTTAGCGGATTGAGAAAATACTTTTAGGAAACCCGACTTACAAAACTTATACACATGTTGTGAATGTCGTCCTATTACACTGTTAGGGTCACATGGAGTTACAAACGGGAAGGGTGAAAATAAGTCCAATGAAGATTGTTCTAGCCAGATTGGCAAGATTGGAGGAAGGAGCACGGGAGATTCTTCCAACACTCGACGAGCCTAATAGTTTAAGGGGGTTCTGACTAGAGATCAGCCTCACAAGAGGCACAGGGGTTATGAAAATCATAACCATTAGGGACATCAGGGTTATAAGCAACAGTCCTATCAGGGATAGCGGAGCAGAGGCCAACAAGGACAATAGTAGGGTTAAGGACAGCAACATGGTAAGCGCTAGCATGAGATGTGTGTCGGAACTTGTTTTCTATGTAGCGAGGCGGGGGGGGGGGGGGGGGGGGGCATACAATCGCTTAGGGATAGAGAGGATAGCAGGGATACAAAGCACCAAAGGGGTAGTACAATAACTACCAACCTCACTATTTATTGCGGTGCCAACACTACCAACTCCACCACCAGCTTAGCCGCAAGGGTGACAACAGTGGCAGTAGGGGCGTATGTATTATATCATACCTAAAGATGCTTATGCTCCAGGTCAAACAGTAGAGGGTATGTTTCTTATCTATAGGCATATTAGGTATATTTTGTACGATACTTGTGCATCCCATTCATTTATTAATCGATCCTTCGCTCAGTCGTTTGGGGTGTTAGATTTAGCATTGCAAAATTTATTGTATATTGATTCACCTTTGGGTCAGGGTACTCCCATTCAATTCGTGTGTAAAGGAATATGTGTGGATATCATAAGGCTACATTTTTTTATCGATTTTTTAATTTTGGACATGTTTGGGTATGACAATATCCTATGGATGGATTTGAGAGTGTGCTACAGTGGAATAATCCGACTTCTCAAATAAATCCAATTTTAATTATGTGACAAACCAACAAGTTTTAATTAAACCCAATTTTTAGATAAACCCTAACAGATGAATCTAGGTAAATAGAATCATAAATCAATAAACATGCAAAGGAAACCAATTTCAAGAAAAATCCCCTAAGGAAAAAACCTTTTATTTCACTATAATTTGTAATCGCAACTTACACGGATTAAAATGAAATGCGCGTGACACCCTGCCCAATTAAATACCGGGTGGCCAGTTCTTTATAAAATTTAAAACAGAGTATCCGGTTGGTTCATTCTTAGCATCACTGTCGAAAAATAATATTTTTTATTAACCACCTAATAATTAATTAAGCTAGTGTCAAAATATTTTTCCATTAGTAAAAAATATTTGATTTAAACAATTAAACACATCAAAAATTTTCACGAGCAAATGAATAATGAATAAAACACTATCTCACTGAATGTAAAGAAGCAAGAATAATCGTCCTAGTTACATAAAAATCCAAACCATCAAAATATAATAATACTAAATCCGACTAAATACTGAATATGTAAATGAAATGTGGACAATGTCTCTCTGATATATAAAAATGAGAATAGGAGACACCTGCCCTAACTGGAATGTCTAAATAATAGAACTGAGGTGATAAAAGTGGAAGCGTCTAAATATGATGACCTGCAACTCCCACAATAGCTGCAGCAGTCAAATAGTCTGAAAGTGTAAACTTGGTGTCCATGAGGCTGGACACCTAAAATAAAATAAAATAAAATAAAATAAAATAAAATAAAATAAGATAAGAGAAAAAAGATTTTGCAAAAGATGGGTCAGATCCCGAGTGTAAAACATTTTAAAACAATTTAGTAAGTATTTAAAAATTGCAATAAAGAAAATGTTATGTGCATGTTAGCTTTTCGAGCACTCACTTGAGATTATCACCTCTAAACTATTGTGCACGCCTAACGTATACTTCTAACTCATACTAAATATGCTATCCCACTTAACTATATTAAATTGAGTCTCTTACTATGAGATCTAAGTCATTATGCCAACCCATATTACCCAAATAACACATTCTTACATTTCCATTATTAATCAATTGAACTCAAGTACCTCATTAATTATTTAAGTATTTGTATCATTAAATAATTTTATATGTCGTAATCCTTATCATTTATAAAGCAAGACAGTATAATAATCACAAGTGTACATATGTATATCACTCTCATAACATAAATAATAATGCAGCACCCTAAAAGGCTAAACCTACGGTGCACTGCTATCAGATCCCGGTACATCATGTACATAAGTGTAGACACCCCATTCTGTTACCCCCTCACTCTCCTTAGGTCCCTAGTACCTCCACTCATCATCGCAAACCCAAGTCACGTTCCGAGTACTGGCCTGGAAGCCATCGGGCACCCCCTGGCTCAGTTTGACCAAAAAGTCAAACTCCTCATCTCGACCGAGACTCAATGAATCTTCGAAGGGTACTGAATACCCCTTCCAACGATCCACCCCGTGCGCAATTCTGACTTACCATGAGGACGAACGCGTCGATTGTGTCCGAAACCTGACCTAGAGGCCACCGGGCGGTCTCGGGCTCTATTTGACCTATGTCAACTCTTCAGATCGGCCGAGGCTGAATGAATCTTCGAAGGGCACTGAATACCCTTTCCAACGGTCCACCCCGTGCGCGATTCTGACTTTCCATGCTGACGAACGATCCGTTTGACTCCCGGAAGCCACCAAGTGCTTCCCGAGCCCGATTGACCAAAGTCAACTCTCCAAACCGGGTCAAACTCTTCGGAATGTCAAAGTACATCTCTTAACCTTTCCAACGGTATGCCCCGTGCACGATTTGGACTTACTATGCGGACGAACGATCCGTTTGCGTCCGCACGATTCCCCGTCTAATGGACCGACAAACGTTTCCGAGCCATATTTGACCAAAAGTCAACTCCCGAACTCTGGAGTGGTCTAAAGGACTTTCTAAGGTCTCTGAATTAAATTTCCAATGGTATGCCCCGTGCACGATTTTGACCAACGGTTTTCCCTCGGCCGCCGACTTTCCGAAAAAGCCTAAAGCGCACTGCCAAATGGCAAGTCCCAGACCCTGCCTATCGGCACCTGCTGATAGGTAGTGCCATGGCAATGCCGATCGACAGACCCCTGGGCCTATAAAAGGAGGCCTTGGCCTCATTTTCAAGGGGAGCCCAGATCTGATAGAATTCTCTCTAAACGAATCCCAGAAACCTCTCTCGAAGGCAGCGTGATTTCAACTCCCAAATCCCTTTTTCACTTCCACTTTTCATCATCCCTTTCATCAAACTTGATGAATTAACCACTCTCCATCATCATCCAAGCTCAAGGGTTGCTCTCCAACGTTCAAGATCAAGCTCAAGATCTTCAAGAAGGTCCAACTTTCTCAAACTCTCTCTTAAATTCTCTTGAATTCTCAATAACTTGTTCTCACTTAGCACTTTTATTATCTCATCTCACACATCCTAATATACTTTTTTTATTTAGTATTATTGCACATCTCTTATTTTCATATAAATAAAAAACCCAAAAAATAAGAAAAAGAGGGTTTGCTCATAAATTCCAAGTAGGGATTCTCACACTTTTTCACGCTTTTCTCACAACTAAAAACACTTTTTCTACACACACACACACTTACAAATAAGAGATCCCACATTTGGATTTATGGGATAAACCCCACCCCTTTGCTTTGTACGCGAACTACGTGGACTTTGATGCCTTTATAGGCTACGTAGGCGTCTCGGGGTAAAACCCGAGACTCGAGTCCTTTCTCTCAGTTTTTCTCTCATTTTCTATTTTCTCTAAATCCATTTTTCTCACATCATTAGTCTTAGTGACGTATTACTCCATGTGCGTTATCGTTCCCTTATAACGATCAACTTAGGGGTAGCCGCGTAAATCTTATTTTTCTAATATTACTTTTATATTTTCCTATGGATGACTCGCTTTATCTTTTCCATGATACAAGTCGAAGATTCCTACCTCCATTCTATATATATACACATGCACACATCTCACGGGGGGGAACATAAAGGAAAATAGCAAATATCCATGAGAGACCGAAAGGGCGGAATGGGTGCCTAACACCTTCCCATTTCGTAACTAAGCCTCCGAACCCTTTCCGAATCATTTTGGTTTCGCACGCACCAGTATGTCTTTGGAAGCCATCCTTCGGGGTGGCTTCCTCTTTTTCTTTTGTCTGTTTTGAGTAAAATAGACGGGCGACTCTGAATCTCTCTACATTTTTCACACTTCACAAAATCGACGTCAGCCGAAGCGCTCTCCCGAGAGGGGATGCACGGGACGCGAAGGATCCCTTCCTCCCTCCGCGACGGGGATCGGGGATGGCCACAGTGGCGACTCTGCTGGGGACTTTATTTATTTTGAAGGCTTGACTCTATTTACATGGATGCTATATTTGTTTATGTTTTCCCCCATATCTGCATGTTCCCCCTTTTCATATGTATCCCATGTTTATGCTTATGTTCACACACTTGTAGGAAAATTCTCCATGTACACTTCATACCACGTGCACCTAGGATCACGCATATCCCCATGTTGCACGCATCACCTATCCATACTTGGTGTACCTTTTGGGGTACTTGTACTTTGTTCCCAGTTTGGCATAATCAAGAAAGGCATTCTCATCATAAGATACTAATAATGTAATCATGCATGATTCACACGACATCACCAAAGAGCATTGATATTGACCAAATTTTACCCAGTAACTGGAGGGTCACTTCATGATGGGCGCTGGTCCGGCAGGTCGCAGTTAGCCTAAGCGATATGACTCTCACCTTTTATTGGTCAAGTACCTTCGACGTATATCGAATGGTTCCCCCGCATCGTACCGCTTGACCGAAGTCATGACGGGAGGTATATCGCAGGGAATTCGTTCACGTACGCCGAGTATATCGAATTCTCTCTCACACGTACCGTCCCCACGAGGTATATGGTGAGGCAATTCACGTACACTCAGGTATATCAAATGGCTTGTCCACACGTACCGATTGCCCGCAAGAGCAAGAAGTATATCGTGGAAGCCACGCCAAAGGGGGGAACCCATGTCGATTCACCCAACCAAACTGCATACCCGCATATAGGTGTCAAACCTAGGACATGCACTTTAGATTGCCGGTTTCAACCCGAAACTCTGCCGAAATTCTGGGTCGATCTTCCGCCCAATTTTCACGCATTTTTAAAATGGGACTCTGTCTGCGAGCATGGTTACAAGTCCAAATGTAGCTTTGCATATATTAAAACCCCATTTTTCAAGGCTCAGGTCCCGTCCGGCATTGCATTTAGGAGAATTAAATACAAGTGAGAACATAAGAATCATAATAATCATGCTGAGTTCCGTCTCCAAAAATATCTCTCCATTTTTATCAAAAATCCAAAAACATTTCTCCCTTTTTATCAAAAATCCAAAAATAATCTCTTCCCATTTTTCTCAAAAAATAAATAAATCTCATCCTGCGCCTTTTCAGGTTGATAGCATGCCCTTGGCCTGGCTCCCTATTGGCTTAGGTCTTCAGTCAAATCACCCCGGAGTTTCATCCGTTCCTCTACTACTTCTTCCGAATCTGGAATCCATCCATCTTCTATGGAGAATGTAGATCAAGCACCAGTCATACAACCGGATCTGCCGACAGTCCTAACTCAGCTCGTGGCCAAGATTGACAACCTCCAAGATGAAGTTCGAGAAATGCAACGAAACCAAGTTCCTATTCCTCAAGAGCCCGAGGCCCTGTTCCCTCGTGCTACTGGTCCACCAGAGCCGATCTGGGTCCCGAAAGAATATCAGCACGCTCCGCGTGCCCCTCCTGCTAATGGGTCGCCGCTTGCCCAGCTTCCAATACCAAATATTGCCCAGCCTATGGCTAACTTGCCTGTGGTTGCTGATCCAAAGGAGGAGGAATTGAATAAAGTTAAAGAAGATCTTAAGATGCTTACCAAGAAGTTTGACCAAGTCAGGATCTCTGAAAATTACATAGACTACACCCATATGTCTCCTTATCCTAAAGTAAGGTTACCCGAGAAGTTCAAGATGCCAAATATCGAGAAGTTTTGAGGGAGTGGTCCCCCGATTATTTATCTTCGCCGTTATCATCGTTCCATGACTCTACTAGGGGCTTCAAATGAAGTGATGGCCCAATTGTTTCAGTAAACTTTGAAAGATAGTGCCCTCCGATGGTTTTTATCTCTTGAGAAATCCAGAATCCATAGCTGGGAGGATGTAGCCCGAGAATTCATGTCGCAATACAAATACAACGAAGAGCTCGAGGTCACCCGCCGTGATTTAGAGCTGCTCAAACAAAACTCTGGAGAATCAGTCTGTAACTTCATAGCCCGATGGAGGGAAAAAGCAGCTACCATGACTAATCGGCCATCTGAGGAAGAACAAGTCAGCATAGTGAAGAAGAATTTCTTGCCCCATGTCCGAACAACCATGGGAGGACAATACTACCCTCATTTTCGATTTCTTAGAGAAGCAGGGATAGAAATCGAGGTAAGTCTTGCCAAAATAGAAGTTGAACCGAAGAAGGTGTTCGGACAGTTCACCCCCAAAAAATATGACAAGCCTGTCAGTGCCGCAGTCTCAACCATCAACAACATCTCTCAACCAACCATATTATGGGCACCAGAAATTCGCCCTGCTCCCGTCCGAGGGGAATACACTGAGCTTCATGCTCCCCTCTCCAAAATTTACCAAGCCATGTTAAGCCGAAACCTTATAAAGCCCCTGGATCCAGGTCCATTACCCAATCCACTTCCCAAAAATTTCAAGACCGATGCTCATTGCGCCTTTCACCAAACAACTGGCCATACCACCGACCAATGCTTCCACCTTTGAAACATAATCCAAGATCTCATTGACCGGGGTACCATCGCCCCACCAGCCAATCCTAAGCCAAACACTACTCATAACCCACTCCCAAATCACACCAATGCCATATTCTTGGAAGAAAACATGAATTTCGATCCATCAACTCAAATCACACCCTTATACCCTCAACTTTGCCCATATTTCCTCCTACACCCTACTAGCCCCGCTGATCAGGAACTGTCACTCCTTACCAGAGCGTGCATCACTGTCCGGACCTGTTCTGAAAGTGGAAGTATGGAATTATCAGATGTGTTGAACCAACTCTTAGATTTCGGGATGAAATTTCCCTCACAGATGATTATCGACTGCCACATGTTCAGTACGTTATTTTTGGAAGCACGAAAATGGGCTCGAGAATTAGATAAGTGGGTAGTACCAACCGACGAAGTCTGCTTAGATGATGTTGTCCGGATCATGACGGAAGCATTCGGGCAAACCAATAACATTTGCAGTATCACCGAGTTACTTGACACTTTGAAGCTGCAAGGGCACCTGGTCCCTTCACCCTTACACATCCCCACAGAATGGGAAGACCTATATGAGGAAGCCGTTGAAGTCGTGGAATGCGTTGACTTCACAGGGGAAAATAAAATTGTTGCCACCGGATGGGGGGAAGAATTCGAAGATTTGAGCAAAGAACAAGTTTCAGAAAGAGGTGGCCCAGTAGCTGACTTATGTGGGATGATATCATTTAAAGAACTCCTTGGAGAAATAGATAAGGTGGCAGAACAACCTGAGATTGATGAGGAAACTGGATTTAAGTTTTTCCCTTCTTCAGTAAATCACATGACTAGATCCGGGAGACATTACCAAGTTCCCAACTCAGTACTAGTAAATGATAAGGGGAAGGGAGTTGAAGACTTTCCTATGTCGAAAATAACCCTCGAGGAGAGTAAAATCCTCGACCAACTGAAGAAAACTCAAGCTAACATCACTCTATGGGGGATTTTCATGTCTTCCCAGCTGCACAGAAATGCTTTAATCAAGTTGCTCACAGGACCCATAGTTCCTCCTTCTACCACACCAGAAGAAGCAGTGCACCTGGTTGGATCCTTGACCTCTACCCGAATGTTGTCCTTTTCTGAAGAGGAAATCCCCAAAATTGGGTCAAATCACAATCTTGCACTCAACATCTCCGTCGAAGTGATGGGGAAGGTTGTACCGCTTTCTCTCGTTGACAACGGATCCGCTTTGAATGTCTGCCCACTAAGAACCTTCAAATGTTTAGGACTGAAGAAAGTGACCTCGCTCCAACCTCCACTGCCGTGCGCGCCTACGATAATACCCGTCGTGAGGTGATGGAATCCATAAAACTTGTAATAGGGGATGGTCCTATAAACCCTGTCGTCGAATTCCAAGTCATCGATATCCCGGCCTGTTTTAACCTGTTGCTCGGACGACCCTGGCTCCACAGTATAAAGGGTGTCTCTTCCTCATTCCATCAGAAATTGAAGTTCTTCGCTGATGGGCGAGTCATCACCATCTTGGGTGATGACGGTAAAGCCGAGGGCGCAGGCACCAGTAGCCCAATTCTTAAGATACAGCATGGGTCAAATGATATGCTCCTATCAGGAGTTCGAGTTAAACCATCCTACTCCCGGCAGGGGACGGTTTCAAAGAAAGGGTTTGTCCAGAATATGTCCCTCATGGCAATGTCAATGTGATTCAGATGTTCAGAAATATGCACTTCATGCCCGGAATGGGGTTAGGACAAAGGCAGCAGGGGATATTTGAGCCCATCGAACTGAAGAAAGCTTTCCCTCCTTGCGGCTTGGGATATCAACCATCAGAACCAGAGCTCAGAATGATCCGCCAGACTCAATCAAAAAAGGGGTTAGACTTCGTTCGGACTATCTCGGGTGATTCCTTAAATGGAAGATTCATCAAAGAGGGCGAGGATTTCCCCTTTTGTGATCAAAGTTGCTGATACACCTCTCCTCAACTGGCATGCCGCGCCAGTTCCACCTCTTGAAATCTCCCCCAGCCCCAATGTTTACCCTATTTCTTCTATTGTTGTCCATCCTTGCTCAAATGTAATCAAGACCTCTTTTGACGAGGTTCTCAATGCTCTTTTTCTTATCAATGAAATAAACGAAGATTTTGAGTATCTTGTTGTGCCTTACATTAACTGTGTAGATTCTAATCAAGCTTTTAATGACGATGATTTTGCAAATGAACAATTCTTAACTGATCTAAATAAGGTTAATAATAAACAACATAACCGCGTTCAAGTTAATGAAGAAGAGACTGTTGTTATTAATCTCGGTTCTAGTAGCCAACTGGCGAGATTAGGATAGGGGCCACCCTTGACGAGCATGAGCGCGCACAACTCGAAGAATTTCTAAAGGAGTTCGTGGATGTCTTCGTATGGTCCTACGACGATATGCCATGTATTGACCCCGAAATAGCTCAGCACGAGATCCCCACTCTCCCAAATGCCAAGCCAGTTAAACAAAAATTAAGAAAACTCCGCACCGAATGGTCGCTTAAGGTCAAAGAGGAGGTGATCAAACACTTGAACGTGGGTTTTATTCGAGTAATTGAATATCCCACATGGCTAGCCAACATTGTACCGGTACCAAAATTAGGAGGAAAGGTTCGAATGTGTGTGGATTATCGAGATTTAAACAAAGCTTCTCCGAAGGATGATTATCCGCTACCCAACATCGACATGATTGTGGACAACACAGCCAGTCATGCTCTCAAGTCATTTGTCGACGGATTTTCCGGATACAACCAAATTAAGATGCACCCCTACCACCAAGAGAAAACCGCATTCATCACCCCATGGGGAACCTTTTGTTACACCGTTATGCCATTCGGTCTCAAAAATGCTGGGGCTACCTACCAAAGGGCTGCCACAACCATCATGCACGATCTGATTCACAAAGAAGTCGAGGTTTATGTGGATGATATGATTATCAAGTCCAAAACTAGAGCAGGTCATGTTCCCGCTCTCCGGAAGTTCTTCGAACGACTGCGACAGTATTAGATGCGTCTTAATCCACAGAAGTGTGTCTTCGACGTTACAAAGGGAAAACTCTTAGGATTCATGGTCAGTGAGAAAGGGATAGAAGCAGATCCCGCCAAGCTGAAGGCCATACTTGAGATGCCACCTCCCCAAATAGAGAAGGAAGTCCGAGGTTTCCTTGGGAAATTATAATATATCAGCCGGTTCATCAGCCAGCTAACCTCCATCTGTGAACCAATCTTCAAGCTCCTCCGAAAGGATTCAACCAAGGTTTGGAATGAGGCCTGCCAAAAAGCTTTTAATCGAATTAAACAGTACCTAACCCAACCTCCAGTTCTCATGCCACCACAACCTGGTCTCCCTTTGCTCTTATACCTAACCATAGCCGACACTGCAGCCGGGGCTTTGCTAGCCCAGTACCTTGAAGACTCCCGTAAAGAAAGAGTTTTCTATTATGCCAGTCGCAAATTGGCCAGGTACGAGGTCAACTACACTTCTTTAGAAAAATCATACGTCGCGCTTGTCTGGGTCACCCAAAAGTTGCAACACTACATGCTCGCCTTCCCTATTAAACTTATATCCCGAATGGATCCCATCAAATACCTGCTCGAAAAACCCGCCTTATCCAGTCGAATGGCCCGATGGTTGATGCTCCTAACCGAGTTCGATATCGTGTACATCACACAGAAAGACGTTAAAGGAAGGGACATCTCTGATTACCTCGCTGATTACCCCATAGACGAAACAGATGTCTGGATCTCCGAATTCCCAGATAAAAATGTTCTCTACGCCACTCAAGACCGCCTCCGATGGCAAATGTTCTTTGACGGCACTGCCAATAAAAAGGGATATGGCATTGGGATACTCCTGGTTGCCCCGGATGACTCCCACACTCCTATCGCCATTAAATTGGATTTCCCTTGCACCAACAACATGACGGAATACGAGGCATGCACAGTGGGCCTCCAAGTCGCTCTCAAGAATGGTATTCAATACCTTGATGTATATGGGGATTCTGCCCTCATCATCGGTCAAGTGCTCAGAAAGTGGAAAGTTAAGGACGAAAAGCTCCAACCCTTTCATGACTAATTAGAAGAGTTAGCCTCCCAATTCCGAGATATCACCTTCCATTACCTACCCC
This sequence comes from Sambucus nigra, assembly GCA_949130495.1. Classification (NCBI taxonomy): domain Eukaryota; kingdom Viridiplantae; phylum Streptophyta; class Magnoliopsida; order Dipsacales; family Adoxaceae; genus Sambucus; species Sambucus nigra. The sequence continues at coordinate 166,014,958 of OX422224.1, read as the reverse complement.
GAGCAAAGAATAACCTAATCGATGCTCTCGCTACCTTGGCCTCCATAATCGACATGCCCGAGGGAATAACCATGACCCCCTTCCTAGTTCAAAAGCAAGACAAACCTACCCATTGCTACCACATTGAGCTTGCCACCTCAGAAGATCCTGAGCTAGTTAATTACTGGTACTATGATATTTGTTGCCTCCTCCGGTACGGTAGGTATCCCGAGGGTTCCAACAAGAACGACCGAGCTACCCTCCGAAGGCTGGTCGCTCAGTACATCATCTGTCATAAAGCACTACTCAAGAGGAATTTTGATGGAACTCATTTGCACTGTATCGCAGGGGCTGACATTGAACAGATAATACAGAAAATCCACAGCGGGGAATGCGGGCCCTACATGAACGGTCACATGTTTGCCAAGAAGATCATCCGACAAGGCTACTACTGGACCACCATGACCCAGGATTGCACCGCCTATGTTCGGAGGTGCCCTAAATGCCAACAGTTCTCCAATCTCCAACATCTACCTCCACGGGAATTATACAACACGACTTTTCCCCGGCCGTTCTCCACCCGGGGTATCGACATCGTAGGGAAGGTTACACCAAAAGCGTCAAATGGGCATGAGTTCATCCTGGTTGCCATCGATTACTTCACCAAATGGGTCGAAGCTGAGTCATACGCAGTATTAAACGCCAAGAAGGTGGCCAAATTCATCAAGAAAAATATCATCTGTCGATATAGGGTCCCGCACGAGCTAGTGTCGGATAATGGTTTGCACTTCGAGGCGGAAGTCACAGAAATAGTCAACGAGTACGGCATTCAGAGACACAAATCTTCTCCTTACCGACCTCAGACCAATGGTGCAGTTGAAGCCGCCAATAAAAATCTCAAAACCATCATCAGCAAGATGACCGAAAGTTATAGGGATTGGGCCGATCGGATCCCATACGCCCTCTGGGGCTATCGAACCTCAATCCGAACCTCTACTGGGGATACCCCTTACTCCCTGGTCTACGGCATGGAAGCAGTCCTACCTGTGGAGCTGGAAATACCCTCTCTACGCGTCATGCTCGAAAGCAAGGTTAGTGAAGAAGACTGGTGTCAAGGCCGTCTTGATGAGCTGACCCTCCTAGATGAATGAAGACTAAAAGCTCTTTACCACATACAAGGGTATCATCACCGAATAGCGCGATCGTTCAACAAGAAAGTCAAGGACCGCGGTGTCCGGGAGGGGGATTTAGCCCTCAAAGAGGTAATCGAACCCATCTGGGACCCCAGAGGAAAGTTCAAGCCCAATTGGAGCGGACCTTACATTGTAAAGAAAATCTTATCCAGCGGTGCCGCCATGCTCACTGACCTGGATGGGGAAGAGATGGCTCGTCCAGTCAATCTGGACCGTCTCAAGAAATTCTACCCCTAGTCCGAAATCTCGGCGCGCTACGACTCTTCTCCCCCCCCCCCACTTTTATTCTAAAAAAAAAAAAAAAAACTCTCTCCATTTCCCTCTACCCAGAACTACGTGGGCCTGATCCTCTGCAAAAAAACTATTTTCAAACAGATAAGAACTTTTTCAAAAACCCCAGAGGTACGTAGGCAGCTCATACGTCTCACATGAGCACGACCCTTTTCTTTTTCACAAAATGCTATTCTTTTCTTATCTCCGAGAACGACAGTTCATTCTAAGCATCTACTTGAACAAAAGGATTATGTATGCCTTAGCGATTGGTATAGATAATTCAAAACGCAAAATTCATCGAAAGACACAGCTGGATGATCAGAAACCTGTTTATTTCATTATTAAGAAACTACAGTACGGATTACATAAGAAAAAGGAACGGATAACTCCTTTCCCCCCTACTACCCTACAAAAAACCAGATAAAATCCCCCACATCTGTTACATAAATAAACTCCCCAGGAGTCCTACCCACAGCTACCCGAAGATCCTGCACCCTCATCATCTACATCTTGAGGACCCCAAGTTTCTCCTGCCTGAATGGAGTGCCGCAAACACTCCATGGACCGATGAGCCTTAACCATCTTCGAAAAGACCACAACACCCCCTTCCATGGAGTCAGATAAAACAAACCACCTCTGACCAGTCTTTACTGCCAACATCTTGCTAACTACTTTCCTCCATAACCACTTCAGATAATCTTTGGGTACATGACAAAACTTCCCAACAGACTGAGAGCGACGGGTCGACGGACGTCGATTTTCTCACAGAGATCCGAGCAACAGACGCAGGCACTCAGTCAAATCTTCTACCGGAAAGAAATTTGAAGTCCGAGGGGGCACGACCTGCGCCCAGCCAAATTGGCGCTAAAGTCACCAAGGGAAATAAAAAGAGGTCTGCCTGAGACCAACCAGCCACACATATGAATATTCTCCTAGCCCCAGAACAGGCTGCAACTGTCCCCACCAAGGCACTAACCAATACAGCCCATAAGCCCCATGCTCCACAAGCCAATTCTCCCAGTTCTCAACATACAGGCCCATGCAGATGAAGTAGCGCGAAAATAAGTTGGGTACAACCGACAAAGGATATTCTGGAGGAGTCGACAAGCGAAATCTTTCAGACAACCACATGAACAGCATCACAGGGTTACCCCTTAAAAAGTCGGAACGACCTTCTCTCCAGGCATCCAGGTCATTCAAAGTCTCCGCCAATATCACCGCCGCAGGATTGCGACTGTATGACATCCATGAGGTAATGGCTGCAAGTTGTGGGTCCACCCGCACCTCCCCGATCACCAACAGCAATTTTAAAACCAGGCCCAGAACAACGGCTCCAGCATAGCCAGCATCACTTACTTCCCGTGAACGTACGGACTGCAACACCGCTGGGAGGGAGATCATTCCTCCGGCAACTAATGACCTGGCCATCGAAGGAGAAATATGGAGAAACCCGGCTAACAAATCCCTAGGAGAACGGGAAAATTCGAGTAAAGCCGCGGCAACACTGGTATTCACACCCAGTATGGCAGAAAATTCCTCGTAGGTAGGACAAACTTCTTCCAACCCAAAGCGGAATACATGATCTTCAGGATACCAAAATTGTACTGCCGCCACCAGCATATTCCACTCAAAAGGTCGATTACACCACAAGGAGACTCGACGCATGTTGAAAGCATCATAGTCGACATTATAAGAGCACATAGCTTCCAAGGCTTCAAGGTAGTTGACAAACTCAATGCTACTAGGGAGAGCCATCTCACAAGACTAAAAGATGATGGGTAGGTATGTAAGAATGCAAAAGGTGTGAGGAAAACACTCCACCCTTCTCCCTTTTTATACTTAAAAATCCACACAAGGGACATAATCCCTTCAGAAATCGAAAAGAATCTTACCCCACAAGGTACTAAAGGCTGAAGAGGGTACCAATCAAAGCTTTCAATTGATGGGACTGGACTGAACTGCCGATAGGCAGGCCAGGGTGCTTGCCGATCGTCAACCCCCCATTTTTGGAAATTTCCCCCTTTCCTTCTTTGTCAAATCAGAAAACTCCATAAAAATAAATTGATATTCTCAAAAGAATTTCAAGAATCCTTTTTTTCTCCTTATATAATTCCCCTTTTAAATAAAAACTTTCCTTTAAAAAATTCTAAAAATATTCCTTTTACAGCCTCAGCAGCAAAGTAAAAGGCGCATGTGCATGCATTCATTCATCATTAAAATAAAAGATAGCAAAAAAAAAATACATGGCATTGCATATATATGTGTTTTCTGTGTTACATCATTTTGCAGGAAATAAAGAAAAATCCAAAAACAACGGGACTCAGCCCGAACCCACATTCTCTCTCTCTCTCTCTAGCTTCCACCCCTGCGACACGCTCTCTTCCCCCTACGACGAGACGACGCGCCCCCAGTACCCGAGCCAGAGTCTTCCCCGGACGAGGCTGACGGCACCAAACAAGAAGGAACAGGGATAGCATCCCGAATGTGGGCAGTCGCCGATGATATCCAGTCTCTGATGTCCCTGAGCCAAGTGGTCGACACCCGAATTTGCTGCAAGGAAAAGGCAGAATCAGTATCAAGCAAAAGAAATCAAAAAAGAGAGGAAAAGGACCGAAAGGTTTACCGCAGGACGAAGGACGTCCTCTGTCAAGCCCAGCTCCTTTAGATCCATCGCAAGAGGACGGTGTAGCATCGGCACAATCCTCCCATGAACCCGTCGGATGTTGTACGAAGGAGTAAGCAGCCGAACATAAGGGACCTCCGAGGTCGCCGTCGCCGCAGGTACCGACGGATCACCACCACTGTGGGAAGACCCCACTGCCTGACTCGAACCAGCAGAAGGGAAAGGCAAAGCATCATGTATACTGGGCGCAATCAACCAGCTCGTCATAAAGTCCATAAAATCATACGGCACGACCGTATCAGTATACAACGCATAGGACTCGCCAATCATCGCAGTGATCCTTTCATCCTCCAACAACTGTCGCTCCCGAGGCAGCCCAAAAGTCCGTGCCACTGCCGAATGGCACCTCTCAGTCTATGCCGACCGGCACCCCCCTTAAAATTTCGTACAAAAATTCCCAAAAATACCAGGAAGCCTCGAAAAATCCCCGAAAAATTCCTAAAAATCCCAAGAGGGATTTAGAACGTTTTCATCAAGAAAATTTCGTACTTCTTCAGGCGATACCTTTTTCCCCAATGGAGCCCTCAAAATCCAAGCTAATGACCTCTCGGGTAAGGCGCCCGGACCACCTAATCACCTCCTCATCAGACTTTACAAAAGGCCTCCCCGGCCATCGGTTACCCGGTGCGATACATTATCACATGGTATTTTTCCCAGCAGAAATCAGAAGAACCACTCGCCCTGAGCAATCTCTCCCAAAGGGCAATCCAAATTTTCCCCAGCTCATTCAATGTTCCCCAGTGGAACCTCAAATACAATTCTTATCCCCCAAGCGGAACCCCTCTTCCCCAGCGAAATCCTCAAAAGCTAAGTGAAAACTCCTCCCGGCAAGGCTCCGGAAAATCCCTAAGGATCACCTGATCACTTCCCCAGTGGAATTCTCTCACAGCACCCGAAATAGGTTGTTCCCCCCTGCGAGGTCTCTTATAAAGCTTCCCCCAGCTATCAGCTCCCCAGCTCAAGTCGGAATCACAAAGCTCTTTCTCCAGCAGAATCAAAATACAATCTTTATCTACTCTTGGGTCAGAATTGGTCCCAGTCTTGGATAGTCACCTTAGTTAGGTCAGAATTGACCTCGGTCCTTGATTGTCACCACTTTTGGGTCACAATTGGCCCCGATCTTGGATTATCACCTTAGTTAGGTCAGAATTGACCTCGGTCCTCGGTCGTCACCACTCTTGGGTCAGAATTGACCCCGGTATTGGATCGTCACCTTAGTTAGGTCAGAATTGACCTCGGTTCTCGGTCGTCACCACTTTTGGGTCATAATTGGCCCCGGTCTTGGATCGTCACCTTAGTTAGGTCAGAATTGACCTCGATCCTCGGTCGTCACCACTCTTGGGTCAGAATTGCCCCCGGTCTTGGATCGTCACCTTAGTTAGGTCAAAATTGACCTCGGTCCTCGATCTTCACCACTCTTGGGTCAGAATTGGCCCCGGTCTTGGATCGTCACCTTTGTTAGGTCAAAATTGACATCGGTCCTCGATCGTCACCACTCTTGAGTTAGAATTGACCCCGGTCTTGGATCGGCACCTTAGTTAGGTCAGAATTGACCTCGGTCCTCGGTCGTCACCACTCTTGGGTATAAATTGACCCCGATCTTGGATCGTCACCTAAATCAGGTCAGAATCAACCTCGGTCCTCGGTCGTCACCACTCTTAGGTCAAAACTGACCTCGACCCTCTGAATTGGTCATCCTCATTTCCTTAGGTCCTCAAAATCGACCTCGATCCGTTGAATTGGTCACCCTCGCTTCCTTATGCCCGCAGATTCAACTTTGATCCACATAATTGATCATCCCCAACATACTTCTTAGGTCCTCAGAATCGACCTCGACCCTCTGAATCGGTCATACTCCCTCAAAGGCATCATGCAGTGTCTAATCGACGGCTATCATTTGTTCTAAACTCACCCGTTGAGGGGCTCTATAGACACCCCATTCTGTTACCCCCTCACTCTCCTTAGGTCCCTAGTACCTCCACTCATCATTGCAAACCCAAGTCACGTCCCGAGTACTGACCTGAAAGCCATCGGGCACCCCCTGGCTTAGTTTGACCAAAAATTCAAACTCCTCGTCTCGACTGAGACTTAATGAATCTTCGAAGGGCACTGAATACCCTTTCCAATGATCCACCCCATGCGCGATTCCGACTTACCATGAGGACGAACGCGTCGTTTGTGTCCAAAACCTGACCCAGAGGCCACCGGGCGGTCTCAGACTCTATTTGACCTATGTCAACTCTTCAGCTCGACTGAGGCTGAATGAATCTTTGAAGGGCGTTGAATACCCTTTCTAACGGTTTACCCCGTGCGCGATTCTGACTTTCCATGCTGACGAATGATCCGTTTGACTCCCGAAAGCCACCAAGTGATTCTCAAGCCCGATTGACCAAAGTCAACTCTCCAAACCGGATCAAACTCTTCGAATGTCAAAGTACATCTCCTAACCTTTCCAACGGTATGCCCCGTGCGCGATTTGGACTTACCATGCGGACGAACGATCCGTTTACGTCCGCACGATTCCCCGTCTAATGGACCGACAAACGCTTCCGAGCCATATTTGACCCAAAGTCAACTCCCAAACTCTGGAGCGGTCCAAAAGTCTTTCGAAGGTCTCTGAATTAAATTTCCAACGGTATGCCCCGTGCGCGATTTTGACCAATGGTTTGCCCTCGGCGGCCGATTTTCCGAAAAGTCCTAAAGCGCACTGCCAAATGGCAAGTCCCAGACCCTGCCTATCGGCACCTGCCGATAGGTAGTGCCATGGAAATGCTGATCGGCAGACCCCTGGGCCTATAAAAGGAGGCCTTGGCATCATTTTCAAGGGGAGCCCAGATCTGATAGAAATCTCTCTGAACGAATCCCAAAAACCTCTCTCGAAGGTAGCGTGATTTCAACTCCCAAATCCCTTTTTCACTTCCACTTTTCATCATCCATTTCATCAAAATTGATGAATTAACCACTCTCCATCATCATCCAAGCTCAAGGTCTGCTCTCCAACGTTCAAGATCAAGCTCAAGATCTTCAAGAAGGTCCAACTTTCTCAAACTCTCTCTTAAATTCTCTTGAATTCCCAATAACTTGTTCTCACTTAGCACTTTTATTATCTCATCTCACACATCCTAATATACTTTTTTTATTTATTATTATTGCACATCTGTTATTTTCATATAAATAAAAAACCCAAAAAACAAGAAAAAGAGGGTTTGCTCATAAATTCTAAGTAGGGATTCTCACACTTTTTCACGCTTTTCTCACAACTAAAAACACTTTTTCTACACACACACACACACACTTACAAATAAGAGATCCCACATTTGGATTTATGGGATAAACCCCACCCCTTTGCTTTGAATGCGAACTACGTGGACTTTGATGCCTTTATAGGCTACGTAGGCGTCTCGGGGTGAAACCCGAGACTCGAGTCCTTTCTCTCACTTTTTCTCTCATTTTCTATTTTCTCTAAATCCATTTTTCTCACATCATTAGTCTTAGTAACGTATTACTCCATGCGCATTATCGTTCCCTTCTAACGATCAACGTAGGGGTAGCCGCGTAAATCTTATTTTTCTAATATTACTTTTATATTTTCCTACGGATGACTCGCTTTATCTTTTCCATGATACAAGTCGAAGATTCCTACCTCCATTCTATATATATACACATGCACACATCTCACGGGGGGAAACATAAAGGAAAATAGCAAATATCCATGAGAGACCGAAAGGGCGGAATGGGTGCCTAACACCTTCCCATTTCATAACTAAGCCTCCGAACCCTTTCCGAATCATTTTGGTTTCGCACACACCAGTATGTCTTTGGAAGCCATCCTTCGGGGTGGCTTCCTCTTTTTCTTTTGTCTGTTTTGAGTAAAATAGACTGGCGACTCTGAATCTCTCTACATTTTTCACACCTCACAAAATCGACGCCGACCGAAGCGCTCTCCCGAGAGGGGACGCGCGGGACCCGAAGGATCCTTTCCTCCCTCCACGACGGGGATCGGGGATGGCCACTATAAGGATTACATATTGAAGGCAAACATAGTCCCAAGCCTATGGGTTACGCACATACCTACGCACCCATATGACCGTCATCACTATCATTCTCACAGATAGTTCGTACCTAAGTTCTATATTCTGAGACACCAATCTAAATCCCCCCGAAAGCTCCTCAAGATAAGACTGTCCTCTCTTTAAGACACCCCCCGTGATAGAAAGTATGGTAGGTATGTCATACACAAAATTAATAATATTATAGGTATTCATACAAATCCATCAAGATCATTAGGTATACATACAACCAAAATATTTTTACTTCATGCGTAGTATTACTCTCATTACTACTTACGATATATTTATTTAATTACGAATACTCTCTCTCGTAATTATCAAGGATAATTCACCACTCCAAACACCATAAAGTTTTATTCTCAAATAACTTTAATAATTCCGCCATATACTGAAATAAATTCCACATTATTAAATCTCACTCGAATTAACTATGCTATATAAAATGGAACTAAAATGAATTCTCTAGAGATCATGCCCCGTCGCTCAAACGAAACTGCATCTCGTTTGAACAAGATAGCAGGTCATTTAAATGACCTCTTTGCACGACAATCCATCTCGTTAGAACGAGATCCAATCTCGTTCGAACGAGATGATGCTGTTTTGTCCCCAACCTCTACCTGTTACGTTTTTCCACCATTTTTAACCCAAAAACCTTTACTGATTACTCCCAAACTCCCAACAATTAATTGCAATCATTATTCCAACATATAGGGATAATTTCTAAGAACCTAGAATCATATAATCATGTATAAAACTTGAAAACTCTGAAAATCCCCAAATTAACAACATAAACCCTAGTTCTTCAAATTTCTCTTCAAGAACCTAAAATTTTCAAATTTGTTCATCACAGTCAATCATCAATCCATGATTTCTAACCTACATACATAAGGTATCCGACCTAATTCAATTTCAGACTTCAATTGATTATCTTAACTCTTGAATTTCATCAAAACTATGAACAATACATGGGTATTATACACCTATACCAACATGAACATGATTATTGCTACAAATTTGCAAGAATTAAACACCTGCCTCATAAAAGAAGGTCTGACCCGTTGATGTAGTTAGTATGGTTGCAATCCTCGTTCTTCGATCTACGCGGTGGTGGTCTTAGTGGTGTAAAAGGTTCACTGGTGGTGGTTCTGTCCCTAGAAACCTCTCATCATCCTTCCTCCTTTTTGCCTCTCTATGTATAACACTGATAGCCCTAATTTAACCCACGTACATGATATATTAACATTTTAATTTTCGTTATTAATAATACTTCAAAAATACAAATTACTAAAATGCCCTCTCGGGATGTCGTTTGGTCTAAAACTGTCTCGGGACCCAAACTAAACCCCCATGTGGAATTTTCTGACTATCTCGACCCTTCCGGACACATTGGCGCACTCGAAATGACCATTTGGGGGGCTTGTAAATATTTTACTTTTTATTCCAATAATTTAGTCCTGACACAATTAAAACACACATCCTGACTTAATTACCGTAATTGTCGTATTTCTCACTCATAACAATTATCATAAATTCTCAATCATATATTACTTTATTCTCTCAGTAATACGCAGTATAATTCTCATCAATAAATACCAACCCTTATCTCGCTAGTTAATATTTATATTAGTCAGGATTAATTATCAATTAATTTTCCATATTTAAGTTAATTAATCCAATATTTAAAAATCATTAAAAAATACGGGGTGTTACATACTTTCCCCTTTACAACGGAATTTCATCCCGAAATTCAAAAAATAAAAGTATATCTGGTAAAAATAACTCTGGATATTTCTCGTGCATCTCATCCCCACGCTCCCAAGTAGACTCCTAGACGTTCCCATTGAACACGCGCAGGTGGAACTACCTTAGACCTTATTATCCTCTTGCTATGGTCTAGTATAGCCTCCGGTCTCTCCTCGTATGAACTATCAAGATGTAAATCAATATACTCCAGCAAAATGTGAGTGTGAGTCCACTCATCCCGGAGATACCGTCTAAGCGAAGAAATATGGAACACATCATGTATACGATACAAGTGTTTCGACAATCCCAGTTTATATGTCACCATTCCAATCCTCTCGATGGTGGAAAATGGCCCCACATACCTCGGTGCCAGCTTCCCCTTTTTCCCAAATTGCATTATCCCCTTCGTAGGAGATACTCGCAGTAAAACTTGATCCCCCACAGAAAACTCACTAAAGAATCGTTTGGCATCGACGTAGCTTTTCTGTCTGTCCTGAGTTAACCATATATGACCCCGAATCATCTTTATCCTAGCTGTAATGTCATGTATCAACTATGGCCCTAGTAATTTGTTTTCCCCAACCATTAACCAATATGCGGGAGAAGGACAAGATCTACCATATAACGCCTTCAATGGGTCCGTGTTAATTATAATCTGATAGAAGTTATTATATGCAAACTCCACCAGGGGTACTTGGAAACTTTCCCAAAACTCGAGGAATAAAACCTTGTCTCGGTTAGACATAATATCAACTAGTACCCCATGAAATTTCACTATCTCAGTGTCATTTTGTTATTCTCACTTTATCTTTACTAACGACATCTTGCAGTTGAATGGTCTTTCCTTATCACTCCATTCTACTGATTAATTCTCTTTAGTCACCACCTATGAATATATTCTATCATGTAATCCAACAATTCACCTTAGTGCTTACACGATATGTTGAAAATTCGTTTCCATTTTGTCACTAATATGAGCCTCTCTACGCACGGCTAAAATATTTCCTCTACTGGAAAAAAAATTCTCTAACATTGCCCCATGTGTTAATTCCCATAATCATTAGTTTTCCTCTCACATACATTTTCACCTCTTTAATATATTTGCGCGGTTCCCCATGTTCCTTCATTAATGGTACTCTGTAGTCTGACGGTCTATTCACTACCATTCGAACTAGTGATCCCTCAGCTTGTGGGATATATTTAAAATATTACCCGTCTACTCGTGATAGATCAAAATCTTCTAAATTTATTATGACGTAGACCTCGTCATGTTACTCCTCTATACCGAGAGGCTGTTGATTATTCTTGAGAATTTACATTGTATATTCCTCATACTCTACGACACTATAATATTCCTTATCCTACTACTCTTCGGTCTCTAGTGATCCCCTTGCTCACTAAGAAATTCCGTTACCCCTTTGTCTCATTTTAATTCTACCTCAACTTTATTCATAGGCCTACGTGTATTCCTATGTTTTCACTTCCTCTCCCCACATTTATTTTCAAAGGCATGATAAACTAGGGCGCCCATTCACCCTATACCCCCGTGCATTTTTCCACACCCATACTAAACGTGATACCTTTATCTCGAACTATGCTTCATATACTTAGCATGGATACATAGTAAGGTCATACTCGACCACCTTACATTTTCCACTTAATTATAACATAGGTCGTCCCACTAATCTACTCGTGGCATCAACGATTAATAACATTTTTGCTTTTTAACATTATACGACTCTACCGACCTTAATTCATAATATAACTATTATCTCACAGTTATAACTACATATATGTGTAATAACGATGGTACTAAACCCATGTACTAAAGCCAAAACATCTCCTAATTCCCAATGTTCGCTATGTTTCATGCGTGAGATGTCTCGCAAGCGAAATCCAAACAAGGAACCCCCCGATACACTACTATCTATCATTGCTGGTCGTCAAGATCTATTAAGTCCTTAGTCCATAACATGTACCCCTGAATTTCCATTTGCGGATATAAAATTCTACTCGTCCACTCTCATGTATCTTAGATAACCTTTATACGACGCTCTCAATATCACTGAGTTCTCAGTGCTAAATAATTTAATGAGCTATATCCCTCCGCTCGACAATAAATCAATATACCATAATCACATCCATAAAAGTACCTACTCATTGGGATCGAATATAACAAGAAAACATACTCATAGAATTCTACAATACAATACAATATATATATTCAGTCTCAACCCTCTTTCAAGTGATTCCTAGTAAACCAAAATATATTACCCTGAAATAACGAGTACGATAGTCTTAGCTTACAATTTACTATCAGTCATTACACAATATAATAATAACATGATCTACTATTATAACATCCCAAAAGGAGCAAAAATCGCAATGTAATATATATAAAAATTCTATTAGCGTCCACACCTCCTCCTCCTTGCAGTTGACATAAAAGTTTTGCTACCCAATGGTAGTCATATACATAATAAGGCTACTATCGCCAGCGTGCCCACTAATTCGATGCACATTCGAATTGTAGAGTCACTAGTTCATTATTTTGACTTATCCATGTCACATGAACCATCATCACTTACTTGTAAGGGTAAGGCAAGTATTCTATCTCCATTTTTTGTCTACCTTGCACGGTTAACGGGTCCCTGATCATAACCCTCGTGCCGGAACTGACCCGTTATTCGACTGTAATGGTTGTATATCCAAGATCTCATCATGTGGTTGCCCTATGTTCGGCTTTGGGCAAAACCTCTTTATGTGGTCCGTCACTCCATAACCGTAAACAACTTGACAGATAAACTCTTTCGCTTCTTCCCCTGAACCTACTTACCTCCCTCACCATATCCTCAAAATGGAGATATTATTATTATTATTGAAGACCTTGCGGGTCCTACCTGAACCCAATGATTCCTCAAGTTGATAACCTTTGGGCCTAAATCTCTAGCTTGATTCTCTTGTTGGGAATCTCTTTCAGGCTGCTATTATGTCCCACTGACATCGTTTTCCTTTACTTTTCCAGACCAACTGCTCTCACTTTCTCGCTGTGGATTAGTTTAATACAAGTGATCCTCCTCACCACCTATAGGACACATTCATGTGTCCATTCTCTATCTCGGGCCCACGGTCCATGTTGGTGTGTCATTCTCTCGAACCTGGCAGTCTTAGCCCTTATTGCTACTCCTTTTATCTCTTTGGCTCCGCTGGCCTTATGGAACTTGTTGCTCATCTTGACAGGCCCGACTGAATCTACCGTCACTCGGTAAGAATTCAAATGATCTAAAGCATTTGCATGGGTACCTTATTGGGTATACCCTCTTCTGGTGCCTCACTGGTACCGTTAAATTTAGTGTCGCTCTTTGTTTATATTCTGCAATCCTATTAGCTCCCTTCTCCTGTAAGCGTTAATGTACTCTTGTAAACGAATGGTGTTGATGACACCGACCCTAGTCACTTTAGTCGTATCTCCCCTTCATGATTGGGTGTTTTACCCATGAGTCAATTTTCAACTTACGGACCATTTTTATTCTCCGTATCCCCTTCTTCGGTTACAAAGCTCATTAAATAAATTAACTTATCTCTCACGATCGTTCTCTACCTGATTTACTTGTGATAAGTTCATAATTCCATTCACATTCCTGTCTTCATAGTGGATGGAAGGTCTTACGGTCAAACCGCACCCAACCTTTCATTTAATTTTATATATCGTGATTTATAAGTGGTGACTGGCTATCACCGCTCTACTTCACTCCGATGAGCTAAAAAAATTGCCCAAAATTTAATTATGATTGTCACTGTACTACACTCCACATCTTTGCCTTTGGATTATCCCCTTCCATTGGCCCATCATACTTCATATTTTCTTCAAATCCTTATAGGCTATTTTTCAGAGGAGTTCCTCTGACTCTCCTCTTGGTCGTCTATGCTAGGTGAGTCTGAATTCTCACTACTGTTATTTTGAATAGTGTTTAGGAAGTCATTTCTCCCAAGCACTTGTCGCTTTTAGACAATAATTTCGGTAACTCCTATCACGGTCACTATTCTTCTAATACTCAATAGCTCTTACTGTACCTCTTCTCCAGCAGTCCTTCTAACGGCCCTTTATTGGTCATCCCATGTTGTCCGTTGTACCACGCCCATCAGAACTCGTATGTGATTTGCATCAACTATGCTTAACCGTAGGAGAACATATGTCGCATTCGTAGAGGAATACAACAATCCTATGATAAGGCTCTACATCAAAGAACACTATGTTGAAACGTGAAAAGCCGCACAGATCCTAAAAGACTCTAGAACCTGGCTCTGATACCACCTGTGACACCCCGCCCAACTAAATACCGGGTGGCCAGTCCTTTATAAAATCTAAAATAAAGTATCCGGTTAGTTCATTCTTTGCATCACTATCGAAAAATAATTTTTTTTACTAACCACCTAATAATTAATTAAGCTAATGTCAAAACATTTTCCCATTAATAAAAATTATTTGATTTAAACCATTAAACACATCCAACATTTTCACGAGAAAATAAATAATGAATAAAACATTATCTGACTGAATGTAAAGAAACTGGAATAATCGTCCCAGTTACATAAAAATCCAAACCATCAAAATATAATAATACTAAATCCGACTGAATACTGAATATGTAAATGAAATGTGTACAATGTCTCTCTAACATATAAAAATGAGAATGGGTGACACCTTCCCTAACTGGAAAGTCTAAATAATATAACTGAGATGATAGAAGTGGAAGCGTCTGAATATGAGTACCTGTAACTCCCACAATAGCCGCAACACGTCAAAATGGTCTAAAAGTCCAAACTTGGCGTGCCAGTGGCTGGACACCTAAAATAAAATACAACAAGATATGAGAGATTTTGCAAAATACGGGTCAGAGCCCGAGTGTAAAACATTTTAAACAATTTAGCAAGTATTTAAAAATTGCAATAAAGCAAGTGTTATGTGCGTGTTAGCTTTTCGGGCACTCACTTGAGATTCTCACCTCTCAACTATTGTGCACGCCTAATGTATACTTCTAACTCATACTAGATATGTTATCCTAGTTAAGTATCTTAAATTGAGTCTCTTACTATGACATCTAAGTCATTATGCCAACCCAAACTACCCGAGTAATACATTCTTACATTTCCATTATTAATCAATTGAACTCAAGAACCTCATTAATTATTTAAGTTTTCGTACCATTAAATAATATTATATATCGTAATCCTTATCATTTATATTGCAACACAGTATAATAATCACAAGTGTATATATATATATATATATATATCACTATCATAACATATATACTAATAAAGCACCCCAAAAGGCTATACTTGCGGTGCATACATACTCTGCTATCAGATTCTGGTACATCACGTACATAAGGATTACGAATTCCGAGTCACTCTGAAATCGTATTAATACAAACCACTCATATTGGATGTGAACATTGTCCCAAGCCTATGGGTTACGCACATACCTACGCACTCATATGACTGTCATCACTATCATTCTCATAGATAGTGCGTACCTAGGTTCTATGTTCTGAGGCACCAATCTAAATCCCCCCGAAGGCTCCTCAAGATAAGATTGTCCTCTCTTTAAGACACCCCTCGTGATAGCAAGTATGGTAGGTATGTCGTACACAAAATTGATAATATTATAGGTATTCGCACAAACCCATCAAGATCATTAGGTATACACACAACCCAAATATTTTTAGTTCATGCGTATTATTACTCTCATTACTACTTATTATATATTTATTTAATTATGAATACTCTCTCTCGTAATTCTCAAGGATAATTCACCACTCCAAACACCATAAAGTTTTATTCTCAAATAACTTTAATAATTATGCCATATACCGAAATAAATTTAACATTATTCAATTTCACTCGAATTAACTATGCTACACAAATTGGAACCAATACGAATTTTCCAGAAATCCTGCCCTGTCACTAAAACAAAACTGCATCTCGTTTGAACAACTTATTCGCTCGATAAATCATCTCATTAGAACGACATCCAATATCCTTCGAACGAGAAAATGTTGTTTCGTCCCCAACCTCTACCTATTACGTTTTCCACCATTTTCAACCCAAAAACCTATACTGATTTCTTTTAAACTCCAAACAATTAATTCCAATAATTATTTCAACGTATAGGGATAATTTCTAACAGCCTAGAATCATTTAATCATGTATGGAACTTGAAAACTCTGAAAATCCCCAAATTAACAACATAAACCCCAGTTCTTCAAATTTCTCTTCAAGAACATAAAAATTTCAAATTCGTTCATCATTGTCAATCATCGATCCATGATTTCTAACCTACATAGATGAGGGATTCAACCTAATTCAATTTTCAGAGTTCAATTGATTATCTTAACTCTCGAATTTCATCAAAACTATGAATAATATATGGGTATTATACACCTATACTAACATGAACATGATTATTGCTACAAATTTGCTAGAATTAAACATGTGCCTCATGAAACAAGGTCTGATCCATTGATTTAGTTGGTATGGTTGCGATCCTTATTCTTTGATCTGTGCGGTGGTGGTCTTGGTGGTGTAAAAGGTGCACTGGTGGTGGATCTGGCCCTAGAAACCTCTCCTCCTACTTCCTCCTTTTGGCCTCTCCGTGTCTAACACTGATAGCCCTAATTTAACCCATATACATGATATATTAACCCTTTAATTTTCGTCATTAATAATACTCCAAAAATACAAATTACTAAAACGCCCTATCGGGATGCCGGTTTGATTTAAAACTGTCCCGGGACCCAAACTAAACCCCCGGGTAGACTTCTCTGATTATCTCGACCCTTCTGGACACATTGGTGCACTTGAAATGACCATTTGGGTGACTTATAAATATTTTACTTTTTATTCTAATAATTTAGTCCTAACACAACTAACATGCGCGTCCCAACTTAATTACCGTAATTGTCATATTTCTCACTCGTGACAATTATCATAAATTCTCAATCATATTCACAATCATATATTACTTTATTCGCTCAGTGAGATTTAGTATAGTTCTCATTAATAAATACCAACACTTATCTCACTAGTTAATATTTATACCAATCCGAATTATTATCAATTAGTATCCCATATTTAATTTAATTAATCCAATAATTAAAATTCACTAAAAAATACGGGGTGTTACAATACGATGACACACAAATATCCGCAGGCGTCGATCGGCGTTGTTAGCAATGGAACAACCTCAGTAGCCCCACAAGAACATGTAGTTCTATCTTCAGCAAAGATCCACACACAGCGAACCTCAATGACCGCAATTGTAATCAGTTTAGTACTATAGAAGGCACCAAAATCAGCAGTAGAGATCCTATCTACAGGAGAAAACTTCAACATGATGGTATCTTGGGTTCCAACACAATTCACATAAATATTGGGATGTTTGTGAATTGAAAAACAAGGGTTTAAACCCTAAAAATGAAGAAGACAAAGTGTTCTGCCGTTTGTAGATTACTGGTATCGAGAATCATCAGGACTCCTAAATGAAAATGGAGTGATTTAACGCGCTTTATATAAAAAATTGGAGGCCGCGTGTCGTTCGAACGAGATAGGATGTTGTTCAAATAAGAAAAAATAAAAAATTAATTTGATTTTTTTATTTAAAAAATTCTTTTTTTAATCCTGAAATATTTATTTTGACGAAGAACAATGCCTCAACAGTTAGAAAATATTTTAGAAAAAATTTCAAACCTCCTTTAAAAATTATCCCAACACCTTTAAGTGAACCATAAAGGGACTTAAATACTTTCTCACCGAAATTAATATTGCAGAGGCTTAAGTGTTGAAGAAGCTTGATATTCGGATTCGTCTCAATGCATATGTGATCTTGAATAATTCTTCGACAATTGTAGTGGTATACGACGTACTCAATTGTAACGGACATTTATAAAATCATGTCCTTACAAATATCTCCCTATGTCTGTGCCGGTAAAAAATAAAAACATCTGAATTATTAACTCAAATATGACCTATATAAATCTACCATCCCATGAACCCAAAAGTGGAAAGATAAAATGCTACGTCTCCAAACTTTGCTTCAAAACATCTTTAACTTCAAATTTTTAAATCTTTGAGCTTTTCTCATCAGGGTGTGCAACATATGATATTCAATTATTATACCTACACACATGAGACAAAGCAAATATATCGTAACGCATCGAGTTTGAAATGATATAAAAATACATCAATCATCATAATCAAATCTCCCCCATAATGCAAAAACTCTCCCATAATTCATTCTCCCGCCTTTTATTTGATCAAAATAGACAAGGAAACGAAGAACCAAATTAATAATGGAGTTGTCACGATAAATAAGGAAATCAAACTACGATCACAAAGAGATACTCAAACGTATTCCACAACCTAGTTTTGATTTTTCATTTTTTCACGCAAAAATGCAAAAATAATTTTAAAAAAATAACACACCATGAATTTTCACTAAGACAACCAAATCATGGAAACATAATGAATGGGTCTGAATATATTCAATAGGTAATAAAACTCAATCAAGCATATGTGCACGATGCATAAGTGTACTCCTATTGAATGAACATAAAAAATATCCTTAGGTATAAAATTATTGAATTTAGATGATATCGACTAAATCAAATCAACAAATCAAAGCCTAAGTGATTTTCACACCAATAACGTCCAAAACTATTTCGTACCATTTTGAGAACTTTTCAAAGGATGTGCAAACCCATTGATATATATCCAACCAAAATTCCCTCATAAATAATAATCTTTTTATTTTGCTAACGAGGTTTCTAAATTATTAACTTAGAGAAAACCTATTGGCCCAAATTTTGGCATATTTCATCTTTTTATTGTCGTAATTTTTTGTGCGGGCTCTTTTCAATCGGTGGCTTTCACGATGTGATTATTAATTACCCGCGCCCTATCTCGTGTCACTCATCACTTTTTTTTCAAATTTAAACAAATTCCTCACGGGCAATGGTTTTTACATGCACTACTTTTATTACTCTCATATTATTGCACTTGGTTCATTTTAAGGACATAATTGAGATGAAAACACACGACCAACATGTGATAGACAAGTACAATAATCAAATACGTTCATGTGTGCAATAAAGGAAATAATGAGTCAAGCATGTAGGAAGTATCAACTAATAACATCTCAATGACTCCAAACATTGTAAAACACGTGGATAACATGATATATTATCTCAAAACACTGTCAAATCGTCACATGGATAAATGTAATGAAATTGTGACTTGGTCATCCTAAGTGTCCATTCATATACGGTGTAAAACAAAATACAAAACTCTTTTTGTCTTTTTCCAAAAAAAATTATCAAAATAAAATCTTTTTTTTATTTTTTCAAAAATATATCAAAACAAAAAACATAATTACAAGAATGATACATACTAGCAATAGGCAAAAACATCATCAAGCAAATCATCCTATGCTAACAATTAGTAATCACACAAATAAATCAATACTCAAGGCATGTGTGATTAAACAAATAATGCAGTATAAGCAATTAAGCATGAATACCAAGAGCAACTTCATATAAACTTTTAGAGGCAACCCAACAGTACCAAATAATATCAAGTTGAACCAGTGTACTGTAAACAGAAGAAATAAAATCTCCAGGAGTCTCTCGAATGAAGCTCCCTGTCCTTGTCACTCGAACGACAAGGGCTTCTCACGAGAAGAAGCTTCGCGTGACATCAGTAGTTGCTCGAACGAGAACTGATCTCGCTCAAACGAGAAAAATAAATTTTCACAAATTGCACAGAATGCTAAACAGTGTTGCCCAGTGAAAAAATTTCCAGAAAAAAATACCTGGAAGGTGCTGACAGAAGAAAAGCAGTGCTAAAACAGTAGGATACTAATAAAATAATTTAAACTAAAATAAGTAAGTCATAACACTAGTAAGAGTATATCATGGAACACCACTAGAGTATGACAAATATCATATGCAATTAACCAAAATATCGCACATGGGGTGAATCACGTGCACGCAAACAAGAGTCGTGAAAAATTAGACCATAAGCCTCTAAATCCGATTTCCTAACCCAAATAGATTTGTAACGATACTTGGGTGTTTGATGAATCGAATTTATTCTTTTATTAACCTTACTAGGTCCATATAAAAGTTTGCAACAGAAACGCCTAAAATGATCTTGCCTACCACAATGTGTGCAAGTGTAAATCGACCGATGAGTGTTACCTAAAGGTGGCCCTCTCCTAAAATTTCTAGGCGGCGCTCTCCTAAAATTCCTAGGATCCTCTCTCACGATGCTACTAGGTGGCTCTCTCTTAACAACCTTCGGTGCCTCTCTCCTAACAACCCTAGGAGGAACTCTCACACGTATGGGATTGGCTTTGTGTATGAGTGCAACACTATCATCGAAGCCTATACCACACCTATCATCCTTGATTTGGACGGTGCCTAACAACTTATCTAGCTTTTTCGACCTCGACTCAAAATCAAATTTAACCTTACTTGACTCTCTTAAGCTCACATATTTTCGACTCGAGTACACGTCTAGAATCCTCAAACTCTTAAAGATCTTTTTTCATAGTCTCCATCAACCCTCTAAGACTATCTCTCTCACCCTCGACACACCCTAGCTTATCTCTAAGCATCTTCTCACGTGTCCTAAGATCCTCAATTAATGCATTCGTGTTATTTTCATATAAGACACATTTTTTCAATTTAGCTTTAAGTTTTAAGTTTGCCTTCTTGAACTTTATAGATTCCACATATAGGTTATTGCAAACAACTTGCAACTCACTCCACTCTTCCTCTTCATCCTCACTCTCATTACTTTCACTCTCATCACTAGTCACAGAGGTGGGAAGCTCTCGCTTAGTCGTATAAAAAACTTCTTTTTCAGAATTACTATCACTAAGGGAAGAAACATGAGATATCGGTTTATTAAAAATCTTTCTTATATTAGTGGGACACTCATCTACCGTATGACCAATTCCCTCACAATCAACACACCTCTAAGAGTCATTTTCGACGGAAGATTTAAAACAAGAATTCATGTGAACTTTTCAATTAGACCTTTCAAAAAGTTGACATCTAAAATCATCAATACCACCAAAATCCATACTTAAGAAAATTTGAATCAAAACACAATAACTTAGTGACACAGGCTCTGATACCAATTTGAGAGTGTGCTACAGCGGAATAATGCGACTTCTCAAATAAATCCAATTTTAATTATGTGACAAACCAACCAGTTTTAATTAAACCCAAATTTTAGATAAACCCTAAAACATGCATCTAGGTGATTTAGAATCATAAATCAATAAACATGCAAAGGAAACCAATTTCAGGAAAAATTCTCGAAGGGCAAAACCTTTCATTTCACTATAATGTGTAAATCGTAACTTACATGGATTATAATAAAATACGATGACACGCGAATACTCGCGGGCATCGGTCGGCGTTGTTAGCAATGGAACAATCTCAGCAACCCCACAACAACACCCAGTTCTATCTTTAGCAAAGATCCACACACAACGAACCTCAATGACTGCAGTCGTAATCATCCCAAGACCATAAAAGGCACCTAAATCAACAGTAGAGATCATCTCTATAGGAGAAAACTTCAACAAGATGGTATCTTGGGTTCCAACACAATTCACATAAAGATTGGGATGTTTTGTGAATTGAAAAACAAGGTTTTAAACCCTAAAATTGAAGAAGACAAAATGTTCTGCCGTTTGCAGATTACTGGTATCGAAAATCGTCAGGTCTCCTTAACGAAAACGGAGTGATTTAACGCGCTTTATATAAAAATTTTGAGGCGACGCGTCGTTCGAACGAGATAGGATGTCGTTCGAATGAGATCCCAAGTCGTTTGAACGATAGTACATGTTGTTCGAACAAGAAAACACGAAAATAAATTTATTTTTTTATTTAAAAAATTCTTTTAATCCTGAAAAATTCATTTTGACCAAGAACAACGTCTCAACACTTAGAAAATATTTTAGAAAAAATTTCAAACCTCTTTTAAAAATTATCCCAACACCTTTAAGTGAACCATAAAAGGGCTTAAATACTTTCTGACCGAAATTAACCTTGTAGAGGCTTGAATGTTGAAGATGCTTAATATTAGGATCCGTCTCGATGCAGATCTTGAATAATCCTTCGACGATTGTAGTGGTATACGACATACTCAATCGTGATGAACATTTATAAAATCATGTCTTTACAGAATTGATTATCTTTATATCATGCTTGTGTGAATTTTTATGGTAACTCCGTCATTTTTTCATTATGGGGCAGGAGATGTACTTGGTTGCGATGCGATGTCCCAGAGGAGGGTCAATCGTGCATTTATATTCTATTATCGAGGAAGACACTTTTGAGGGAATCCTCATTATACTCTATTCATATAGATAGCAAGTTTCCTAACATCTTTTAGGAAATTTCAGGGTTATCATCGAGTAAGGAGATCAAATTTGTCATTAATTTGGCTGTAGGAACTAGACTGATAGACCAAGCACCTTACTGTATGGTTCCCTTAGAGCTGAGAGATATAAGAGGGAAAATTCAATAGTTATTTGGACGAGGGTTTATTTAGAGGAGTAATTCATTGTATGGAGATCTGATCATCTTCATGAAGTGGAAGGATAGATTATTGAGTGTTTGTGTGGATTATAGGGAGTTGAACAAGGTCATCGTGTGGAACATGTATTCGTTACCACACATTAATGAATTATTCGTCTAGTTGATTGGTGCTTCATACTTATCGGATATTAATCTGAGGTGGAGGTACCATAAGTTGAGGATTCGGGAGCAGAATGTACCGAAGACGGTGTTTATGATGCGATATAGGTCTTATGGGTTTATGATTATTCCATTAGGACTAACCAATTCACCAATTGTGTTCATGGACTTGATGAAACAAGTGTTGAGATAGTATTTGAATCCGTTTGTCATCATGTTCATAGATGATATCTTAATTTATTCTTAGACTGCAGTTGTGGGTAGTCTTACAAATATTAAGAGACCATCAACTTTATGTTAAGTTTGAGAAGTATGGATTTTAGTTGCAGGAGGTGCAGTTCTAGGGCCACATTCTGATAGAGAGAGGGATATTTGTAGACCCGATTAAGATATCGAAAGTTTTACAATGGGGACAACCCATGACACCTACAAAGGTGAAAAGTATTTTACGTTTACAAGGGTACTGTGTTCGATTCATCCAGGCTTTCTCAAAGATGGTATAACCTTTGATAAACCTAAAAAATAAAGGGGTACCACATTTATTTGGGATGAATTTTTTCAACAGACTTTCGATGAGTTAAAGCTCAAGTTGACTTCAGCCCCGGTGCTTGCTTTACCTCATAGTGGGGTGGATTATATGGTGTATACCCACACATCGCTACATGGACTTGGTGGTGTTTTTGACACACCCCAACCTAGTTACTTATAACTAAGTTTGAAATTTAAAGTGAGTCAAATCATAATTACCTTAAGCAAAAGATGAGTTGGCTTAAATTACCCCATTTATGTTTGACCAAAATCATGATTTTATGCATCACTTGCTAACCCCACCGACCTCCTCGATTTGGCAGTGATATCACAATACCTGAAAAGCATAAACATAGGAACCATGAGCAAAATAGCTCAGCAAATGCATCACTACTACACTATTTCATAAATTAAATGCAGTAAATCATATCCCCGTGATAATATATGCATACTTATCCGACCCTTTCATAAAGAATTACCAATTATATACTTATCCATCTCATTCACAAAGAATTACCAATTATATACTTATACGGCTCATTCATAAAGAATGACCAATTATATACTTATCCAGCTCATTCATAAAGAATTACCAATTATATACTTATCCGGCTCATTTATGAAGAATTACCAATTATATACTTATTCGGCTCATTCATAAAGAATGACCAATTATATACTTATCCGGATCATTCATAAAGAATGACCAACTAATCCAAATCATGATTCACATATCTAGTCTACAATAGACAACTCTCCCCCATTCCTGGTCGAGGAGTAACCCCTTGTCTTTAATAGATAAATCTCCCCCATTTCAGGTCGTGGAGTAACCTCCCATTTCGGTAAACCAAAATGAACAAATTCATATTCAATATTATTCTGATCATATCCATAACCATGTATAATACATCTTACCAATAAGTGATAATCGGATCATGTCCATAACCATGTATAATACATCTTACCATTGAGTGATATTCAGATTGTATCCATTATAATGTGTAATATAACTTACCCGTGAGTGATATTCAAATCATCTCTATAACCATGTATAATACATCTATTTCCAGTGCGTACACTCACCTTGGCCACTTCATGTGTTTTTCCCCTGCCATGGTCTGGCACTTGTTCAATCGGCTCTTCTTCCCTTTCACATATAAATTCTTACAATATTAGTGTCATCATAAAAATATTACCAATCCAAATAATAACTTAAACATAATTCAATGTAAGAGCATCATATGATCCCATTCAAATCATTTATCATAAATGAAGTCTCATCCAATTTCATGTTTAGATATTTAACATATCCAATTCATAGTCAAAACATATTTTAATTCATTATTTGAAATGCAATTCTTATCATATTAGGTTCCCAATACAAAAGACGACACATCATTTCAAGTTTTCTAGAGCAAGATATGCCCATTTCTTTATTACAAAGCAAATT
Source organism: Sambucus nigra (assembly GCA_949130495.1). Classification (NCBI taxonomy): domain Eukaryota; kingdom Viridiplantae; phylum Streptophyta; class Magnoliopsida; order Dipsacales; family Adoxaceae; genus Sambucus; species Sambucus nigra. The sequence goes on along the minus strand of OX422224.1, from coordinate 165,990,263 downwards.
GGCCCTATACGCTCCTTTATCGTTTAGTCAACTTCCAAGAATTTTCATAATTTTTTTATATCATAAATTTCCATAATCTTCCACCCAATTTCAGTAAACATATTGACTAATACAAAATTAAAGTTTCTTAAGTTTTAGAGTTCATTTGTTATGTCAAGAAAATCGTCAAACACCTGGCATGCATACTTACCCTTTCGGGGTAGATTCTATACCTACACTTTAAACTATCCCCGAAGATTCAATTCTGGGTATTTTAACATAATTTTCTGGTATAATAGGTACATATAATTTTATTTTGATATCCAACTTGAATCAATTGATTCCATTATGTATTCATAAAGTTACACCAGTTTGATTAACATAATAATTTCGCCCTTAGTTGTATGAAGTCAACATGCTTCACACATACAACCTACCCATACCCATATACATACAACAAAACTCATCCCCTTTTCCCCAAATATGATCTTTAATATCATATAAAACAACATATATCATTTAAAGAATAAAATTTACAAGTTAAATCTTACCTAAGCACCTTTGGATACATAAGCTTGTTTATTTCTCGATTATCTTCCTTAATCCTTCACTAATTCACCCTAACCTCTCTTTCTTTCATGGGAACCTCAACCCACTTGAAATTTCTAATGTATATGAAGAATAAGAGAGATTTTAATGTCTTTAAGTTGGCATAAGGGCAGATCCCCTTTGTCCAATCAAAATATGACATGTGGCGTTATATAAGACAAAATATCATTTAAAGCAAAATGACTACTTTACCCCATGTTCGTAAAAAGATGATTTTTTTTCACTCGAATGTCCATTTGATTCATGATTTGTTTTGTTACAAACCTAACTCACATATCTACAACTATCTAGTTTTCACCTCAAGTCAATTGTTATATTATAATGGTCAAAACAAGTCTCCAACTTGAACATTCCTACCGAAAACTTCAAAATTTTGTGTTTGTAACTAATTAGATATCTCATGAGTTATGAAAGTAAAAATAGACTAAACATAATAACTGAACATTATATACACCAATAACACATTATCCCCATCTTATAAGGTAAGCATGATTTAAACATAATTTATCATAATTATATCCGGGTTGTCACAGTTTTGGTACTGGAGGAGAGGCCTATAACTTATACTTCCCAAAAGCTTAAGAATCATGAAGGGAATTGCCCACCCATTACTTCGAGTTAGAAGAAGTTATTTTTTCATTTTAATATGGCGACGCTAGTTACTGGGAGAGAGGTTAAATTTATTCTCAAATCCTAAGAGCTTATAGTATATGTTTACACATAAGGAGTTGGACATGAGAGAGATTCGATGGATAAAGTTCATAAAGGATTACTAGTTTGACATCAATATCACCCGGGCAAGGCAAATATAGTGGAAGATGCCTTGAGCCGCAAGCTAACGCTAACATTATCGCCTATTTGGAAGTAGAAGTCGGATTATCTTCGCACAACAGACGAATTAGCACACGCCTTTTATAGAAATTCTTACCATCACACCTTACATCATTATTCGGGTTATTAAAGCACGGGAAGACCCTTCTTTTGAATAAAAGGTAGGGTAGTTATTAATCGAAGGAGCTCCGTATTATTCGATTAGATTGAATGAGGGTTTACTATTCCACAACAAATTAGTGGTCCCTGAGGATGAGGAGTTACGGTGAGTTATGTTCAATGAGGCCCATACATCGTGATTTGCTGTACATCTCACTGGAGATAAAATATAGCAGGATATAAGGCTCCAGTATTGGTGGGAAGGAATGAAAAAGAACATTGTCGTGTTTATGTCCAAGTGTACTACTTACTAGATAGTAAAGGTGGGATCACTAGATGCCAACAGGTATTCTAAAATATCTTGAAATTTTAGTGTGGAAATGGGAGAACATTTTCATAGATTTTATTATTGGGTTGCCTGTGTCACAGCAGGGACATGATTTCTTCTCGGTGATCATGGACCGTTTGACTAAGGTTGCTCACTTTCAATTAGTTAGGACATGCTTCAGTTCAGATAAGTACACCAGGCCTTTTGTGTCAAAGACTGTGAGATTGTATGGTATACCTCTTGATATCGTGTCCAATAGAGACAAGACATTTGTGTCTCATTTTTTATAGAGTTTCTCGTAGGCGATGGGGACTAATTTGCGATTGAGTACCTCGTATCACCCAGATAATGGATGGCAAATAGAGCTAGTGAACTAGGTATTGAAGGATATAATATGAGATTAAATTATATCCTTAAATGCTAGATCCTTGCGGAATAGCGACCATCCCCTATCCTCTTATCCTCGGGAGGAGAGAGAGAGAAAAGGTATGGTGATAGGATCTTAGTCTAGCACATCCCTTTTGGGAGCGCTTCGACTATCGTCGGCGATGTGTGAGGTGAAAAATGTAGAGAGATAGAGTCGCCAGTCTATTTTACTCAAAACATACAAAAGAAGGTGGAGCCATGTAAGGACATAATTTTATAAATGTCCGGAGTAGAATCTAGGAATTTTCTGTTTTCTCCTAGATCACAATTCATATGTCTGATACCGCTACATTTGGCTCGTCAACACGATCATCCTCGACGACCTTTATCCGAACTCAATGCATCCATTTTCATCACGTGCATCATGCCATATGCAACGTGCTGCTTAGCTCATTCCCACTACTCCACTACACTTTATCAGTAATATGTTTTTATTGGAGCTTTAAATATTTGCATAAATATTTGGGAAATGTTTTTGAAAATTATTTTTGGAATCTGGATTTATTTTTTATCAAAAGCAGAATTTTTCTAAGTGTAGAAGTGGATGGCCTCGATCGACGAGCTCGCTCAAACGACTTTGGAAGTCGTTCACACGAGATAGGCATGTCGCGCGATATCGTTCGAACGACTTCTGTCCTTCGTTCGAGCGACATGGCTATCTCGTTCGAACGAGCCACCGCCTCGATTTTTGTATAAATATCTGATCTCCTTCTACACGTTTTTTAAGACTTTCTGCAATCTCAAAATTCTGCGAAACAGCCCAGAATAAGACTTCACTTTTTAAGGTTTTCAAAACCTTTTTGATTCACAAAACCGTTCCCATATATGTGTGTGAATCGTTAAACCTTCAAGAGGATCATTTACTCATCTGGAGTACTTTGTGAGGAAGCCGCTCTCTTCTTCACTGCTGCCCTACTGGAAAGGGATAGTTCCAGCCGCCGACAATAGAACCGACACCCGAGGGTATTTCTGTGTCACTGTATTTTTACTGTAATCCGTGTAAGCCATTTCTCTTACAAAATTATAGTGAAAATAAAAGGTTTTGCCCCTTTGGGGATTTTTCCTCATATATGTGTTCTTGAATGTTTCATCATCGTATTTAATCACATATAGATGCAGGTTTAGAATTTAATTGGGTTAAACTGTGTTTAATTAAATAACTTCCTTATTTGAACGCAAGCGCACTCTCTTTTCAAGCCATCCCGGAGGATAGCCTCAAAGACATACTGATATATACGAACCAAAAATGATTCGAGTTGGGTTCGGAGGCTAAGTTACGGAATGAGAAGGTGTTAGGCACCCATTCCGCCCTTGCGGTCTCTCATGGATTGTTGTTATTTTCCTCTATTTCCCTATGATATGTGTGAATGTGTATATGTAGTGGAGATAGGAATCATCGACTTGTATCATGGAAGAGATAAAGCGAGTCATCCATAGGAATGTTCCTAAAATCAATATTAGAAAATATGATTTACGCGATTATCCTTGCGTTGATCGTTATAATGGAGCGATAACGCATATGGAATAATACGCCATTAAGAACAAATATATGTATATGTAAATATATAGAATCAAAGAGAATTAAGTTAAAGAATTAGAAAAATAGAAAATTAGAAAAAATAGGACTCGAGTCTCGGATTTTACCCCGAGACGCCTACGTAGCCTATGGAGGCATCAAAGTCCACGTAGTTCATATGCAAAATGAGGGGTGGGTTTTATCCCATAAATCCAATCAGGGACTTCTCTTATGTGTGTGTGTGTGTGCGTTTAAAAAGGTGTTTTAGTTGTGAGAAAAGTGTGAGAATTCCCGTTGGAATTTATGAGCAAACCCTATTTTTCTTGTTTTTGGGGTTTTACTTACATGAAAAATAAGAGATATGCAATAATACTAAAATAAAAAAAGTGTATTAGGATATGTGAGATGGAGAGAATAAAAGTGCTAAGTGATAAAACAGGTTAATGCGAATTTAAGAGAATTTTAGAAAGTTGGACCTTCTTGAAAATCTTGAGCTTGATCTTGAATGTTGGAGAGCAGCCCTTGCACCTGGGTGATGATGAAGGGTAGTTAATTCACCAAGTTTGATGAAGAAGATGATGAAAACTGAGGGTTGGAAAGGGATTTGGATGTAGAAATCACGCTGACTTCGAGGGAGGTTTTCTGAGTTCGCTGAGAGTGATGGATCTCAGATCTTGGCTTATTTTGTAATGAGGTCAGGACCTCCTTTTTATAGGCCTAGGGTACTTCCGATCGACATAGGTCTAGTCCTGCCAATCGGCAGGTGCCTTTAGGTACACTACCAATAGGCAAGATTTTGAACCTGCCGTTTGCAGTCTCGTTCAGGTTCCTTTGAAAAACAGTCATAAAATGCAATTAGTTGATTCGAATCGTGCATGGGCATACCACTGGAAAGTTACTTCAGAGACATACGAAAGTCCTTTGGACTGCTCTCGGGTTCGGGAGCTGTCTTTGGGACAAATATAGCTCGAAAACTCTCGTCGGTCCTTTGGACAGGGGATCGTCGGACGCAAACGGATCGTTCATCTGCATGGTAAATTAGAATTGTGCATAGGGTGGACCGTTGGAAAGGTTATGGTATGTATTTCGACATTTCAAAGAGTTTGACCCAGTTTTGGGAGTTGACTTTGGTCAACCGGAGCCTGGAAGCATTCGATGACCTTTCGGAGTAGAATGGATCGTTCGTTCGTAACGTAAGTTTGAATTGGGCCCGAAGTGGACCGCTAGAAAGGGGTTCCAGTACCCTTTGAAGATTCATTCAGTCTCAGTTGAGCTGAAGAGTTGAATTTGGTCAAACGGAGCTCGAGAGCGTCCGGTGGTCTGTTAATCAAGTTTCGGGGGAAAATGGATCATTCGTCCGCACCGTAAGTCAGAATCGCGCACGAGGTGGACCGTTGGAAAGGGGTTTCAATGCCCTTTGAAGATTTATTCAGTCTTGGTCAAGATAAAATTTTGACTTTTGGTCAAACGGATCCTGGGAGTGCTCGATGGCCTCTAAGTCAATACTCGGGGTATGACCTAGGTTCGTAGTGATGCAAAGGGTGATAGGGACCTAAGAAGGGATTAGTGGGTGCTAGAATGGGGTGCCTATAGAGCCCCTCGATGGGTGAGTTTGGAATAAACGATATTCGTCTAATAGACACCGCATGATGCCTTTGAAAGAGGTCGATTCTGGGGACCTAAGGAAATAAGGATGACCAATTCAGAGGGTCGAGGTCGATTCTGAGGACCTAAGGAACGAGGATAACCGATTCAGAGGGTTGAGTCCGATTCTGAGGACCCAAGGGGTATACGGGGGATGGTCCAAAGGAAGTTTCGACCAAAGATTGAGGTCAATTCCGAGGACCTAAAGCAATGCTGGGGATGACCAATTCTGCGGGTCGAAGCCAATTCTGAGGGCTTAGGTTGTGATGACCAATTCTGCGGGTCGAAGCCAATTCTGAGGGCTTAAATTGTGATGACCAATTTTACGGGTTGAAGCCAATTCTGAGGGTTTAAATTTAAATGACCAATTCTGTGGGTCGAAGCCAATACTGAGGGATTAAATTGAAATGACCAATTATGCGGGTCGAAGCCAATTCTGTGGTCTTAAATTGAGATGACCAATTTACGAGTCGAATCTAATTCTGAGGGCTTAAATTGAGATGACCAATTCTATGGGTCGAAGCCAATTCTGAGGGATTAAATTGAGATGAACAATTTTGCGGGTCAAAGTCAATTCTAAGGGCTTAAATTGAGATAACCTCAGGAAACTCTGCCGGGGAAATTACCTCGTGATTTTGATTTGAGATGGGGAGCTGATTGATGGGGAAACTCTCGTATCTTCTAGAGACTTTGTGGGGAATAGCTGTGAATTCCACTGGGAAGCGATTAGGTGATCCAGAGTTTTGGATGTTTTGCTGGGAAAAATTTGAGACCTTTGTCGTAATGGTTTTAAGGATCCTACTGGGGGATAGGAGATAACCTAAAGTTTGGGATACTTTAGGGGTCCTCTGGGGATGTTTCCGGGAAGAGATATACTTGGCTTTTGAGGGTTTCGTTGGGGAAGTAGGGGTTCAGCCTGAGGGAGTGTGAGAGAAAATAAATTTTCTTGGTGAAAATGTTATACATCTTTCCCGGAATTTTTCGAGGATTTATCAGGGTGTTCTTGTATTTTCTGGGAGTTTTTGTACGAAAATTTAAGGGGGTGCCAGTCGGCATGGCTTGGAGGGTTCCATTCGGCAGTGGCACAGACTTTTGGATTGCCTCGAGAAGATGAAAGGTCATTTTCGATCGGTAGGTGGGGGTGGAGTGCCGATCGGCATGACCCTTGGCTTCCTATAAAAAGGGGGCGGGTTCCCGTCATTTTTCACAGCTTCTTGCCTTCTCTCTCTCTGCGATTTTCTTCTGCGAATCGTCTTATCATTCTGAAGCCTAAAAAAAGTGGCCACTTTTGTGAGCACTACGACACACAGGGAGTGGTTAGCTGTTGACAACTGGCGAATGTGGAGTGGAGGGCCAGGTCGCCTCTTGCGTTGGGGAGTGAGAACTCTTTTGATGCATTTGAGCCGATCGCGGATGAGCGAACTTCAATGCGGGAGTTGTTACGTCATCGCTCTTCTAGGGTGGTGAACTCTGGTGGTTATGTAAGTATATAATGACTTTTGGCATTCTCTTTTTGTGATTTCCTTTTTTTTTCCTAGATTTTGACAAGGTTTTTCTTTGATAGTCTCATGTTTATTTGTCGACTATGCATGCCCGCGGGATGACGGGGCTTAAGGATGTCTGAGAGCACCTTCCACTTGTGTTTCATTGGGTAGTATCATCAGAAGGCTTTGGGAGGTTGGCGTCTGTGCTGGATGAGATGCCTCGTTCTCTGAGGGAGAGGTGGTGGGACACTACCCACACCTTCTATTTTGGCTTTGGGGAGATGACTGTGACTCCCATAGATGTGCAACAGCTGCTGGGGCTGGATTGTGATGGAAAACAGATAGAGGTGGATCGGTCTTTATGTGTGAGGTCGGAGGCAGTGCAGGCAGCGCTAGGTGATGTGGGGAGGATTGTATCCTGGGACTCTATCCGTTTATCTTTGCTGAGGGATGTTTTGCTGAGTAGGGTGATTGATGTAGAGAACAGGCTACAAGTGAGGCAGATGGCCCGGTTGTTTATTTTGTTAGTGTTGAGGGGATTTCTAGTGGCGTCGAGCGACGACGTTGTCCACTTATTATTTTTGCCATACTTAAGGATGTTTTCGAACATCCCTCTATATGATTGGGGGAGCCTGACTTTAGCGTTTATTTTTCTCTGAATGCATTTAGCCGGTGCTACCGGCAGACTTTTACTGGAGCCACGTATCTTCTTAAGGTATTTTTTAGTTTATAAATTTTCCTTTCATGCATTCGCATTTTCCTTGTGCGTCTATTTTTTATTGCAGATTCTTATCTTTGGCAGGCGTGGTTCTATGAGGTGATTGGGTGTAATACCCAGCTGATTGCTTTGAAGGACGAGACCGTTGGCGACTTTTTTCGATTGTACCGGTGGCGGAAGTCCAATTGACAGTCGAGGAAGTCTCTTTCTCTGCAGGTGGTGCGTCAGGTCTTGAATGGCCTGACCAGTGATAAGGTAAGACATTTTCTTTTTTCTGTCTTGGTCTTTATGTGCTTTGATTCCATAATGACTTATATCTGCTGGGGATTTTTCAGGTGACCTTTTACCCTTGGGGGACGGCTGTTCAGGACTCAGGGTCGACTGGGGTGAATGCGCTGATGAGTCATTTGCTGGCGCATGAGTTTGGCCACTCCTGGTATCTCGGGGAGAGGATGGTCAGACAGATTGCTGAGGAGGAGGTGGTGGTGCCACATGTGAGTCCCCCTATGTTTATGAGGTGACAGAGGATGTTGCTAGAGGACGCGATGATTGCGGCGATGATTGGAGAGTCCTATTTATTGTACACCGACATGGTTGTGCCGTATGATTATATGGACTTCGTGATGAATTGGCTGATGGTGCCTAGCATATATGATGCACTGCCTTTCCCTCATGCGGATTCGAGTCGGCCAGTGGGGTCTTCCCACAGTGGTGGTAGTCCGTCGACATTTGCACCGGCGACGACTTCATAGGTTCCCTTTGTGCGGTTGCATACCCCTTCCTATAACATTCGGCGGGTTGATGGAGGGATGGTGCCTATTTTGCATTGTCCTCATGCGATGGACCCGAAGGAGTTGGGATTGACAGAGGAGGTCCTTAGTCCTGTGGTATACCTTTCTGTTCCTCTCCTTTTAGTTTCTTTTAGTCTTCTTTATTTGATACGAATTCTGCCTTTTCTTGTAGCAAGTCTGGGTGTCCACCACTTGGCTGAGGGACATTAGGGATTGGATATCTTCGGCGGCTACCCATATTCGGGATGCGATTCCTGTTCCTTCTTGCTTGGTGTCGTCTACCTCATCCGGGGAGGAGTCTGGTTCAGGTAGTGGTGGTGTGCCATCTCTCCACAGGGGAAAGAGAGCGTGTCGTAGGGATGGAAGCTCTTAGAGAGGGAAGGGCAGGTGAGAGAGAGAGGGAATGTGGGTTTGGGCTAAGTCCTGTTATTTTTCTATTTTTCTTTGATTCCAGCAAAACTGATGTAACACAGAAAAATATCTATGCAATGAAATGGAGTTTTTTATTGTCTTCTGTTAGTAATGAATGAATGAATGCATATGCGCTTTTTACTTTGCTGTTGAGACCGTAAAAAAAATATTTTTGGGATTTGAAGAAATATTTTATTCGAAATGAGAAATTATATAAAGATGGAAGGGGATTTTGAAATTCTATGAAGAATATCAATTTATTTTTATTGAGTTTTCTTATTTTTGACAAAAAAGTAAAAAGGGAAATTTCTAAAACAGGAGGTTACCGATTAGTAAGCCCCTTGTCCTGCCTATCAGCAGGTCAGTCCAGGCCCAATAATCCAAGGCCTTGATTGGTACCCTCCACAGCTTTTGGTACCTTGTGGGGCAGGGTTCCCTCCGATTTTTGCAAGGGTTGTGTCTTTTGTGAGGGTTTTCAAGTATAAAAAGGGGTAAAGGTGGAGTGTTTTCATCACACCTTCACATTCTTATTTTCTCATTCTGTGAGATGGCCCTCCCTGGTAGTGTTTAGTTTGCCAACTACCTCGAGACTTTAGAGGCGATGTGCTCCTATAACGCCGATGCTTTCAACATGCGTCGAGTCTCTTTATGGCATAATCGGCCCATGGAGTGGAACATGCTGATGGAAGTGGTACAATTTTGGTACCCCTAAGACCATGTATTCCGCTTTGGCTTGGAAGAAGTCTGTCCGACTTATGCAGAGTTTTTTACCATATTGGGAGTAAACCCTAGTGTGGCAGCTGCTATGCCTGAGTTTTCTCGATCTCCTCGGGAGCTGCTGGCTGGGCTTCTTCACATCTCGCCCTCGGCGGGTAGACCTTTGGTTTTGGAGGAATGATTTCCCTTCCTACGGTGCTGCGGTCTGTGCTTTTGCAGGAGGTTAGTGATGTTGGCTATGCCGGAGCTGCCGTTCTGGGCTTGGTTTCAAAATTGCTGTTGGTGCCTGGGGAACTACTGGTGGACCCACAACGTGCAGCCATTACTTCATGGATGTCATATCATCGCAATCCTGTGATGGTGATACTGGCGGAGACTTTGAATGGCCTGGATGCTTGGCGAGAAGGTCGTTCTGACTTTCTGAGGGGTAGCCTTGTGTTGCTGCTCATGTGGTTATATGAAAGATTCCACTTGGTTACTCCTCCATACTATCCTTTGTCGGTTATGCCCAACTTCTTTTCGCACCATTTCATCAGTGTTGGCCTGGATATCGAGAGCTGGGAGAATTGGTTTGTGGAGCATGGGGCTCTAAATCTGCGATGGTCAGTGCCTTGGTGGGGACAGCTACTGCCTATTCTGGAGCTGGGAGAATACCCGTACGTTTGACTGGTTGGTATCAAACAGACCTCCTTTTATTTCCCTTGGCGTCTTCTGCTCCAATTCGGCTGGGAGAAGGTCGTGCCACCTCAGACACTAGATTTTTTTCCTGTAGAAGATCTGACAAAGCGTCTGCGCATGCAGCTTGTCTCTTTGTGGGAGAGTCGTCATCCGTCGACCCGTCCTTCTCAGTCTGTTGGGAGTGTCTGACACATCCCTGGGGATTATATGAAGTGGTTGTGGAGAAGATTATTTAGCAAGATGTTGGTGGTGGAGATTGGACAAATGTGGTTTGTCTTATTCGATACCATAGAGGGAGGTGTTGTGGTTTTTCAGAGGCTAGTTCGATCTTATCAGTCTATGGAACATCTGCGGCACTCTATTCAGGCAGGGGAAGCTTGGGGACCCCAGGATGTAGATGATGATAGAGCGGGCTCCTCTGGTAGCTATGGGTAGGACTCTTTGGGAGTTTATTTTGTAATGGGAAATAACTTTGGAAGTTTATTTGGCTTTTAGGAAGGTGGGGGGGGGGGGGAGTTACCGGTCCTTTTTCTTATATAATTGTACTGTAATTTCTTCTTAGTGAAATAAATAAGTTTTTTATCATCCAGCTGCGCCTTTAATGAACTTTGTATTTTGAATTATCTATACCGATCGCTAAGGCATGCATAATCCTTTTGTTCAAGTATATGTTAGAGTGAACTGTCGTTCTCGGAGATAAGAAAAGAATAGTTTTTTCGTGAAAAAGAAAGGGTCGTGCTCATATAAGATGTATGAGCTGCCTACGTACCTCTGTTTTTTTTTTTTTGAAAAGTTTTAATTTTTCTGAAGGGAAATGGTTTTTGGAGAGGATCAGGCCCACATATTCTGGGTAGAGGGAAATGAAGATTTTTTTTTAGAATATAAGGGAGATGAGAACAGTCGTAGCGCGCCGCAATTTCATACTAGGGGTAGAATTTCTTAAGACGGTCCAAGTTGACTGGACGAGCCATCTCTTCTCCATCAAGGTCGGTGAGCATGGCGGCACCTCCTGACAAGATCTTTTTTACAATGTAGGGCCACTCCAATTGGGCTTGAGCTTCCCTCTGGGGTCCCAAATGGGTTCTATGATTTCTTTAAGGGCTAAGTACCCTTCTCGAACACCGCGATCCTTGACTCTCTTATTGAATGAACGCGTTATTTGGCGATGGTACCCTTGTATGTGATATAAAGCTTTCAGTCTCCTTTCGTCCAAGAGTGACAGTCATTGAGACAGCTTTGATGCCAGTCCTCCTCAATGACTTGGCTTTCGAGCATGACGTGAAGTAAAGGGATTTCTAGCTCAACGGGTAAGAATGCTTCCATGTCGTAGACCAAAGAGTAAGGGGTAGCCCCAGTAGAAGTACGAATCGAGGTTCGGTAGCCCCATAGGGCGTAAAGGATTCGGTCGGCCCAATCTCGACAGCTTTCGGTCATCTTACTGATGATGGTTTTGAGGTTTTTGTTGGTGGCTTCGAATGCACCATTGGTTTGAGTTCGGTAGGGAGAAGACTTGTGTCTCTAAATCCCATACTCATTGCCCACTTCTGTGGCTTCTGCCTCAAAGTGCAACCCGTTGTCTGACACTAGTTTGTACGGGACCCCATATCGGCAAATAATATTCTTTCTGATGAATTTGGTCACTTTCTTAGCATTCAAAACTGCGTACGACTCAGCTTCGACCCATTTGGTGAAGTAATAAATGGCAACTAGGATGAATTCATGTCCGTTGGAAGCCTTGGGTGTAACCTTCCCTATGATGTCGATGCTCCAGGTGGAGAACGGCCAGGGAGAAGTCATGTTGTTTAATTCTCGCGGAGGTAGGTGTTAAAGGTTGGAAAACTGTTGGCATTTGAGACATCTACGGACATAGGTGGCGCAATCCTGGACCGTGGTGGTCCAGTAGTAGCCTTATCGGATGATCTTCTTGGCAAGCATGTGATCGTTCATGTGGGGCCCTTATTCCCCGCTGTGGATTTTCTGTATTATCTCTTCAATGTCAGCCCCTGCGATGCAGTGTAGATGAGTTCCATCGAAATTTCTTTTAAACAGTGCTTTGTGACAGATGATATACTGGGCGGCCAGTCTTCGAAGGGTTTCTCGGTCTTTCTTATTGGAACCTTCGGGATATCTACCATGCTTGAGGAGGTGCTAAATATCATAGTACCAGCAATTGGCTAGCTAGGGATCTTCTTTGGTGATGAGCTCAATATGGTAGCAGTGGGTTAGTTTATCTTACTTTTGAACTAGGAAGGGGGCCATTGTTATTCCTTCGGGCATGTCGACCATGGAGGCTAAGGTAGCAAGGGCATCGACTAGGTTATTCTTTGCTCGAGGTAGGTAATGGAAGGTGATATCTTGGAATTGGGAGGCTAGTTCTTCTAAGTGAGTATGGAAGGGTTGGAGTTTCTCGTCCTTGACTTTCCATTTTTTGAGTGCTTGACCGATGATGAGGGCAGAATCCCCGTATACATCTAGGCATTGAATACCTTTCTTGAGATAGATCTTGAGACCTACCGTACATGCCTCATATTCAGTCATGTTATTTGTGTAGGTGAAATCCAATTTGATAGCGATGGGAGTGTGGGAGTCATCTGGGGCGATCAGAAGTATCCCAATGCCATATCTCTTTTTGTTGGTAGTGCCGTCAAAGAAAATCTACCATCAAAGGTCATCTTGAGTAGTGCAAAGGATGTTTGCATCTGGGAATTCGTAGATCCAAACATCAACTTCTTCTATGGGGTAGTCAATGAGGTAGTCAGAGATGGCTCTTCCTTTCATGACTTTATTCGTGACGTACACGATATCAAACTCGATCAGGAGCATTGACATTGAGCCATTCGACTGGATAAGGCGGGTTTCTCAAGTAGGTACTTGATGGGGTCCATTCGGGATACAAGTTTAATAGGGAAGGCGAGCATGTAGTGTCGCAACTTTTGGGTGACCCAAACAAGTGCAGTGCATGCCTTTTCCAAAGCTGTGTAGTTGACTTCGTATCCGATCAATTTGCGATTAGCGTAATAGATGGCTCTTTCTTTGTAGGATTCTTTAAGGTATTGGGCTAGCAAAGCCCCGGTTGCAGTGTTGGTTTTGGTTAGGTATATGAGCAAGGGGAGACTAGGCTGTGGTGGCATGAGTACCGGGGGTTGGGTCTGATATTATTTGATTCGATCAAAGGCTTCTTGGCAGGCCTCATTCCAAACCTTGGTCGAATCCTTTCGAAGGAGTTTAAAGATAGGTTCGCAGATGGAGGTTAGTTGGCTGATGAACCGGCTGATGTATTGCAATTTCCTAAGGAAGCCATAGACTTCTTTCTCTGTTAAGGGAGGTGGCATTTTGAGTATGGCTTTCAACTTGGCAGGATCTGCTTCTATCCCTTTCTCACCGACCATGAATCCTAAGAGTTTTGCCTTCGTAATGCCGAAGACACATTTCTATGGATTGAGTCTCATCTGATATCGTCGTAGTCGTTCGAAGAAGTTTTGAAGAGAGGGAACATGACCTTCTCTAGTTTTGAATTTGATAATCATATCATCCACATAGACCTCGACCTCTTTATGAATCTGATCGTGCAGGATGGTTGTGTGCAAGCCTCTGGTAGGTGGCCCCAGCATTCTTGAGACCAAATGGCATAACAGTGTAGCAAAAGGTTCCCCACGTGTGATGAACGCGATTTTTTCTTGGTGATCTGGGTGCATTTTGATTTGGTTGTATCTGGCAAAACCCATCGATGAATGACTTGAGAGCATGACTGGATGTATTGTCTACGATCATGTCGATATTGGGTAACAGATAATCATCCTTTGGAGAGGCTTTATTCAAGTCCCGGTAGTCTACACACATCGAAACTTTCCCTCCTGATTTCAGCACAGGCACTATGTTGGATAGCCATGTGGGATATTCGATCACACCAATGAAGCCTACGTTCAGCTGTTTGACCACTTCTTCTTTGACTTTGAGTGACCATTCGATGCAGAGCTTCCTCAACTTTTATTTAATCGGCTTGTAATCTGGAAGATTGGGGATCTCATGTTGAGCTATTTCACGATCAATACCGGGTATATTGTCATAGGGCCACGCGAAGACATCCACAAATTCCTTTAGAAATTCTTCGAGTTGTGCGCGATCATGCTCGCCAAGGGTAGCCCCTATCCCAATCTTGCACAATTGGCTACTAGAACCGAGGTTAACAATAACAGTTTCTTCTTTATTAACTTGAACGCGGTTATATTATTTGTTATTAACCTTATTTAGATCAGTTAAGAATTGTTCATTTGCAAAATCATCATCATTAAAAGTTTGATTAGAATCTAAATAATTAATGCAAGGAACAGCAAGATACTCAAAATATTCTTTTATTTCATTGATAGGAAAAATAGCATTGAGAACCTCATCAAAGGAGATCTCGATTACATTAGAGCAAGGATATAAAGCAGAAGAAGAGATGGGGTAAACATTGGGATTAAGTGGGATTTCAACAGGTAGAACTGGCATAGCATGCCAGTTGAGGAGAAGTGTATCAGCATCTTTAATTAGGTGGGATGGATCCAGTGATGTAGTGCTTGAATAAACCATGCAAAGTGTCAGGACCAGTGTCTGTAAGTTAAACGAATCCTCGGAGTCACTTCCCTCAAAATCTTTGCTATCTTTGATGATCGATTGTTCACGGTGTTGGGAACTTTTGACCCATGGGTAGCTGTCTTGGAAAAAGATCTCCATTCCAGGATTCATCTTCTTGTCTGTATTATCATACCATGGTTTGGAAAAGCCACAAAAGGGGAAGTCTTCGCCCTCTTTAATGAATCGTCTATTCAAGGGGTCACCTGGGATAATCTAGATATATTCTAATCTTCTATTTGGTTGAGACTGGCAGATCATTCTGAGCTCTTGTTATGATGGTTGATACCCCAAACCACAAGGAGGGAAAGCTTTTTTCAGTACAATGTTCTCAATTATTCTTTGTTGTCTTTGTCCTAGCCCCAGTCCGGGTATGAAGTGCATATTTCTGAACATTTGAATCACATTAACATTGCCATGAGGGTTATATTCTAGACAAACCCTTTCTCTGACCCTGTCGGGAGTAGAAGTCGCTCAAATCAAAATCCTGATAGGAGCATATCATTTGACCCATGCTGTATCTCAAGGATTGGATTATTGGTAATTGCATCCTCGATATTATCGTCGTAGCCCAAAATGGTGATAACTCGTTCATCGGCGAAGAACTTCAATTTCTAATGGAGCAAGGAAGACACACCCTAGATATTGTGGAGCCAAGGTCGTTCAAGCAACAAGTTAAAACAAGCTGGGATGTCAATAAATTGGAATTCGACGACAGGGTTTATAGGGCCAACCCCTATTACAAGTTTATGGATCCCATCACTTCCCGATGAGTATTATCGTAGGCACGCACAGAAGCAGAGGTTGGACCGAGGTCACTTTCCTTCTGTCTTAAGAATTTAAAGGTTCTTAATGGGCAGACATTCAAGGTGGATCCATTATCAACAAGAGAGAGTGGTATGATCTTCCCCATAACTTCGATGGAGATGTAAAGTGCATGATTGTGGTTTGGCCCAATTTTGGGGATTTATTCTTCGGAAAAGAATAGCATTCAGGTAGACGTCAAGGATTCGACTAAATTTATCGCTTCTTTTAGTGTGGTAGAAGGAGGAACGGTGGGCCCAGTGAGAAACTTGATCAAAGCATTTTTGTGCATCTGTGAAGACATAAAAAGCCCCCATAGAGTGATGTTAGCTTGAGTTTTCTTCAGTTGGTCGAGGAACTTGCTTTCCTCGAGGGTCATCTCTGGCATAGGAAGGTTTTCAACACCCTTCCCTTTGTCATTGGCTGGTAGTAAGCTTGGGATCTGGTAATGCCTCCCTGATCTAGTTATATAATTTACTGAAAAAAGGAAGAACATGAATCATGTTTCCTCATCGATCTCGGGTTATTCTGCTATCTTGTTTATTTCTCCGAGGAGTTCTTCAAATGATATCATCCCACACATGTCGGCCATCGAGCCATTCTTCTTTGAATCTTGTTCTTTATCTGAATTTTCGAATCCTTCCCCCCATTCGGTGACAACAATTTTATCTTTCCATGTAAAATCAATGCATTTTATGACTTCAATGGCTTCTTTATACAGGTCCATCCATTCTGTGGAGAGATGTAAGGGTGAAGGGACCAGAAGCCCTTGTAACTTCATAGTATCAAGTAACTCAATCATACTGCAAATATTATTGGTTTGCCTAAGTAATTCTGCCATGATCTGGACAACGTCATCTAGGCTGACTTCATCGGTTGGTACCACCCAACTGTCTGACTCTCGGTCCCATTTCTGTGCTTCCAAGAATAGCGTACTGAACCTCTGGCAATCAATGATCATCGGCGAGGGTAGTTTCAGCCCGAACTCTAGGAGTTGGTTTAATATTTCTGATAATTCCGTACTTCTATTTTTAGAATGGGTACGGACAGCGATGCATGCTCTGGTAAGGAGTGATAGTGCTTGACCAGTGAGGCTAGTAGGGTGTAGGAGGAAATATGGGCAAGTTTGGAGAGGTATGGGAGAGTATATGGGTGTGATTTGAGTTGGGGGATCAAATTCTAAGTTCTCTTCTAGGAAGATGGCATTGGCATGACTTGGGAGTGGGTTGTGAGTAGTGTTTGGTTTAGGATTAGTGGTTGGGGCAATGGCACCCCGGTCAATCAGAACTTGGATTATGTTTCGAATGTGGAAGCATTGGTTGGTGGTATGGCCAGCAGTTTAGTGAAAGGCACAATGGGCATCTACCTTGAAGTTTTTTAGCAGTGGGGTTGGGAATGGACGGGGGTCCAAGGGTTTGATAAGGTTTCATCTTAACTGGGCCTGATAAACTTTGGAGAGGGGATCATGGAGCTCGGTGCATTCCTTTTGGACCGGGACAGAGCGACTTTCTAGTGCCCACGAGTTGGTTGGTTGAGAGATGTTATTGATAGTTGAGACTGCAGCACTGACAGGCTTATCATATTTTCTGGGAGTGAACTGTCTGGACACTTTCTTCGATTCAACTTCTATTTTAGCAAGACCTTCCTCGATTTCTACTCCTGCTTCTCTAAGAGCTCGAAAGTGGGGTTAGTATTGTCCTCCCATTATTGCTTGGACGTGGGGGAAGAAGTTTTTCTTCACTATGTTGACTTGTTCTTCCTCGGATGGCCGATTGGTCATGGTGGCTGCTTTTTCCTTCCATTGGGCTATGAAGTTACTGACTAATTCCCCAGAGTTCTGTTTGAGAAACTCTAAATCACGACGGGTGACCTCAAGCTCTTCGTTGTATTTTTACTAGGACATGAATTCTCGGGCTACATCCTCCCAGCTACGGATTCTAGACTCCTCGAGAGATAAAAACCACTGGAGGGCGCTATCCTTCAAAGTTTGCTGAAATAATTGGGCCATCACTTCTTCAGAAACCCCTAAGAGAGTCATAGAATGGTGATAACTGCGAAGATGAACAAACGGGGGCCCACTCCCTCCAAATTCCTCGATATTTGGCATCTTAAATTTCTCGGGTAACCTTGCTTTAAGATAAGGAGACATGTGGGTGTAGTCCATGTAATTCTCAAAGATTATGACCTGGTCGAACTTATTAGTAAGCATCTTGAGATCTTCTTTGACCTTGTTCAACCCTTCTTTTTTTGGATCCATGATCATAGGCAAGTTAGCCCCAAGCTCGGCAAGGTTTGGCATAGGAAGCTGGGCAGGCGACGACCCATTAGCAGAAGGGGCACGTGAAGCGTCCTGATATTCTTAGGGAACCCAGATAGGCTTAGGTGGACCCATAGTACGAGGGAATAGGGCATCGGGCTCTTGAGAAATAAGAACCTAGTTTCGTTGCATCTCACGGACTTCAGTCTGGAGGTTGTCAGTCTTGGATACGAGCTGAGCTGAGACTGTCATTAGATCTGGCTCCACAACTGGTACTTGATCTGTGTTCTCCATAGAAATCAGGTGGATTCCTGACTCGGGAGAAGTAGCCGGGGAATGGATGGAATTTTGGGGTGATTTGACTGAAGACCGAAGCCAATAAGGAGCCAGGCCAAGGGCGTGCAATCGACCTGAGAAGGCGTAAAATGGGATTTATTTTTTAAAGAAAAAAAGAATGAAAATATTTTTGACAGTGTTTTTTTTTAGATTGGAAGACAAAATAATTTTTTTTTGGATTTTTGATAAAGAGAGGAGAAATGTTTTTGGATTTTTGATAAAGAAAGGAGAAATATAACGTTTTTCGGTATTTTTGACAAAAGGAGGAGAGAATGAATGGGAGACGGGTCTCAGCATGATTATTATAATTATTATGTTCTCACTTGTATTAAATTCTCCTAAATGCAAAATGAAATGCCGAACGGGACTCGAGCCTGGAAAATTTGAGTTTGCAACACATAAAAAGCTATGGTTGGACTTGTAACCAAGCTCACGGGCAGGGTCTCATTTTAAAAATGCACGAAAATTTGGGCGACAGGCCGACCCGTAATTTCGACAAAGTTTCGGGTCGTAACCTGCAATCTAACATGTGTGTCCTAGACTTGACACCTATATGTGGGTATGCAGTTGGTTGGGTGAATTGGAAAGGGTCCCCCCCTTTGGCGTGACTTCCACGATATACGTCTTGCTTTTCAATGCAATCGGTACGTATGGACAAGCCATTTGATATACTCGAGTGTACGTGAATTGCCTCACTATATACCTCGTGGGGACAGTACGTGTGAGAGAGAATTTGATATACTCGCGTACGTGAACGAGTTCCCTGCAATATACCTCCCGTCATGACTTTGGTCAAGCAGTACGATGCGGGGGAACCGTTCGATATACATTGAAGGTACTTGGCCAATGGAAGGTAAGAGTCATATCGCCTAGGCTAACTGCGCCCTGCCGTACCAGCGCCCATCACGAAGTGACCCTCCAGTTACTGGACAAAATTTGGTAAATAACAATTCTCTTTGGTTATGTCGTGTGAATCATGCATGATTCTCTTATTAGTATCTTATGATGACAGTATCTTTCTTGATCATGCCAAACAGGGAGCAAACGGATCGTTCGTCCGCATGGTAAGTCAGAATCGCGTACGGGATGGACTGTTGGAAAGGTTATGAGATGTACTTCGAGATTCCAAAGAGTTTGACCCGGTTTGGGGAGTTAACTTTGATTAACCGGGGCCTGGAAGCGTTCAATGACCTTCCGGAGTAAAATGGATCGTTCGTCCATATCAGAAGTCAGAATTGGGCCCGGAGCGGACCGTTGGAAAGGGAATTTAGCGCCCTTTGAATATTCATTCAGTCTCAATCAATTTGAAGAGTTGACTTTGGTCAAGCAGAGCCCGAGAGCGTCAGGTGGTCTCTTGATCAAGTTTTGGGGGAAAATGGGTCGTTCGTCCACATCGTAAGTCAGAATCGCGCACGGGGTAGACCGTTGGAAAGGGGTTTCAGTACCCTTTGAAGATTTATTCAGTCTCGGTCGATCTGAAGATTTTGACTTTTGGTCAAACGGAGCCTAGGAGTGCCCGATGGCCTCTAGGTCAAAACTCGGGTTATGACCTAGGTTCGTAGTGATGTAGGGGGTGCTAGAGACCTAAGGAGAGATTAGGGGGTGCTATAATGGGGTGTCTACACTTATCATTGTTAGAGTTTTCTTACACAATAATTATCAACAGATGATTGACATGGCACTATTTGCGGCATTATAAGCGAGGCCTTATCGTTCTCCTATTCGTTGGATGAAGGTAGGGGAGAATAAGCTTATTGGACTCGAATTCATTTAGTACACCTCGTATAAGATGGAGCTTATCATAGATATAATGAAGATTGTACATAGTAAGAAAAAGAGTCACATGGATTTGGGGATGAGGAACCCAGAAATTTTAGATTGGGATCAAGTGTTACTTAAGGTATCTCACAAGAAGGGAGTGATTTGGTTTGGTAAAAAGGGGAAGTTGGTGTAACACCCCATATATTTTTGAACCGATAATGATTAGAATGAATTCGGAATTCGAAATTCGAAAAATAAAATTTTTGAATTTAATTATTTTTAGCAATATAAAATGTTGGATTTTATTTATGGAAAGTAGGATTTTAAAAGGAATTAAAATCGGGGAGGGAGGGGGGGGGGAATCAGGATTTATTTAACCTATATAATAAAAAGTGGGCGAACTTCCAACTTGATCCAGACCGAATCGATTCATCCTGGAGGGCGAATAGATTTAGAATGGTCAGGTTTAGGGTTGTTTTGATTTTAATTAAATTTTAAGTTCAATTAAACTCTAATATTTTTCCCATATTAAAATAACTCGGGGTTAGACTTTTCTAAACACGTTTTCACAAATTTTTCAACCAGAAGACTTATACATCTTTACCACCTTTTAACTACAAACCCTTTCCCTAAATTTAATCAAGATTCAACTCAAGTTTTTGAAGGCTTAATTGGTGTTTTCTCAAGATTGTTCAAGAAGAAGTTTTTCTTAATTTTTGAGAGGAATGGGACCGTCTAATCATAATTTTCAACCGATTTATCATCAGGCATGAATACTTATATTCTGTCTCATTAGTATTATGCGTTTTAAGTATCGCTTAAACATTAATTTACATGTTTTTCTTAAAATAAATTAGCAACCTTAATTAGGGAAAGTGAAATCTAATTTGGGACTGTTTTTGTGAAAAGTCTTAATCTGAATTAAGACTCATAACCCTTGTGTGCGCTTAGGTTAGAGGTTTGATTTTTATTATTATGGGGTAGGTTTGCATGTAGAAAATCATAGTTGCTCTTTTTAAATGAAAAAGGGACTTGTGAAATCATATGAAATTATATAGGTATAATCAAAGAAAATTATTGTGGAGTGCTCCTTAAACTCGCATGATGTTGAAATTATAATTGTTGGATAAAATAAATTGTGTTAATTATGACGATGGATTGAACAAATTTAATTAAAGTAAATTGTGAGCGCATAAGAAATTTGTGTAATTATTGATAAATTAAAATGCGCAAATTATTGTTTTGATTATAATTATCATCGCGGGGGCGATGGGATTTTTGGGTAGTTATGCTCTAACCTTAATTTTAGGAATACTTGCAAGGTATGGGATTAGTTGGTATGATTTAGTTACGATTAACACTTTATAGGCATGGGACTAGTTAGTGTAGATTTTCACGGATGGGATATTCCAGGGTGGGAATAATTTTGATGTCGTTCCGTTGATTTGGATAGCCTAGCCGTGAGACTAGGAAGAGATAAATGATATAAATTCATATTACAAAATAAGATAGGACGTGTTTGTGTTTTGGAGCCCTCTAGGTGTGGGACTAGGGGTAGACTTAAGGTATTATGCTCTATAATATAGTGGGACTAATTTAAAATAATGAGATAATGGGAAATTAAGAAATTAAGAAATAATACCTAAGATAATAAAAGGGTATTAAAATGAATTTGCGCCACAGTATGTGCATGGCTGATAGAATACAGGTCGACTATCTATAGCGACGTGGGTGTGTGTTGGTATCACGAGTATATACGGGCTAACAGTTAAACGGGGAGACTGGTTATAGTGATGTGTCGTGCGTGGAACCTCACGAGTATGTGCAGAACTGACAAAATACGGGTTGACTGGCTCTAGTGAGGGGAATGGGTGTGATGTGTTTAAGCATGCCAAGAGTGTGTGCAGGACCAAAAGGGGTCGACTGACCATATTGGTGTCACATGAATTAAAATATTTGGTTATTTAATAAGGATAATAATAAAATTATAAATAATAATTCTAATGGAATATTAGGACTTACACTTTAGGGAGGATCAATTATATGGTGGATAGTGATAGTTTATGTTTATTCGCACGTTAATAATTATCTCATTTAAATTAAAATACTCTATTGTGGTGTTTATTATGTATAATGCTACTGTCTGGGTTCATGGACCCTAATTGGGGAGAGTAGCTTGTATTCATGCGGTGGGCTATGACTTATTGCATTGACTAATATTTTAGGCATAACGCTAGAGTGGCTGCATAGGAGTAATTGGAGATATTTGGAGGTGAAATGGAGACTTATTTACTTTAGATGCTTAGTAGTTTAGATTTATTTTCCATTTCTTTGTATCTGTTATGAGACTTTATTTATGGATTTGGTGAGAAAATCGGTTCCACGGTTGTTTATGATTTTATTCCGAGACTTACAGTTGGATCATTTTATTTGGATCTATATTTTTTGGAGTTGGATTACTTTGGAGATTATCATGGTGATAGATTTTAATATTGTATGGATGATTATATCTATTGGATTAATCTGATTATTATATCATGGAATGAATTTTATATGTCTCATATCTGTCACATACTGAGAATGGTATTTAATTCAGTAACTCCCGGCATAGTCTTGGTGGCGGTCAATGCCAGAATGCGGAGGGTGTTACAGATGGATCCTTTATATGTGGGTCTATTCACCATTATTGAATGTATTAGACCATTTGCTTATCGTTCAGCCTTGTTGGATCATCTATAGTAGGTTCACGATGTATTCCATGTCTTTTTATTACAGAGATTACTTAGGAATGACTTAGCATACCATTACATTGATCACAAATGTGGGTTATGAGGAGAAGCCTGTCGATATATTGTATCGTAAGGTGAATATCCTTTGCTCAAGGTTATTATGTTGGTGCGTGTCTAATGGGATGCTACAATAAGACATAATCTTAATGGGAGAGGGATGATGCTATGCATGAGAAATATCCAGAACTCTTTTAGTCAAGTATGTATCAAATTCATAGGATAAAACTTCTTTATTAGGGGGGAAGACTATCATACATCGTATTTTCATGGAATTTATTTATTATTTATCAGTTATGGAGATAAATTAATAAATACGACTGATTATTAATTTTGTAATGTAGGAATAATAAAATATATGCATTATCTAGATGCGATTAGATTTTGCATATTATATGATTTTTGTACTGCATGTATAAAGGAATTAATCGACAATATTAATTATATGAGAATTGACTATGTGCGGTTATGCATAAAATGATTAATTTGTGTATTTTATTTTTCATTGTGATGTACTACCGTGAATTATGAGGTATTATCAGTTGGTTTGGACTCTAGAATGGTACAGAGGCTCGAAGATTTATTTTCAATGCTTTGGGTTGGGCCCAAGGGGTATTTATACTTTGAACTAGTCCGGGTAGTGTTTTAGGCGCATATGGGGGCCCAAAATTAGTTCTCTTAGGGACCAATTAGATTAAGGGTATTTAAGGGGCGGTAACCCTCGTTAATTAACTACTTTACACGCAAAACACAAAACTTAGCAACCTAAAATTTTTAGGAGAGCTAAGGAAGAACTTTGGAGAGGAACTTAGAGATCTAAAGAGGAGAGATCAAGCTAAAACCTTCACCCCCTATTAAGAGGCAAGAATTATCTTGCTTTATTATGGTTTTATATGTAACTTGTTTATGTGGTGATTGTCATATTGAATCTGTTTGGGTTAGACACATATTAGGTTTGAATGCAACGCATTGGTAGCGTACTTTGGTTATTATGGGAGTTTTATGTTGAAAAATCAAATTTAATGCAGTAAAGGGTTGAACCTTAATCAATATCATGATTTTATGCTTGAAACTTGTTTATATTCATATCAAAACTGATTAGTATTTCTAAATCGTACGATTAAATAGACTTTAATGATTTTAATGAACATTATTGGTCAAAACTTGAAATCATGGTGAGCCTTAATGACTTTCATGTTGGAATTGATGATTTAAACCCTATTTTGATGATTTAACCTTTAAAATGATCATATATTGTAGAATCATTTAGAGATGACGATTGATGTGTTTAAGGATCGTTTTAGCGTTAAAAACGTTTAGGGATGATATGGGGAGAAAAATACCGAGTTGGGTAGGTTTTCGGTATTCAGCCCGAGATTCAACGCATGGGATATGAACAAGGATCGTTCATATAATTGTAAAATAGCCCGGTGTGCATGGATTTAGGAAGAGATTTAAGGATACTATCAACATGTGCACGGATGAATATTATCCCCATGCACATGGATGTCGACAGAAATTTAAGGCGTGGTATATTTGTTTGAGTTCTGCCTTTTTATTTAGTATTCCACTAGAGGTTTTAATTAGGATACTCGGTCTCTCATCTTATTGATCTATTACGAGGATCTAAATAGATAGACAGAGGAATTATCTCTAGGTGCATAAATATGTTAGTTATGTTAAGGAGGTGTATCGTAAGAGTTTCCCGTGGTTATTATGAAAGGACTATCTTAATGTATATGTATGGATGTTATGTATGTATATATGCTTTGTGTGATTATTTATGGACGTACCATATTTACATTTTGACTCATGAAAAAACTGTCGACAGGAGTTATGAATTTTAATGGACTGTGGGATTGTGTATTACACCCTTGGGTGATCAACAGACTATGTGGAGGTTGATGGTTTGATCGTACATTTACTTGGTCATCTCCTCACGGCATGGATAAGCGGATGACTTGATCCATCGGGTGCTTTAGCACTGACTAGACGATTGTGTGACTGCATAACGATCCACCCATTCTGTTGTGTGTGTGTGTCTATGTTTTAAATCCATCAAGTACGAGACTCCTACAAATCTATCTTTAGATAGACGAGAAGGTCCACGAAGGTGAATGTGTTAGCATAGTTTATGAGATTGATATATTTTTCTTAGTTTAGTGATGAAGATGTCATTCAAAGACATTATGTCACCGTTGATACCAAAATTCACCACCTTACGTGGATCAATTATAAGCCAACACGTGTCATCCAATGTGGCATAAGTCCAAGTCAGCATGATATAAATTCTTGACCAATAGGGAAGCCCGACCAATATGGCAGTTCGACCAACAGGGGATACCAACCAACTGGGAAGACCGACCAATGACCAGAAATCCAATCAGTATGGTTTATGAAGCGCCAACAGTCTTATGTTTAATTCTCATTATGTATTGATGTGAATGCCTAACAAATGAAGGCATTCCATCCTTTCATATGACAACTCTCAACACCCCTCTTGGGCTATAAATACATTGTAACACCTTCATTGTGAGGGGATAAAAAAATAATTCAAGCTAGTCAAGCAATACATAATAGTGGACGTAGGCTTTTCCTTTGAGACGAACCATTTTAAAAATCTCTTTGTCTTATTTATTTTTACTTATTTTATCTGTGATCAATTAATTAGTTCTAGTCTAGTTTTTTGCATCAACAGATTGGCGCCGTCTGCGGGAACGTATTGCTAAACGTTTTCACTAGTTCATCTTACACGACTGATATCACTGAAATAATTACCAGAAATAAAGGAATTCCGCTTAATAATTTTACCCCTCCAAATAACAACGAATTAACTAGAATTTTGGCTAGTATGGCCAAAGGTCAAGAGGCTATGCCGGATAAGATAAGACAATTGACCCAAACTCTTCAAGCTAGAGTTCCTGCTCAGTCCAATCAAAGGAGTATACCAGCGCCGCTAATATGGAGTGGTGGGCATGGCTATTCCAAAACTTCAAAGGATCCTTCGTATCGTCCTGGAGCAACTTCTTCTATCAGGATTCCTAATTCCTATGATGGACAATCCCTAATTCCAGAAAGATTGAGTGCCTTAGAAATGCCAAGTAGGGCCTCTCCTTTCGATCGTTTGGGACCCAAGGGAAATGCCCTTCGGGTTACCAAGCGACTTGAGGGAAAGTTCAGCCCAATCCAGATCAAATGCCCGGCAAACTGCTCGCTTCAGTCAAAGAGAAGGTTTGTAAGAGGAAATATCAGCACGATCATTTGGTTGGAATAAAAGAGCTACCACCAACAAATCTGGCGCTATAAATGATGCATAGAAGGGATTCAGCATTTGGAAGATAGATTAGGAGAAATAGCCAATGCCAAGAATCCTCTCCAGAGAAATTTCGTTAAGGGATCTCCCTTTGCGCAAACCATTGTAGATTTCCCTACACCGACCAAGTTTAAAGCTCTAGTGGTCACTCCCAAGTATGATGGGAAGGCCGATCTAGTTCTTCATATGGAACAATACCAATCAACGACTAATATCTATGTTGTTCCTAATGAGATGAGGTAGATGGCATTTTTAAGAACAATCGTTGGATCTGTTCAAATCTGGTATAATAGTATTCCCCGGGGGCAGATTTTTTAGCTTCCAATAACACGCCGAGATATTCATTTGTAATTTATGTTTTGGAGCCAAACCAGTGAAACGAGTAGCTCATTTTCTTAGTGTGAGACAGAAGGTGGGAGAAAGTACTAGGGATTACATCACTCGTTTCAACAACGAGAAATTAAAAGTTATTGATTACGAGGATAAGACTACAATCACTGCCCTCATGAGTGGTTTTCTCCCCAAAAACTATATTATACTTTAGACAAAGATCCCCCAAAGACGATAACGGAATTGATTGCCAGAGCAGAGTAGATTAGTAATGCCGAGGAAGTTATGGTTTCAAAAAAGAATTCAGATGCAAAGGCGAAAGCAAAGTCTGAAGGGAAGACAGATAAGAAGGAGCACAAGAATCACAATGAGCGCACGAATTCGAAAGTAAAAGAAAGTCTAGATCGACTGAGAAAATTAACTAATTACACTCCCTTAACTGCAGTGTGTCTAGGGTTATCTGCTGATAGGCAGGATAAGGATAGTGTCGATCGGTATTCTCCCTACCCTATATAAGGAGAGCATGAGCTCACTTCCAAGGCACCGTAGAAAATATCAACTTCAGTGATCTCAACAACATTCTAGTTAAGTCAATGAGGTTTACTTGTTTGAAACCTTTCTCCACCTTTCATTCCCATCACTTTCACACCCAATTTAGAAAAAATCCTTCTATATTATTCATCCACTTGCAAATAATCTCATCAACAATCAAGATCAATCTCTAAGTCTCCAAAGAAGGTACAAACACTCTTCTGTCTTTAAATTTCTTTTATTCTCGCATTAGTTATACGAATTCTTAATTTAATTTTTTCATCTTTATTTGATCATACACATTCATATCTCATCCTTTATTAGTAGCATTTCACTCAATTTATATTCTACAAAAAAAAGGGTTACACCTTTAAATTCCAACGAGATTCTTCACATTTTCTCAAAACTAAAAATATATTTTCTACACACAAAGACATATAATAAACTCCCCTTTGATCTATGGGATAAACCCCACCCTTGTGCCGCATGTGAACTACGGGGACTTTGATGCCTTTTTAGGCTACCTAGGTGCCTCGAGTTAAAACTCGAGACTCGAGTCATGTTTTCTCATTTTCCTATTTCCCCTTTATTCCTCATTTTCATATATATCATAATTGTGATTCATTTTGGTGTTTTATCTAATATATATTATCGTTTAATTATAACGATCAATATCACCATAAGTGCACACATCATATTTTTCTAATTATTATTTTGGAAACATTCCTTTGCATGAACCCACTCCGTCTTTACCATGATTCGAGTCGAGCGATTTCGATCTCCCCTTATATACACACGCAGAGTTCATGGAGAAATTAAGAAAAATAGTAACATAAGCCCATGAGAGACCGAAAGGGCAGGAACTACTGGTTTTGCAAGCATCAGTTTTTCTTTGATGTTGTTTTCTCGAGGCGGCGACTTGTTCTTTTACTTATTTTGTGCAAAATAGGCTGGCGACTCTATCTCTTTACATCACCCCAAAGTTGACGACGGCCAAAGCGTTCCTCCCCTGAGTAGCGAGAGGGCGCGAGACCTTTAGCCTCCCTTTTCTCCTCCGAAGCAGCCCTGGGAGGGGGAAAGATCTCGGGATGGCCACAGTGGTGACTCTGCTGGGGACTGACTTGTCATAAGATGTCTAGACTCCCTTTGCATGGGTGCCATCATTTTATGCTTGTGTGCGTATGCTACTACATGTATGTTCCCTTTTTTCTCCTCTATTATTTCTTGTATATATCTACCTCATGCTTATGTCAATCCTCACTCGAACACTTGTAAATATCTTCCATTAACACCTCACACTACTTACACTTATATATAGGTTCACTTATATCCATATATTGCACACACAACTTAGAATATCCATGAGTAGGTGTGGCTAACACACACCTCCACTTATCACACCTATCAATGCTCACTTATGTAACACCCATCGCAATCTGACAAGGGAGGTGGCCAGCCACTGCCGCCAAACAACGCCGGAAGTCACTAAATAAGTAATCATTCTGAACATGTGACACATATGAGACATATAAAAATTCATTCCACGAGATAATAATTAAATCGATCCGATAATCATAACCATTCATGCAATAAATTAATCCATCACGATGCTAAATTCCAAATAAATCCAATCTCCAATAAATATAAATCTGAATGAAATTATCCAACTATAAATATCTGAATCAATCGTAAACAACTGTGGAACTGAGTGACCCACCAAATCCATAAATAAAGTCTCATAATAAAAGTGCGATGGAAAGTAAAATAAATAAATCTAACTATTGATCATCTAAAATAAAATCCAGTTGCACCTCCAAAATCTCCAATTACTCCTATGCAGCTACTCCAATGCTAAACCTTAGTCAACGTAATGGGTAAGAGCCCACCTCATGAATACCAGCTACTCTCCCCAATTAGGGTTTGTGAACCCAGACTGTAACATTATACATAATAAATATCGCAATAGAGTATTTCAAATTAACGAGATAATTAAATAACGGGTGAATAAACGTAAACTGCCATTATCTACCATACAACTAATGCACCCTAAAGTGTAAATCCAAATATTCCAATGACGTTTATTATTTAAAATTTTATTTTCACCCTACTCATTTTAATTAATTAACTAATTAAATTCGTGCGACACCAATATGGCCAGTCGACCCCTTATCAGCCCTGCACACATTCTTGGCACGCTTAAAGTTCAACACATCACACCCATTCCCCCTCACTATAGCCAGTCAACCTGTATTCTGTCAGTTCTGCACATACTCGTGAGGTTCCACACATGACACGTCACTA
This sequence comes from Sambucus nigra, assembly GCA_949130495.1. NCBI lineage: Eukaryota > Viridiplantae > Streptophyta > Magnoliopsida > Dipsacales > Adoxaceae > Sambucus > Sambucus nigra. Next base: position 165,960,999 of record OX422224.1, on the reverse strand, counting down.
TAGCTTGTCAGCCCGTATATAATCGTGATGCCACACACACCCACGTCGCTATAGCTAGTCGACCCGTTTAACTGTCAGCCTTGCACATACTCGCTCTGCAAATTCATTTTAATACCTGTTTATTATCTTAGGTATTAATTTTCAATTTCTTATTTTATCATCATCTCATTTACTCATATTTTATTCTATCTCCACCCTATTATAGAGCATAAATTCTCAAACCTACCCCTAGTCCCATACCTAGAGGTCTCCAAAACACAAACGCGTCCTATCCTATTATGTAGGATGAATTTCTTCTAATTATCTCTCTCTAGTCTCACGCCTAGGCTATCCAAATCAATGGAACGACACCAAAATCATCCACATCCCGGAATATCCGATCCATAAAAATCTACACTAACTAGTTCCATACCTAAAAGGTGTTAACCGTAGCCAAGGCATATCCACTAGTACCATACCGATCAATTATTCCTAAAATTAAGGTGAGAGCATCTACCCAAAAATCATGTCCCCCACAATGATAATTATAGTCGAAACAATACATCGTACAATCCAATTTATCAACAAGTACACAATTCTCATATAATCACAATTAATCCTCAATTTAATTTATTAAATTCATCGCTGTAATTAACACAATAATTTTATTCAATAATTTATGGTATCAACGTCATGCAAATTTAAGGTGCACACTACAAAAAATTATTTTTATCATATTTAAATAATCTCATATAATTTCACGAGTCAATATTTATTTAAATAGCGTAACAATAATTTTCTACATGCGAACCTACCACCAGAATAACAAAGCCAAATTTCTACCCTAAGAACACAAGGGTTATGAGTTTTAATTCAAATTAAGAATTTTTCATAAAAATTGCCCCAGATTAGATTTCAGTTTCCCTAATTAAGGTTGCTAATTTATTTTAAGAAAAACATGTAAATTAATATTTAGGCGACATTTAAAATGCATAATACTAAAGAGAGACTAGAAGTATTCATGCCTGAAGAAAAGTCGGTTAAAAATTCATATTAGATGGTTGCGTTCCTCTCGAAAAATTGATAAAGACTCGTTCTTGAACAATCTTGAAAAAATTTTAATTAAATCTTCAAAACTTGGGTTAAAGTTGTGTTCAATGGGGTTTAGGTTTTGTAGATGAGAGAGAATGAAATTATGGGAGGCTATTGATTTTTGAGATGGCTAAAATATGTTTTAAAAGTCCTAAACTCGTTACTTTATGTTAATATACTAAAAAGAAATTGAGTCCTAATCAAACACAAACACTAAAAAAAAGTTTCGGACCATTGGAATTGGTTGAAATTTTAATATGTTAAACTTAAAAGCGAGATGAAGCCGCACAAAAAAATTTAGATTAATCGGATGCATAAATTTTTTTTTTGCTCCGTAGATCGGATCCTCCACTGATTTTTATACAAAAAGTTATAATTTTCAAATTTTAATCTCGATTTAAATTCCACTTAAAACCTTATTTTTATATCTAAAAACCAACATTTTTTTCATACCAACATGAAATAGATTTCAAAAATTATTTTTTTGAAAATTTTAATTTAACAAAGATTTTTACGGCTAAAAAATCATGGGGTGTTACATACTTCCCCACTAGCACAAGAATTTTGTCCTCGAAATTCGACGAAGCGTAAGCGTGCAAAACAATATACAACTCACATATGCCTACCCATAAATACTATGATTAGGTGCTCATACACCCAATCCTACCCACATGTACCCCCACGATGAAAATACAATATATATATATATATATATATATATATATATATATATATATATATATATGCATTTAAGAGAATACGTACCGTAACACTCCACTAGCCATGTCGTGACTCTTGCGACGTTTGCCCTGCCTAAGGCTCCCGAATCGAAAGCATATAGCACCTACCCATTGCGATCACTATTGGGGCTCCCTGTACACCTGGCGTTGTCGATGCTAGAGGCCCTTGTCCCTATGCGCCCTAACCCTGTTGGTCTTGTGCATTTGGACACCTAGATACTCGGTGCCCTATCTCTCCACAATTAAAACATGCGCCCCTAAAAGGTCCATACTACCTGTTTGGTGCTCGCTCACCTGACTGCCCTTGCCCCTGCCCCTGCCCCTGAGGACCCTACAAGACACCATTTCCCCATTGCTCCTTCCCTGTCCTCTATCTCTTCCATGCCTGGTCATTGCGACCCTTGTTCTCTCCTCCCTAAACATTGGACTCTTCCCCAACTTCTTTTAATAGTTTACCTTCTCTTGCCACAACAACATCGCAACGTCTACCACCTGAGTGTACGTAGTGTACACCGGATTCCCCAACATCATCTTCATAATAGACCAAGACAAAACTTTGATAATGCACTCCATCTTCTTTATCTTAGTATTGACCTCCTCCGGTACAAACATCGATAAATTCGTAAATTCTCGCTCGTATTCAACAGCTAACTTTGAACCCTGTTTTAAGTTAAAAAATTCCCTTTTCTTCGCACTCCTAATCACATACGGGAAATACTTATAATTTAATTTATAAAAAAGTCTCCATAATTCAAATGATTCCTGTCGTCTGATGTGGTGACACTCTCCTACCACTGTAATGTATCTCATGTTAGCTTAAACGTAGCCAACATCTGCATTTGCACATCATTGCAGTCCACCATCCTCAAATGTCTCTCCATGTCTCTCCTTCATTGGTGAACAACCGTTGGGTCAGATCCCCCTGTAAGGGTGGGAGGATTGCCTTTGTGGAAACTGACCCTCACCCTATCCCAAGTCGAAGTGAGAGTACCATGCTGCTGCGCCTCTAAAGTCACCCATCTCTATCTCCCTACTTCTATACCGGTCGTCCGGGCCTCACGCACAATAGCTGTTAACTCCTCAGCATCCAACACAAACTTCCTCGGCCTCTTCTGACTGGCACAACGAGCAACTGAACCCTCTCTCCTATCTTTAGCTCTCCTAGTATTTTCCATCTGAAAAGACAGGAATAAAATGACATCAGACTCGGAATAACTAAGAGTACAAATCATCAAAGGAATCAAAGATAAGCAACGCGAAAACTAAAACGGACTCACAACCTACGAAACCTAAGACCATGCTCTGATACCATCTATAATACCCCACGCAATCTAACAAGCGATGTGGCCATCCGCCGCCGTCAAACTATGTTGAGCGTTACTAAATAAATAATCATTATTAGTGATAGATATGAGACATATAAAAATTCATTCCACAAGATAATAATTAAATTAATCCATTAATCATAACCATTCATGCAATAATAAATTTATCACCATGCTAATCTCAAAATAAATCCAATCTCTAATAAATATAAATCTGATTCAAATGATACAACTACAAATATCTGAATAAATCGTAAACAACTGTGGAACCGAGTGGCCCACCAAATCCATAAATAAAGTCTCATAATAAAAGTGCGACGAAAAGTAAAATAAATAAATCTAACTGTTGATCATCGAAAATAAAATCCAACTGCACCTCCAAAATCTCCAATTACTCCAATGCAGTTACTCCAGCACTAAACCAGAAATGTTAGTCAGCACAATGGGTTAGAGCCTACCGCATGAATACCAGCTACTCTCCCCAATTAGGGTATGTGAACCCAGACAGTAGCATTATACATAGTAAATATCATAATAGAATATTTTAAATTAACGAGATAATTAAATAACGAGTGAATAAATGTAAACTGCCACTATCTACCATACAACTAATGCACCCTAAAGTGTAAGTCCAAATATTCCAATGACGTTTGTTACTTACAATTTTATTCTCGCCTTAAGCTTTTTAATTAAATAATTAATTTAATTCGCGTGACACCAATATGGCCAGTCGACCCCTTATCGGCCCTGCACACACTCTTGGCACGCTTAAAGTTCAAAACATCACACCCATTCCCTTAACTATAGCCCATTAACCCGTATTCTATCAGTTCTGCACATACTCGTGAGGTTCCACGCATGACACATTACCATAGCCCGTCAGCCCGTTTAACTATCAGCCCGCATATACTCATGACGCCACACACACCCACGTCGCTATAGCCAGTTGGCCCGTTTAACTGTCAGCCCTACACATACTCGCATCGCAAATCCATTTTAATACCTGTTTATTATTATAGGTATTAATTCTCAATTTCTTATTTTCTCATCATCTCATATACTCATTATTATATTTTATCCCCACCCTATTATAAAACATAAATTCTCAAACCTACCCCAAGTCCCATACCTAGAAGTCTCCAAAACATATCCTATTCTATTTTATAGGATGAAATTATACCAATTATCTCTCCCTAGTCTCAAGCCTAGGCTATCCAACTCAATGGAAGGACACCAAAATCAGTCCCACCCCAAAATATCCCACCCGTAAAAATCTACACTAACTAGTCCCATATCTAGGAAGTGTTATTCGTAGCCAAGGTATACCCACTAGTCCCATACCTAAAAAGTATTCCTAAAATTAATGTGAGAGCATCTATCGAAAAATCCTGTTGTTCCCCGCAACGATAATTATAGTCGAAACGATACGTCGTACAATCCAATTTATCAACAAGTACACAATTCTCATATAATCACAATTAATTCTCAATTTAATTTATTGAATTTATCATCATAATTAACATAATAATTTTATTCAATAATTTATGATATCAACGTCATGCAAATTTAAGGAGCACACCACAATAATTTATTTTTATCATACTTACATAATCTTATATAATTTCATGAGTCCCTATTTATTTAAATAACGCAATGTTGGAGGGTAGTGTGACTAGGTTCTGGTAAAATACTAAATCGGGTGAGGCATGACCCACTTCAATGAACTCTACCTTCAAGGTTCTCAATAACTTCTGGAGCAGCTTCTAGTAAAACCTTCTCCTTTTGGTAAAAATAAAACTCAAGCTGGAACTCACTCCCTCTAAGAAGATAAACTTCACAACAATAATGGTAATTTTTCCCAAGAGAAACTCCTGAGAGTGATGGTTGTCAGTAGGGAGTGAAATAAAGCAGTAGGGAGAGAGCAGGGAGAGAATAGTAGGAGGTTCTAGTGTGATTTTGATAGGCAACTTCAGTTATGATTCTTATTTGACCTTGCCCAGGGGTCCTATTTATACTTGGGCACTAGGGATGAGTTGGAACTTTTGAGCGCCAAAATTGAGAGGGGTGGTTAGGGACAAGGTCTGAAATGTACCATTTGTCCCTACCTACGTGCAACCACCTCTGACAGGTGCCACTTGGTGCAAACCAAAGTCAAAAAGTAAATATGTCTGCGCTTAAAGACAAAATATCTAATTTGGTAAATATCTTTTAAAACGGTAACTTGTGGTACAAACTTTGTAAACTTAAGAGGGGAGGCCTCAAGGACTACCTCTTCTAAAATCATTTCTCTTGAGAGGGAGTGTCTTGAGGACCCCTTCTCTAAAATCATTTTTTATAACAAAAAAATCATTTATGGTGAGCAACCTTGTGGTTGCTCATTTCAGTAATGACTGAGTGTGCCGTGCAAGGACTTGAATGATTCCTAGGGTCTTTCTACTAGTATTATATCAATCCTAAAGTGCTAAGTGGTTGAGATTGCTCAACAAATCTTGTTCCTCAGCCGACAAGCTAAAACCCCTAAGATGTCCCAACTGGCCTATTTGAGCCCTGGTTGCTCAATTAGGCTACCTGTACAAGTAAATAAATGTTAATACTTTTGTTCTTTAAAATAAACAACTTTTTATGATGAGAGGTTGCTCATGGTATCCACTCCCTCATCCTGGCCTATTTTCTGGAAGTCGAGGGAGAGGACCCTGAGGTTCCTGAGCCAAGATTTTCTGGAGGCTGAGGGGGAGGGCCTTGAGGGTTCCTCACCCAAGATTTTCTAGAATCTGAGGGGGCGGACCTTGAGGGTTCCTCGCCCCAAGATTTTCTGGAAGCTGAGGGGGAGGACCTTGAAGGTCCCTCGCCCCAACATTTTTTGGAAGTTGGGGGGAGGCCCTTGAGGGTCCCTCGCCCTAACATTTTTGGCAGTTGAGGGGGAGGGCCTTGAGGGTACCTAGCCCCCAAATTTTTTGGCAGTTGAGGGGGAGGGCCTTAAGGATCCCTCGCCCCAAAATTTTCTGGAGGTTAGGGGGGGACGGCCTTGAGGGTCTCTCGCCCCAAAATTTTCTGACAGTTGAGGGGGGAGGATCTTGAGGGTACCTTGCTCCAAAATTTTCTGGAGGTTGAGGGGGGAGGGCCTTGGGGTTACCTTACCCCAAAATTTATATTGGGTAGGCTTAAAACACCATTCTACATTAGCCCCTCGTGAAAGTCTTTTGTGTTGGGGAGACCAAAAGGCTTTATACGCCATAAATTCAATTTTTAATTTTTTTTTAGGGACCCTAGGGTTTCCTCACCATTAACCCTAGGGTATTTAAATGCACTATCCTTTGTTCTTGGTTTTGGGTTCTCGAGAAGACACGCGTCTGTATGGGAATTGTCATCTCATCATTTGGGGGGGCGGAAATGATAACCTTTTGGCATTCCTTCACCTTTTTCGATTTTCATATAAAAGCTAATATTTTGAATAAAAGATTTTACTTTTACCATCTTCTCAAAACATTCACAGAGAGTTGAGTTTTCTAGTGAGATCAAATCCAAATACTCCAAAACTTTTTCTTTTAAGCTTATTCAAAGTACCATAAATGGCTTCACCATCACCCAATGCTTATTCAGTTACTACTACCATCGTCATCCCCGTCGTGATAGGCTCTTTACCAATCTCCATTTCTATATATACGGTGGTGGCCACTGGCACCACCCCTATAACCACCGCCCAAGGTGGTTATGTTGTCTATGTCCCTTTTGCTTCGTTTTTAATTGACAGTGTCCCTATGAATCACCTACGATCGTTGATTTCCTCATTTGAAAGGACAGTTTTTTAATCTGATTTGGTTAAAATGTCGGATGGGTTAAATTCGAGGACGAGGACCCATATGGGTTCCTCTCCACTGCCTGAGATAGGGGAGGGTTCCTCGCACATAGATCCCTCGTTTGGACATAAACTTGTAGGGGGTTCCTTGCGACCACAAGGAACTGACGAGGATTCCTTATTTTTGGATTCCTCGCGACCACCATTGATTGAAGAAGGTCCTCATTGTTGGGTTCCATGCAACAACAAGGGACTGACAAGGGTTCCTCACAACCATCGTTAGCTGAGGAGGGTTCCTCTTTATTAGGTTCCTCACAACCACAAGGGACTAATAAGGGTTCCTCATTTATGGGTTCCTCGCGACCACCATTAACTGAGGAGGGTTCCTCGTAACCATAAGGGACTGATGGGGGTTCCTTATGACCATCATTAGCTGAGGAGGGTTCCTCACAACCACAAGGGGATGACAGGGGATGACAGGGGTTCCTCGTTTCTGGGTTCCTAGTGACCACCGTTAGCTGAGGAGGGTTCCTCATTATTGGGTTCCTTGTGACCACATAATATTGGTGGCGGTTCCTCGCTCTTGGGTTCCTCGTGTGGGAATTTTGCAGCTGTGAGTGCCTTGCCTGGGGTATTGAATATGGGGGGTTCCTCGTCTGGGCCTTCTGTGATTATGGGTTCTTCACTTGAACCAATGGCTATTGGAAGTTCTTCCACCACTTAATCTTCTTCTCAGGCTTCGAAATACTATATGCACACTCTTTAAGGGATGGATTTTGGCATATATTGTTGTGCACCCTTTTTTAGACCAAGTGATAATTTCATGGCTTCCCTTGCTCACTTTGAGGAGAAGTTTGTCGCCAATGTTCTCGAGCCACCCCAAGTGGGGTTAGGTGAGTCTAATGATTCCCCTATTATTCTTTCCGATTTTATTCTCGGAGTTATAATTGATAGTGGTAACTTACCTTACTCCACTATTGAAATCAAAATTATGGGGGTGCCCTAGAGTAGTGGGTTGCATTAGTTGACTATATTCTGAGGCCTCCTTATCGCCATTGATGGTTTTAGGTCTTTCACTATGTCCAAACATAACTCCACCCGCAACCTTTTATTATCTCGGTGGAGTAGGGAATCTCATGCTTTTGTGACTGGTTGGGGTGAGTTTTCCATTACTATAGAGGATGTTTACGAGCTGTATGCTCTATTTTTCTTCGAGGAGCATGTTTTTATTGATAGCTACGAGGATCCCCTTGAGCAGGAGATAGTGGAAGAGTTGCACACGACACTCACCGAGTGTTCAAAATATATGGCTATAATGTAACTGGTCTTACCAAACACTCTTTCACCAAATGACAGAGGTACTGGTTCAGAGACTTTGAGTAGCCGCCGAAAGGGGAGACTTCCAGTAGGTCCCTCAAAGTTTAAGATGGTCCCAAGCTTCACTCCTCCTCACAATTAACTGCTTTTTTGGTTACTTTGCTGAGTCGATTCTTGTTCCCAGGTAAACCCGAAGACTCTCCCCGTGAGCTCCTTTTTAAATTAGCCGTGAGACTGTCACAAGGGAGGTCAGTACCCCTTGCTGCTTTAGATCTTGGTTTTTTTTTATTCCTGGCTGGACCGTGCCCATATAGATGTTGAGAGATCTGTCGATTATGACGATGTTGCTAACTTTATAAATTCTCTTTTCCGGGTGGCTTTCTTATTTGAGCATTTTCCCCATTTTGGCCCTAAAGCATAGGCCCGCCACAACAATGTCACTTGTCTTCCGAGGTGGCATAGGAAGGTCCTAAGAATCCCTTGGGGCTTTTGATTGATGATATTAAGGAGTTCCGTTTCTCCCTTATAGCAAACGCCCTGGTGGCATTTTTAGCTGGCTTTCTTTCCCGGGTAACGGTAGCACTTTTTATTACCTTTCTGATGTTGACTCTGTTTCCTCCTGTCCACATATCAATGTAGTGGCGATGCTATTACCAGGCCTCCTCCCTTCTTTGACAAATCTAGGTCAAGGTGTTGAATTCTATCACTCAGAGAGAGTGAGAAGACAGTTTGGTTACGACCAAGGTGTTCACATCCCTTCTTACCCTTCGTGCGGCGACCCTTCAGGGTTATACTTTGAGGCATATAAAAACTGAACCTTTCAAGGAATGCTTTATAGGGTACGCCACTTAGGGGGATTGTATGTGCCTTATCGAACTACTTCCCTTCATTCACTTCCTCTTGGTTCTTGCTTTAGCAGCGATAAGTTCTCCTTATTCAGAACTGTGTAGCTGGGCCTCCCCACGAGACCACTCCCACTAAGTACGTCAAAGCCCAATTCTTAATCGATCGGACCCAGAAAGAAGTTTGGCATCTTAGCACCACAACTAATATGCTTCTTGATCAGACTACTCCCAGCTTAGTGAAACCACTCCTTGATGAGTCCACTCGGTCGTAACAAATCGAGGTGCCTCCCGCCAAATTTAAAGGCCAATCTAAAGGTAAAGGGAAAGAAAAATCTCTTGCGATGGGTAAGAGAACACATCTAGATGCAGATATATCAAACTTCATTGCTGCTATGACTGTTCCTCCCTCTCCACCCCTTGTCTCGTGAGGACTAGAGCTGCTAAGAAGAAGAAGGGGATCGATGCTGATGTTGATGCTCCTTCTATATTGGACCAGGGGTCAGATACCGATGATCTTAAGGTAGAGGATACTTAGAGGACTATCCGAGATCAAGGTTATGAGGCTCTGTGCTTCTCTTCTCAGAACATGCAAGTCATGTCTATTCCGATTGTAGAAGGTACTACACCCAAACCTTCTTCCCCTAGTAAAACTGGCTCTTACAGAGTTTCACCTACTGGTTCCCCCTCCCCCTCATTGGAAGAGGAACTAGTTGACAATGGAAGCACACCTTTCTCCAATGATCATAGTTCTTCTTCGAATGATGTGGATAGCTTGGCTTTTCGTGGTGAAATTACTACTGACACTTGTGCTTTGTTATCAGTTTTGAGGAAGCCTTCCAGTGATGATTAGACACCACATTCTCTATTAGGGACTAGCTCTGCTTCCAGGCCTCTTCGATATGGTCAGACTGTGTGTCCTGTTGCTATAAGTCTTTCCCTACTTGGGACTTTTATGCATATGATTTTCTTCTACTTTCATCATTGGCTCGTTTACTAATTCTATTTTTTTAGATGTTTCCACGGGTAACTTCTACGGAGGCGAGTGGTTATTCACCTCCCCACTATGTCGTGCTTCTTTTTATCGAGAGAGGAATTCTATGCTCATTTCTTCCCGAGGCCTTTTCAGAGAGGTTTGTTACTCCCTCCATGGATCTTTGAAACTTTGATAGTCACAAATTATGCTTCTCTTACTGAATGCTACATATTGTTATTCCCTTGTAACTTTCATCCGTGCATCCTACTAGCACCAGGGTCCCTTCTGTGACCTCATGTTCTGCTCAGGTATTTCTAGGACTTTCCTTTAAGTCGTCAGTCTTACCGTTCCCCTTTTTTAATTCTTTTCTTTTGCGTTCTCTATCTATTTATGATTGCATAGGGTTGTGCCCTCTAGCCCTACTACTTCAACTCATCCTGCTTCAGCAGCAGGCACTTTTATAGCTGAGCCCATGGTTACCTTATTTCCAGAGGTCCGCTTGTTATCTGGGCCACATTTTTTTTATTACTATGTTTTTTATGCTTATATCTTTTGTCACTTTTCATTCCCCTAGACCATGTATCTCTTGGTCTTTCTTCTACAGGAAGGATTCATCCATTTTTTAAAACTACGTTTCTAGGGATGTCCCCCTTAGGGAGGATTTTTGTCCCCTAGGTCCATATATCTATGGATGGTAGGCCCTTGATCGAGCTTATCTCTCATGGGCCAGTATTTATTGTGGCCTCAACTGTTGAGCCTATTTCACAGGTTTCTTCTTTTTGCTCAGGTACCAGTATATTCTTCTCCCATAGTCATGATAATAACATATTTTAATGTCTTCAAGCCATCAGCACAGCCCCTGCTGCGCCATTAGTCATCTTTCGCTCTTCCTCCTTAGATGGCCCCCAAGTTTTCTATTATTTGATTGCATGTTATTTCTCTGGCTAGTCTGTACTGACAAGCTCATTTCATCTTTCCTTTCAGCTCTCCCCTGATACTACTTTATCGGCGGCTCTTATTACTATTCCTCCAGCAGTCCTTGCTGCAGATGAGTCACCTTGCCCTATTACCTTCGGCAAGAGTCCTGTCATAGTGCCTCTCCTGATAACCATTTTCGTCATGGGTCTTTGGGTTTTCTTCTATATACTTGTCTTTGTGAAGTAAGTGACTTGATAACACTTGCTTCTTCCTCTTCATTTACAGGATAACTTTGTGGAGGCTTCCTTATTCACTGCATTTACGGTAAGTATATATTGTGGAGGCAGCCCCTTTGGGAGCACCTGCAGCTCCCACCTCAACTGCTGTGGGGGGAATTACTCAAGTATCGCATATGAGAGTAGTCATTTATGTACTACTCTTTTAACTGGTATAACCCCTTCTTCTTTTTTAAATTTTTTCACCACGCTAACATAGCCGAGGTTCCTTCGTCTGCGAAACCTGTTACTAGTTATGCCCCCATTGCTGCGGGACTCTCAACTAGCACTTCAGATGAAACTATCCAAGTAAATACTTGGTTTGCCTGTACCTCTTATTATTATTATTATTATTATTATTATTATTATTATTATTATTATTATTATTATTATTATTATAGATAGCACTTCAGATGGAGCACAACATGATAATTTATTTTTATCATACTTACATAATCTCATATAATTTCACGAGTACCTATTTGTTTAATTAGCGCAACAATGATTTTCTATATGCGAACCTACCCCTATAATAACAAAACCAAATCTTTACCCCAAGAGCATAAGGGTTATGAGTTTTAATTCAAATTAATAATTCTTTTCACAAAAATGATCCAAAATTAGATTTCACTTTCCCTAATTAAGGTTGCTAATTTATTTTAAGAAAAAATGTAAATTAATATTTAGGCGGCATTTAAAACGCATAATACTAAAGAGAGAAAATAGAAGTATTCATGCTTGAAGTCGGTTAAAAATTTTGATTAGATGATTGCGTTCCTCTCGCAAAATTGATAAAAACTCGTTCTTGAACAATCTTGAGAAAACTTCAATTAGATCTTCAAAACTTGAGTTAAAAGTTGTGTTCAATGGGGTTTAGGTTTGGTAGATGAGAGAGATTGAAATTATGGGAGGCTACTGATTTTGAGAATGCCAAAATATGTTTTAAAAGTCCTAAACCCATCACTTTATGTTAATATACCAAAAAGAATTTGAGTATTAATCAAACACAAACACTAAAAAAACATTACACACGATCGGACCGTTGGAATTAGCTGAAATTTTAATATGTTGTAGCTAATGGCGAGATGAAGCGGCACAAAAAATCAGCTCTATTGGGCAATCAAATATATATATATATATATATATATATATATATATATATATATATATATATATATATATATATATATATATATATATATATATATCGCTCCTTAGGTGGGCTCCTCCCCTGATTTTTATACAAAAATTTATAATTTCCAAATTTTAATCCCGATTTAAATTCCACTTAAAACCTTATTTTTATATCTAAAAACCAACATTTTTTTCATACCAAAATGAAATAGATTTCAAAAATTATTTTCCCAAAATTTTTAATATAACAAAGTTTTTACGGCTAAAAAATCACGGGGTGTTACAACTTATCACCCATCACTTGTTGTTGATCCATGCTTAGGTTCACTACTATACACTTATTTATAGATTTTCACACATCACACACTCTCATGTATCCATGCTTAGTATAATATTCATGCTCTATGCTAGATTTACTTTTCATGATACTTGTACATTCTTCCTTATTAATATAGTACTCATGCCAAATAAAATACTCTCTCCATAATATAAAGGGCAAAAAAAAGGGCAAACCCAGTGCACGAGGCTCCCCTGATTTTTTATTTTTATTTTACACTCTCCATAATATATTAATCAATAATCATGCATTCCGCACACTACATCACCAAAAGCATGGCTATAGAACAAAATTATGTCCCCGGGGGGGGGGGGGGGGGGGGGCCTACTTTGTGATGGGCACTGGTTCGGCAGGTCATAGTTAGCTTAAGCAATATGACTCTCACCTTCTATTGGCCAATAAACTTCGACGTATATCAAACGGTTCCCCCTGCATCGTACCGCTTGACCGAAGTCATGACAAGAGGTATTAGTAGGGAACTCATTCACGTACATCGAGTATATTGAATTCGGTCTCACACGTATTGTCCCTATGAGGTAAATAGTGAGGCAATTCACATATACTCTGGTATATCAAATGGCTTGTCCACACGTACCGACTGCCCTCAAAAGTAAGACATATATCGTGGAAGTCACGCTAAAGGGGGGAATCTTTTCACTAACCCAACAACTGCATACTCTCGTATAGGCGCCAAACCTAGAGCACTCATATTTAGTTTGTCGGTTACTATTGAAAACTATATCGAAATGCTGGGATTGCATGCCACTTGAATTTTCACGCGATTTCATCTTTTTTTAAAACAGGACCTTGTCCACAAGCCTGACAACTAGTCAAGCCATGTTTCACATATTTTTCAAACCCAATTTTCTCAGGCTCAAGTCCCGCTCGACATTTATTTTTTCAATTAGGTAAACCTAATAAAAGTGAGAACATAATAAATAATCATACTGAGACTCTTCTCTTGTTCTTTCCTCATTCCTCACCAAAAGTATCAAAAACATTTTTCCCTCATTTTTTTCAAAAATACCAAAAATATTTTTATTCCTTTTTATTATAAATACCAAAAACATTTTCCCCTCCTTTTATAAAAAAAATGTTAAAAATATTTTATCCTTCCTTTTCCAAACATTATCAAAAACATTTTCTTCCTTCCCAATAAAAATAACTCTTCCTTTTTTTTCAAAAAGTAAATTCGAATCATTTTCCTTCTCGGGTCGATCGCATACTCGACCCTTGGCTTGGCTCCCTATTGGCTTCGATCTTCCGTCGAACCGCCCTGAAGCTCCGTCAGTTCTCCCGCTACTTCCTTCGAGTCCGAAATCCACCTTCACTAAGTTTCCATGGAGAATGTGAACCAATTACCGAATGTGCAACCTGATTTGATGATGGTCCTAGTCCATTTTATCGCCAAGATTGTCAAGCTTCAAACCGAGGTTCATGAGATGCAGCGAAACTAGGTCCCTATTTTCGAAGATCCCTAGGTCCTCTTCCCTCGTGTTATGGGTCCACCCGCACCTGGGCATATCTATGTCCTGAAAGAATATCAGCATGCTCCATGTGCCCATCCTGCTAATGGGCCACCGCTAGCCCATCTCCCTATACGAAATCTTGCTCAGCCAAGTGCTAACCTGCTAATACCAGTCGATCCGAAGGAAGAAGAGTTATCCAAGGTCAATGAGGACCTTAAGCTATTGACCAAGAAGTTTGACCAAGTTCGAACATTTGGTAACTACATTGATTATGATAAATAAGCTTTTTGGTATGAGGTCGTTGTTAGAAAGCCTCTTCAATCAAAATCCTTGAATACCTAAAAACATGGTAAAACTTGCATAGCGGTAAGTAAGGATGTCAATCCATCTCTAAGGAGTGAAACAAATGAGAAGTAATGTAATTCATTTTTTTATTTATTTTCTTTTCAGATTTTTTTTTTCACTTTTTTTTTTACCTTTTTTAATATTAAAACAATTTTCAAGGGTGAATGAAGACTAAACTAAAGGAAGAAATATACTAAACTAGGAGGAAAGTCTAATGAAATAACTAAAAAGTACGATGAAAAATGATGAATAAATCTAGCACAAAAATAAGAGATAAAGTGAGAATATAAATGTGAGAACAATCAAGGAATGAGACTGCATCACATGTTCTAGTTAATTTAATTAATTAATTAGTTCATTTAAAATCTACCAAATTAGTGTTAAAATTGCAAGTCAACTCTTGTCAAAAATGCAATTTTAACATTAACCTTTAAAAAAATTAAGTTTAAACCCCCACAACTCTATAAAATATATTTATACTCCTTTTAATAAATCACCCGCTAGGACCGATTCATGAAAATTCATTTAATCTTATAAAATAAAATTTAGAGTAGAAATTCAAGTAATAATACCACACTTGAGAAACCCCTATCTCTAGTTCGATTCTAAAATGGGTATTATATCTCGAATTTTAATTTTCTCTCAAAAATCATTTACCCTCTCCCGAGGCGTAAATTCAAGGGTGAAGGATCAAAATTATCATTCAAAGAAAATTTCAAATAAACAAACTAATTAATTAAAATAACATTAAATAAGGGTTCATACCACCTTTTGAAATGGAATTTAGCCTAACATGGTGAATAAACACAATAACCAAGAAATCAAATGCATTAAAATAAAATAGAAGAGATGAGAGAACAAATCTTCAAACAAGTCTCCTTGATTTGTAAAATTGAACTCAAATTATTCATTGAACTTGAGTATCATCCATCCAACTTGAGCATCCAAACAATTTATTAATTCAATGCATCACTCAATTGAATCTCTCAACAATTTTATTTCTCACTAATCTCTAAAAAACAGAAAATAAAAACTACAATAAAAAAAACTAAACAAAAAAATTGTCTCTCTCAAGTCTCTAGAATTCTCTTTTCTCTTTGCGCTTTTTTTTAATGGGTATTGATCTTCTTAAATAGTAGGTACAATGGAGCAAGGGGTAATTTGGGACATTGGGAAGGTGCATGAAAATGAAAGGTATGAGTGGGGATAATGTAGGAAATATGCACACATGTGCATGGATTTGTGATGTAAGGAGATTGTTAGGGTGGTGGGGAGGGGGGGGGGGGGGACTTTGGCAGCTAGTAAAAAAAATTGAATATGGCTCAAGGGTTTAAATGGAATTTGTGGGTTTTTGGTGAAATAGGTTTTAGAAGAAGGTTGCCATGGGTCGGTTTCGATTAAAGGCGGGGATTTCAGCAACAAGGTCAGGAGCTCGGGTTCGTTGGTGTTTGGGTAGCAGGTGTGGCAGGTTGAGAATGGGTTATGGAAGAAATGGGTTGAAGACAAGTTGTGGTGGCCGGACCGGGTTTGGAGGGGTTGGAAGGGGAGCTACCGAGTTACAATGGTGTGGAGGCCCCCGGTGTTGGGTAGAACGGTCGGAGGTGTGAACTCGGATGGAGGTTGGATTGAAGAATTTAGATATCTCCGATTTGGGTCGAGATGGGTCTCCGGATTTGGGTATTAGGATATGGGTCAGAGCAGAAGTGGTCTGCGATATTGAATTACCACCGATTTTGGTTTCGGGTCGTCTCCGATTTGGGTGTAGCAGTTAGTTTTCCAAGCAGAGGTCGATTACGGGTTTAGCAGGTGATGGGGTTGTGGGCCAAATAGGTGAGATAGGTTTCGAAGCTGGTGGGAGGTGTGTTTGGGTGTGTGGTATAAGGGTGAGGGTAAGTGAATAATTAGGTGTTAGAGTGTGTAGGAAAGTAATGTGTGTGTGTTTAGATTTGTACCCAACTAAAAATAAATAAATAAAACTATCTAACTAAAAAAAAAAAAAATTAACAAAACTAAAAATTAAAATCTATAAAAACTAAAAATTAAAATCCTAATAAAATAAAACTAAAGAAAATACAAAATCTAATGAAACTAAAAAATTAAGTTCCTAGTAAAAGATAAAAATAAACCTATCCTAATAAAAATAAAGTTAAATAAAATGAAAATTAAAATTAAAAATTAAAAATAAAAATAAAGATCAAATGAAAATAAAACTTACACCTAAATAAAAAGAAATATTAAAATAGCTGACACAAATAAATCCTAAAAGTATATACAAAAGTCTAAACAAAATATAAAATAAATCCTCAAAATTAAAAACGACTCGAATAAAAATCTAAAACAATAAAAATAAAATAAAGGGTGCAAACTAAACACACAAGTCTCGAGAATGGGTTTAGGTGAAGGTTATGGGACAGGGTAATAGGCATAGGGGTTAGGTTTAAGCTCCTTGAACCACATTTTGTCACATTTTGCTCGAAATAGCGCTTTTAAATTCGCAAGTGCAAGCAAGCGTACAAAATAGACAAATACACGCATAAGATCCATTTTGTCTAGAATTAGCAATTAAAAATCATCTATTTGGGGTATTATTTAAACACTTTTGGGTGCTTACCGGATTATACGCATATGTATCCCTACCCTAAAGCAAGGCTATCAAAAAAATTCAAGATGCCTAATATTGAGAAGTTCGGGGTAACGGGACCCTAATTGTTCATCTTCGAAGCTAACACCGAGCCTTAACTCATTTACATGCCATTTTTCATACGGGGTGGAGCATTGAAAAGGGGTTTTAGTGCCCTTCAAAGATTAATTGAGTTTTGCTCTGATGATGAAGTTGATTGGGGTCAAATCGGGGCCTAGGAGCGCCTGGTGGTCTCTAGATCAATTTTTAATAGTAAAATGGTCCATTTGCCTGAACTGTTATGCTGATTCACGTATGGGACAGACCGATAGAAAGGGGTTTCAGATCCCTTTGAAGATTCATTGAGTTTTTGCTCTTACAATGAAGTTGGTCGGAATCAAACGGGGCCTAAGAGAGCCCGATGGCCTGTAAATTAGCACTCGGAGAATGATCTAGGATTTTTGTTGAATAGGGAGATGCTAGGGACCTACGGAGAGACTTATGGGGTCCTAGAATGTGGTGTCTATACTTTTCCTTCCTGACGACATGTAGCCCTAGACACACCGCCAATAGGCCGGGAAATGGACCTGCCAATTGGCAGTCTTGTGTAGATCTTTCCAGAAAAATGATCGTAAAATTCAATTCATAAGTCCAAATTGTGCATGGTACATATCATTAGAAAGGTTATTCATAGAACTTTGAGAATATTTAGGCTTCTCCCTGGTACGGGAGTTGAATTTGGTGCAAACGGGGTTCGAAAGTTCCAATCGATAGTCTGGACAGGAGATCATCGGAGCTCGATGGATTGTTCATCCAAACCTTAAGTCATAGTTGCATATGGGGCAGACCATTGGAAAGGTTATGTGAGGCACTTCGATGTTTCAAAGAGCTTCGCTAAGTTCGGAGAGTTGACTTTGGTCAAATATGGTCTGAAAGCGCCCAATGACCCTTCGGAGTAAAACGGGTCGTTCGTCCGTATCATAAGGTTGATTCACACACGAGGTGGATCGTTGGAAAGGGTATTCATTTCCCTTCGAAGATTCATTCAATCTTATTCAAGCTTAAGAGTTGGCTTTGGTTAAACGAAATCCATGGGCCTTCTGATCAGTTTTTGGGAGAAACGAATCGTTTGTCCAAAAAATTATATTATTTCATCCACGGGGTGGACCATTGAAAATGGGTTTTAGTGACCATAAAAAATTCATTGAGCTTTCGCTCTGATGATGAAGTTGATTAGGGTCAAATCAGGGGTCGAGAGCGTCCAATGGTCTCTAAATCGGTTTTTGATAGTAAAATGGTCCGTTCGTCCGAACTGTTATGCCGATTTGTGCACGGGGTAGACCATTTGAAAGGAGATTCAGATCCCTTGAAAGATTCATTGAGATTTTGCTTTGATGATGAAGTTGATTGGAGTCAAACAGGGCCCGTGAGCGACTAGTGGCCTTTAGATCGGTACTCGAAGTATGACTTAGGGTTCTATGGTGAATGGGGGAGTTCTAGGGGCCTAAGGAGAGACTTATGGGGTCTTAGAATGTGGTTTCCATAATGACCGCCCATAAAAGCCTTATAAGGAGTTCACACCTCTAAACTGTAACTGAAATTTTTTTAACTAGCAGCAAAGGAGAAAACCTCCTTAAATGGTTAGAAAAGTTAAAATCTTCCGCTTATAAGAGGGATAAGAGCAAGTGGAATGAGTTCCATCAAGATCATGGACACACTACTAATAACTTATTCTTTCGGAAGAATAAGGTCGAGAGGCTCGCTGGATAAGGAATGCTGCAGCGGTTCACAGAGGTTGTATCCTCCAACTAAACATAAATCTTAAGGGAGAAATTTATTTATTACGTACTTTTGTAACCATTACAAAACTACAGCTTATACATCAATTTTATATTCCCAAAACATATATATATCAATGAAAAGTTTTCATTTTACTTTAATTCCTTCACAAATTCTTGTGTAATAGGTTTAATGAGAAACCTAACAACTACCTCACCTCAAGATCGCAACGAGGGTGGTAAAAATGCCCAATAACGCTATCAACGGTCACGGAGGCAGAGACACCCAAACTTGGGAATAAGAAGACCAAAGGGTAGTAAAAATAACCAATAACCCTATTAATGTCCGCGGAGGCATAAGTGCCCAAAAACCTAGGAGATGAAAGAAAAAGTCAGAATCAACTCCAACGACAAAACCTAAGTTAATAAATCAGACTAAGTCCGCACTAAGATCCCAACATATAAGAACCTCATGCTATTGATTCTGGTTAGATCCTCTACAATGCGATTACCTAATTGGAATGAGTCTTTTATCTAAGACTCAGGGCTGAATTCGAATAGCACATTAGCCTTAGGTGGCTCCTAATACCCCAATATAGCCTTGGGTGGCTTTTAATACCCCAATATAGTCTTGGGTGGCTTTTAGCACCCCAATATAGCCCCGAGTGACTTCGAATGCTCTAATATAGCTTGGGATAGCTTCTAATACCCCAATATAAACTAGGATGGCTCCTAATACCCCAATAATATCCCCAATATAGTCTGATATGGCTTCTAATGGCCCAATATAGCCTTGGGTGTCTTCTAATATTACCCCAGAAGGTTGAAAGATTAGAAAATATTGAAGACTATGATAGCAATGGAAGACCACAAAAGTTTGTAGGCATCAGCCTAATGATCGCAGCTATGAAAAAGCATATTAACCAAAGCCTTGAGGGCCACTATATCCCTCAAACTCGCAGAGTACTACCTAAAGACTTTAGATAAGTTCGCATTTCTAAAGGCTTCAGCCATAAGCAAAATCAAACTATAAATCAAGTATGTGGAGGGTATTCTTAAGTGGCCATTATATTTATTATTTATGCGGCAACAATTAGGTGGTTGAATTTAAATCCAGCAAAGAGCAAGCATTAAAGAGTGCAACACAAAAGGCTGCAAAGTAAAAATATTCATTCCAGTAAAAAGCAAGCATTAAATAGTATAAGAGTTATTCAAAAATCAAAATTACAAGCTAAGGCATAAGTTACGAAGTCTGCATCATCCTCATCATCACCATCTTCGTCATCCAAAGAAGTCTTAGCTTTCTCAGCCTCCAGAGCAATAGGTGTGACCTTCCTTTTCTGTTTCCTAGCCATCTCATTCATAACCTTAAACTCCTCCACAGTCTGAGGGTGCTCGGCATTGATAAACCTCCATACAAATTTTCTTTGTTTCTGGGTAGTTTTTGGCAGCCTTGTGCCTCACCCCCTTATAAGCGCCAATATAATCTTTATTTTTGAGGAGGAAGAAGTCCTTGGAAGTTCTGAAGATGACCAAAACATCCTCAACAGCCTTCTTCAAAGCCACATCATGATCATCGTCAATCATTTGTAAGTCCGTGACATGTATTTGGATTAGATTCTGGAGTTTAACATCAAGTTGGCCAGCATTTTTACGGCTTATCTTGAGGCCTCCAGGAACTTTACCTCAGAAACTTCCAGAGACTTCGCGACCTCCTTTAAGTTTAACTCAACCTCTTATTCATCGTTATCAGTTTCTTCAACCTTCTCCTGGGCATCAAGACTCTGAGCTTAGAAAGAACCATCCGCATACTTCTTGCCTCCTTCAAAAGATGAAGCTTTGGCGCTTTCCAACTCAGCCTGATAGGAGCCCTCCGCCACCTTATGAGCATTATAGAGCTCTTTATATTATACCCTCTGGATCACACGGGCGAGAAGGAGCATCCCTACTCTTCGGAATTGGCACGTTGGCATTTACAATAATTATTTTCCACATAGGTGATGGAGAAATGGAGATACGAGTGGAGTTAGTTGGTCCTTGATCTTTCTGTCCACCAATGGGGGAAGCTAGTCCAGCCCTACAAATATTTATCACGACATCATCCGATAAAAGACCATGATCCTCCATCGCAGACTTTATCTGTGTGTCAACAAGAGCTCCAACAGTTGGGGCATCATATTTATCAACCACTCTCTTCCTATTCTTGCCTATAGACTTATGGGGTTCTTAGTTCAAAGTTTGGACAGTACCCTCCAACTCATCCAGTTGAAAGAAAAGCAGGTTTCGATCAATTTCCATGGTTGGTTCCCCCTCCGCAGTTGTACCTCTGTAACAAGAACATTAGTAATAAGAAAGAAATTTTTAGGAAAACCTTAAGAAAATATGACTTTAGTACCTATTGTAATCTATCTCATTGGAGCGACGTGAGTAGTGTAATAACCAAGTTCAAATAGAGATCGAAGAGTAACTACAACGGGAGAATTCTTCTCTTTATCAAAAATTAAGATTGCGGCCTCAACTCTCTTATTTTAGCGCTCAGAAGGATCCAGGTTTGCACAAACTACAAAAAGAAGTCAAAATATAAGTTTAAAATAAAAGGTTTGCGATAATATTGTGAATGACTTACCTTCCTTTGGGGACTATCCCATGATCGTGGAAGCTTGTGAGCTTTTTCCCTCTCACACTCTGCGGCGTGAACCTCCCAAGCCCCCCAAAAATGTAAAAATGCTTGCCTTTCCAGTTTTTTTTTGTACTGGAAGGTCGCCCCTCATGAGATATCAATTGCCATTTTTTAGCCCCATATTCTCTACAGAGTTCTCTTTAGGTCTATAAAAATAAAAAGCTCTTTGGTATTTATGTCTTTCCCAAATTTCTTTTGCCAAACCACTAAGGATGATATGATAGCTCTCGACCCATTAGGATCAAATTGGGCTTGGGCCAGATTCATTACCATCAGAATTTTCTTGATAGGCACTGGCACTAAAAGTCGTAACCTTTCATTCGGTACCTTGGAACATAACCATTAGTCCGCGGAGGGAAGTTTACAAATTGTTCTCTACGAAAATTCACATTCTTAAGCAAGTTAAGCCAACCAATACTCTTCCATAATTTAAGGATGGTTGAGGGTTGAGAGATCCTTCGAAGTCTATGTGTGGCGGCTAGATGACCCAGCTTCAGTATTTCTTACCTCGACAGTATAAGTTTCACCAGTTGGAGTCGTGGCTGACCTTTCAATAGGTATTTGATTGTTTGTAGAGCAAATGTCCTCCTCAACTCTATGACTTCCTTATACAGCCTTCATTGGACCCCTACAATCAGAAGACTTTGCGGAGTCAGAAAGAATACACACACATGTTGGACACTCATTTAGTTTACACGTTCCACTTGTTATCAATGGTTTTATGTGAAACACTGTGGGAGGAAGAACACCAAAATTCCTTTTTCAGAAATCCTACAATTACTCCCATGTATTTCAATGCTTAAGGTCGTGTCAAGAACCTATAAAAGTAGAGGGAGCTTCACAGTTAAAAGTCTACAACCATTATGAGAAAAATACAGTAAGCACAAGTTTCAAAGACCATGACTTTATAAGTGAAGGTCGCGATAAACGACAGAATTACATACGAGTATAAAGCTCGAAAGAAGCCATGGAATCCTACCGCGGTAGGGTCAAGAGTTGTCCATGGGCAAAAATAGTTTAGTGGAAGCTCCAAGGTCATATCCAATTGAATAGGGCCACAACCAGTTGAACAAGGCCACAACCAGCTGAACAAGGCAGGTCCAAGCGCACAGCTAGTCGCGGCCTAAGAGGGCAAACACCTATGATCCAGTTTGTATGATCCAACAAGACAGAAAATACCAAAACATAGGATTATGGCCAAGAACAACCACGAACAACAGTTCGTGTTCTTGGCCCACAACCAACCTAAAATGCCCAGGATAAACACTAAACTAATTCCAGTCAACCAGTTCCAACCCTAAGCCAATCTAAAACCATTATCCCATATCATAAACCTATCAAATCCAACCAATAACCAAAAAAATCTTTCGAAATCCCAAAAAATAAAAAAAATAAAAACAAAGGGAGGAAATATAAATCCAAACGATTCAATTAAATATTTGGGAAGATTCATGTTCAATATTTTGCATTAGGGTTTAATAAAATTTGTTGTTTAATGTTCAAAACACAAAATGATTCATCATTTGGAAAGTAGAACAATTTATTCATCCCACCAATTTCTAACAATAGGTACAACTCGAACAGTGAACAGGTGCAAATTCGATTTAGTGTTCTCACTGATTTTAACCAAAATTCTTTTGAGAAATTAAAAACAGGTGCAAATTCAATCACAACATCGAAATGTTGGGGTTGTATACTAAAAGTCATGGTTCACTAGTGAATTTTAGTATGTCTATTTAATGAGAATCTTCACAAGAAATGTTTGCATCATATTATTCTATATATTTATGCATATGTGCCTTTTACTCTACACAGTACATGATTTGGTGTGTAAAGTTCGGCTTACACACGGAAGATCAAATTATCGGTCCTTGTAGAATATAAGTATGGTTCACAATCTTAGATGGAGATGGACACACCATCAGTAGGATTGTAGCACACTATTTTAGTAGGTCTATCTTGATTACGGGAAATGGTATAGTTTCGACTTATTGTGCTAATACACTTTGTGTTTATTGAATGGGACCAATTAGAGATAATTATCTGTATACTGACTATATAAGATAACGAATATCTCAAGGTTGTTATGAGTGCTTAAGCTCTTAATCCAAACATAATTGATGGACATGTGCATCAATTGTTCGTTACTTTGACCTATTGGGTGAGATTCATTCATGGATCAATAAGCTTGGTAGATTGGGTAATATCGATTAGTGTATGGTGAAAGTTAATTATGAATGGAATTTACGTCACAATAAAGAGATTGATGATACCCTCTTGATGTAGCTTATAAGTTTTGATTATGTCAAACCCGACCGGTGGAATTAATTATCCGATATATCAAATAAGTTAAGCGAACGATCTCAAGGAATTTATAAGAGGTCGATTAAATATAATTGTCAGTAATTTAATTTAATCAACGGGTATCTGTAAGCTTAACGTGGGGAGATTATTAAGCATTTAATAACTTGGAGCTCAAAATTATAATTTTGAGATATTAGACTAGAGTGAAATTATTATTCTTTAGTGGAATGAATAGTAATTTATAGAATTATGGAATTAATTATAGAGTTTAATTAGAATTCCTAAATTCTGTAGGAAGCTAGTCTTCTATTTCTCATGGGGGTCCCCGTGCTAGCCTATATAAGCAACCCATTGTCTCCTTATAAGTGAGGGATCAATATAGATCACGAAAACACCTAAAAAGGAGTAGTAGGATCGTGATCATTGGTGCCCACACACTAATGACATGTATTGGCTTAAAGGAATGGCAAGGAAGATCTTGAGGTCTCTTTCAAAGCTCTTATAATGTAAAATTTGTTACGGGCAATCGGAGAGTCAAAAAATTCTGAAAGTAGAATCATGTGTTCCTAAAATATAATTTCAAGTCATGTAGAGGTTGTTTGATCCGCCTGCCTCACACATCTTTACCAAATTTCAGCTATCCAAATAGATGCGCGACACGGCATGGTATCTACTTGTTAAAGCCATAACTTGAGAACCATTGATCGAATGGGCCTGAAATTTTTTCTACGGGTTTCAGTGTAAGTTATATTTTATACATGATTTCCAAATTTTGAACAATATTATAATCACGTCAATAGACATGTGAAAATAGTAATTTTATTTACCTCCTTTCGACGCCATGGATTCAGTCCCGCTGTTGAACATCGTCGTCGAGTCGTCGGTGTGATCGCCTTAGCAATCCTTTAAGGGAGAATTTGGCTTCTCTCTCTTTGCCTATAAACCTTTAAGTATGTGTTTTTCATTGATCTCTTGGATTACCTTTTGATGGAGGAAAGGCATCTATTTATAGGTGGAGAGAGGGACATAATTCTAAAGGTCAATTAACTAAACCGTCCATCAAGGTATAAATTAAGTGGAATTTTAACTCCTTTTTATTCTTTATTTCGTGTGGAATACGAACCATTTATACAGGATATAACATATATTCTTTATTAAAAACGGATTAATAAAGACCACATTTCGGGAAAGGAAATAAACCAAAGGTTAATTTAATAATTTCTTTACAGTCTCTCACTTGGTCGTTATGTTAATCCATAAATGTTTAAAATATAGAATTATAAGTCGCGCATGATATGCTAAATCCTTCAGTCATTGGTTTTCATAAGTTCATTGGTCAGTCCAATAGTCAATGGGAGTCATGGTGGTTGCATATCATTATGTAACATGATCCCTTCCATGTACTACATCATTGACAACCTTCTTAACTAGGCCATAATTAGTAGTTTACTTAATGGTCCCATAATGTCTTGTAAAAGAGGATTTTCTATTTTTATTCATCCAATAATAATATGTGTACACAATGGAAAACAGAGCATAAGAGATGCAGAAGTTAAGAGCTTAACAAATGTCAAATACAGGCATAATAATTTGCCTGTGTGTTTAATGACAACTTTCCCTCTTCTAACATCTTGCTTCAGTGAAAGATATTTAAGATCCATGTGTTTGGATCCTTTATATATCCTATCATGCTTGGAGAAAAATATTAATATGTCATCAATATACAGTACCAAAAAATATGAACTTACTCCCACTGATCTTGAGGTATATATATGGATCAACAATGTTTTATTTGAAATCGAAGTTCGTAATGGATTAGCCATGTTTTGTTTGAAACCGAAGTTCTTAATAATTTCATCAAACTTTAGATATCATTGCCTCAAATCTGGTTTCAGTCCATATATTGACCTTCGATTATGAAGTATTCAGGTTGATGCATATTGACTTTCTCTTGTAAGTCTCCATTGAGAAAGGCTTTAAAACTTAAATTAACACATAGTAAGATTTGAATATTTTACGACATGAAAATAAGATGCTCCTTTGGGTAGTCATCGTAAATTTAACTTAATACCATTAATGGTCGTAATATTAAACATGCATAATTGAGTGATGTATCTATTTAATTTTAATAAGGTATCTGTGAATATTCTTATTTTACACATGTATAAGCACTCCTTAATTGTTTATTCTAACATATGATTATAGTATGCCTGTGGGCAACTAATTGATATATGTTAAATAAACAGATTTAAACATTATAATGGTAATAAATGGCTAATTTGGAACTTGTAAGCATTCCTTAATTATTTATTCAACATATGATTATAGTATACATGTGGGAAACTAATTGATATATGTTAAATAAACAGATTTAAACATTATAATGGTAATAAATGGCTAATTTGGAATGAGTAATAATAAGTATCACTGTGGTGATACCTAACTTTAATAATGCGATTGCATTCACTTAATAAATTAATATGAATACTTATGCATAATTTATCATAAAATTCCAAAAGACATAAAATTACATAATTGTAAAATTCTTGAATAGAAAAAGGTGTACAATCTAGAATTTCATAAATCTAGAATCCCAAAAGGTTAGAATTTTAAAAAATTATTTGTTGATTTAACACAAGATTATAGTATACATGTGGGTAACTAATTAATATGTGTTAAATAAATACATTCAAATTTTGAGAATTTGAAAAGACATAATTTCTAGAATTCCAAAAGGTTATAAAATTTTGAAAATTAAAAAAAATGCATAGTTTAAATAATCCTAAAAGGCATGGTAGCATGAATTCCAATAGTTGGTAGCCTGAATTCCAAAAGTCATAATAGAAGGAATTCTAATACACATAATATCATGAATTCAAATAGACATAATTCTAAAAGACATGAATTCTAACAGACATAATTCTTTTAGACATGAATTCTAATAGTCATAATAGCTAGAATTTTAATAGACATAATTCTATTAGACATGAATTCAAATAGACATAAATCTAAAAGACATGAATTCTAATAGACATAATTCTTTTAGACATGAATTCTATGAAGCACCTTATACTCTTGACTCACTTGAGTCTACATTGTATAAGTGTTCATCTAGTTTGGAAAATGTGACAAAATTATGTCTAACCTAGAATCCAAAGAACCCCAGAGCTTGCACTACTATTTCATCATTGATTGAAGTGATCTAGACCTCATTACCAACACTCACACACAGTAGAATGGATTATATACATGTCATATTGCATATAAGTGTGTGTACATGTGTTGAGTATGTTTAAATCCCTAATATTGGTTTTCAAATATTTTTTTGGGATTTTATAAACTTTTTAAAATAAGGTTTTATTAATTAAAAATTGGTTTTAAAAGTTTGTGGGGTCAATCTGCTATTTTATATTGTTGGTTTAATTGGCCTAAAGTTGCCTTGGGTAGAATTCGAAAGCGGTAGAGACTTCAGGGTGTAATTTTAATTATTTTCAGACGCACGTTTTATCTCTATTCATTGGCAAACATTTGTTGCTTTCTGATTGGTGGAAAGTGTGTTTCTTTATAGAGTGTAAACCAGCGCCTGTTTTCAACCCTTAGATCATTTTTATCAACGATCTTCATGTGCCCCTTCTCAATCCCTGTGATCCCCATATGAACCAATCAGGAGGATTTTAATCACCGCATATCGTGAACCCTTGGATTAAGGTCAATCCATCTTGACTCAATCTGAACCTTTGATTTTGGTTCCCATTCTCGAATCTTCTCAGCCTCCTATAAAAGGACCCTTCGTCTCAGCCTTAGGAGACTTTTTGCCATTTCGTCCTTTGAGAGAAAAAAGAGAGTTGAGAGATAAGAGAGAGAAAGAGAGAAATCAGAAGAGAGAGAAAGAGTTAGAAAACCTAACCCTAACCCTAAACCGTCTAAACAGTTCAAACCAAAAATAAACCTTCAAACCCCTGTAATTTTCCCAAACACAACCTTGAGTGTTTGAGTGTTTGAGAGGTGATTTGAGAGTTGGTTTATTACTGTAACCTCTTCATTCTTTAGATCTTATTTCCAACTTAATCATTTTCTTAGATCTATTTTTCTGGTATACAGAAATTTCATATCTGAGTTCTTCAGGGTATATTACACTTAGTTTGCATTTTTTATTTCTCAGCTTGAGAAATATATTGTTGATTTGCTTTCCGTAAATGTTTTTAACTTTGAAATCAACAATAATGTTTTCTGTTTCTAGTTCTCTTGAAACAAGACCTTCGACCTAGTTTGGAATCGCACTTGATGATTTTCAATCTCAAAAATCTTTTCAAAACAGAGATTGATTAAGCTCCTGATACGTCTTCTGAGCAAGATAGCCGTGGATTCTGGGATTGTTTTAAAGGTCAAAAAGGTTAAGTTTTGTGAGAAGAGAGAAAAAGAAAAATCACAACATATAGTCTTATATGTAATTTGTTAGGACTGTTTGTACATAATAAGTGTATGTGTGTGCATGCATGTGTTAGAGACCACCTCCACAAACACTTTCACTCTACCACACGAAAAGTGTTGGTAATAAGATCTTGAGAAAAAGAGTCGATGTAAAGAGCTTGAACAAATTGGAAGTTAACAAACTGGGAGAACAACATCAACAGTCAGAACTGCAGAGAAGTTATAAGGACACCAGAGCGTACATTCCTAAACTTATATAGGTCTGAGTTGTATGCATGTTTGTTATATAGTTTGTAACTGTTAAAATTTGTTTATAGTGGAATTTTTGTTTTACTCCGTAGAGGGAGTCGTGGATGTTTCCTCAGTTGGGTGAGGTTTTACCACGTAAAAAATCTTGTTCTTGATCTTCCTACATCTTTTCATCTCATTCTTGGTTGTGCTGGGTTTAAAAGTTTGTTTAAACTGTTTTATAAACCTGTTGATCAAATCTTGAATAGATCTCGTACATACTTTAATAAAACACATCTTGTGTTTAATTAGTTTTGGTTTTTAAGAAACGAGTTTCTTCAAAAAACTGTTCGGAGTTACTTAAATAGTTTAACTTTATTAAACGGCTTTAGTAACAGAATTTCAATTGGTATCAGAGCTTTGTAAACTTATTTTAAAGAGATCCTGTGTTTCTGAAAATCAAATATGGACGAGAAAAATGAAAGATTTGGTAACTTGACCAGACCTCCTATCTTTGATGGAACCAATTTTGCTTACTGGAAAGTAAGAATGATTTCTTTCATTCAAGGAACTCTGGGAGATGATGTCTGGGACATTGTTGAAAATGGTTACATTTTTCCCACAAAACCAACCACTGAAGGAAGTAATGAGAGGGTTAAGAAAGTATTAAGTGAGATCACACAAGAAGAGAAACAAGTTTCTCACAACAATAACAAAGGAAAGAATGCCATATTTATGTCTATAAATGAACATGAGTTCAAAAGAATCTCATCATGTACCACTTCTAAGGAAGCTTGGGACACTTTGGTTACTGCTCATGAAGGTGACACTAGAGTTAAGGCGGCTAAAACTCAAATGATCATTCAACAGTATAATTCTTTAATTATGTCTGAGACTGAGTCATTTGATGACTTCTATATGAACCTGACTGATATTGTGAAAAAACTGCATGCTAATGGGATAACATATGACAGACAAGAAATTGTATCTAAAATTATGAGGTCATTACCACAGAAATTTGACAACAAAAGATATGCTATTGAGGAAATGTGTGATATCAATCTCACTCCTGAATTACTCAGTAGTAAATTAAGAACTGTGAAAATGGAACTAGAATTTAAGAAGCAATTGACCCAGTCCCATAGGAAATAGACTAGTTCCAATCTAAGCTTCTCTTCTAAATTGATTAAGCCTGAGTTTAATACTTCCAATGACGACTCTGATGAGGAATGCAATATAGAGAGTTTGGACAATCAGATTGCCTTAATGTCAAAACAGTTTAAGAAAATCATTAAATTTAGAAACAACATGGCAAATAAATAAGGCAAGTCCAACTATCCAACTCCCTTTAATCACAGACCTCATGAGAAAAGCCATGATAAAAATCACAAGGACTCTCACACTAGACCTAATAGAGACCTTAAGAAGACTGAATGCTATAGATGTGGTAAACTAGGAAACATTGCACAAGACTGTAGAGTTAACTTGAACACTCAAAACAAACACACTAGAGCCAACATCTGCAAGACATGGGATGATTCAAGTGACTCTGAAAATGAGGAACCTGAGTCATCTGATATTTTTTACCCTTGCAAGTCCTTCTTTGCCAAGATTATCTATAATGATGATATGCCTGTGTTTGTTAGTGAGGATGAATCTTGTAATTTTACTTCTGATGTTTTGAATATAGCTGTTACTGGTTTAGATGCTTTGATTACTGAGAATATTTCTATCTGTTCTTCGGGGTGTGTGAGTCAAAGGGAAAGCGATAATGACAATGTCAATGGGTGTGTGAGTCCAAAGAATGAAGCCCTAGGGGTCACTTCACACACTACACTTAGTGACTCGGACAATGAAGACCTCCCAGATATTCACACACTTTATGCTAAAACTCTCAAGAAAAGCACTAGACTAGAAAATATTGTGAAAGATCTCACTAAGAAGTTAGAAGATCTAAGCCTAATGGTTAAACTGAATGCTGAAGAGTATACTACCCAATGTCTAACTCATGAAAGTGAAATCAAAATGTTTGATCAAAAACTCAGAAATTTGACTGAAACAAATGAAACTCTGGAGAAAAAATACAAAGGGACATTGTTAGAATTGGAACAAACTAAAGAAAAGACAGCAACTGTTTTCAAAAAAATTACAAAATTCGAAAATAACTCAAACTGTTTTGATGAATTTATTGCTGAATCAAAAACCAATTCTGATGATCGAACTGGAATAGGATTTTGCCCCAATTTGAAGACACAAACAAAATCTTTTGAGACTATCAAGTTTGTGTCAGGAGGTAAAAGACCTATTGAAACTTGCCCAGACTTTCATTCTTTAAAAACTGATTTTGATTCAAAACATCAAAATTTTAACATTGGGGAATCAAGTTTCTCTAAACATGAAAGTTCACCTAAGGCTAAATACGTCTGCCCCTCTATTAAGAAGAGTGAGTCTGCATTCAAGACTGTCACACCTAGGAATAGAGTTCAACCTCAAAACTTCTCAAAACCTTTTTTAGAGACTTTCCTAAGGAGACCCTAATCTTGAGCAATCTTTATTGCTCTTACTGTGATATATACGGTCACTCTTTTGATAATTGTTATGATAGGAGACTAGTTAAACCTGTCTATTATCCTCCTACCTATCAGAATTTTAACTATTCTAGGAGGAGCTACAAGAATTATGTACTTCTTAGACAACCTGATAAAACTCTAATTATAGGAAGACAAAGACCAAACCTAAAAGAACATTTCCTAGAAGGATTCCTAAGCACTTTCCTAAACCAAATGCTCATGTTTTTCATAAAACTCAAAATCATGCGCAAAACATTTTTCAAAAAAAATCGAATGCTCGCAGATTTTATCAGTTGAGAGTTAATAAGCACAAAATGAAAACTAGAGCAATTTGGGTTAGAAAAGATGATCTATTATCTCAGATGAAGTGTAATATAGTTATTACTGCTTTAAAAGATGAACACACATCATCTGGTTGGTATTTAGACTCTGGATGTTCTAAGCACATGACTGGGGATGATACTAAACTTTTAAACAAAACCAGCTTTGCTGGTGGAAAAGTTATTTTTGGTGATGGAGTATCATCTCAAATCATAGGCAAAGGAACTCTCCAAGAAGATGGACTTCCTATTCTTGAAAAAGTCCTTCTAGTTAAAGGTCTTAAGGCTAATCTACTTAGTATCTCGCAATTTTGTGACTCAGATCATACTGTTACCTTTTCAAAGAACAATTGCAAAATTTTAAATGAAAAAGGTGAATGCATAATTACAGGATTCAGGACTCCTGACAATTGCTATACTGTCATGAACAATTCTGAAATCTGTAATGTTGCGAGAATGGATGACAACGAGATATGGCATAACAGAATGGGTCATATAAATTACAATAATCTTAGTAGACTAACCTCTCAAGAAATAGTTATAGGAGTTCCTAAAATCAAATCCATTCCTAACATTGTCTGTGGTTCCTGTCAGGAAGGTAAAATTGTTAAGGCACCTCATAAGAAAGTTAATGATGTTCTTACCTCTAATCCCTTGGAGCTCATCCATATGGACCTAATGGGTCCCTCCCAAACTGTTAGTCTTTGTGGACATAGTTATATTCTAGTTATGGTTGATGACTTCACCAGATTTAATTGAGTAGCTTTTTTTAAAATAAAAGTCTGACACTTTTCAAACTTTCTTAAAAATACTTCTTCGAATAGAAAATGAAAAGGACACTCAAGTAAATAGAATCCATAGTGATAGAGGTGGAGAATTCAAAGACACTGGTATAATAGAGTATTGTGATTATAATGGTTACAAACATGAGTTTAGTGCTCCTAAGACTCCTCAACAAAATGGAATCGCCGAGAGAAAGAATCGTACACTTCAAGAAATGGCACGAGTTATGTTACATTGCAAGAATTTGCCTAAGTATTTTTGGGTAGAATCTATTCGTACGGCGTGTCACATCATAAATAGGGTCTATCTTAGAAAGAATTCCAAACAAACCCCTTACGAACTTTGGTATAAGAAAAAGCCCAATCTTAAGTACCTTAGAACTTTTGGTAGTACTTGTTATGTATGCAAAGATAGAGAACACTTGTCCAAATTTGAGAGCCGGGGAGATAAAGCTATATTTTTAGGATACTCGCCTAACAGTAGAGCCTATCAAGTGTATAATCTTTGCACTAAAACCTTGATAGAATCCATAAATGTAATTGTGAGTGACACTACTGTAGAGAACAAGACTGGTGAATCAACTATTGTAGAAGAGCATACAAACATTTTAGAAAATGACTCTCCTGAAATAGATGATTCATTACCAATTGAGATACCTGAAGTACCTAACTGGGTTTCTAAAGATCATCCCATAAATAACGTAGTTGGTAACCCTAGTGAGCCAATGCGTACAAGATCTCAACTAAGAAATTATGCACATTATTCATGTTTTGTTTCCCTAGTGGAACCAAAGAATGTAAATGAGGCATTGAATGACTCTCACTGGATTTCTGCTATGCAGGAAGAACTTCTTCAATTTGTCATTCATGATGTTTGGTATCTTGTACCTCAGCCTGATCACAAAAAGGTTATTGGCACACGTTAGATTTTTAAAAATAAGTCTGATGAAAGTGGGATAATAATTAGAAATAAAGCTAGATTAGTTGCTTAAGGATACTCTCAAATTGAAGGAATAGATTTTAACGAGACTTTTGCTCCTGTTACTCGTTTAGAATCTGTTCGTCTGCTCTTTGCTATTGCGTGCCACTTGCATTTTATACTTTACCAAATGGATGTCAAAGCTGCATTCCTTAATGGAATATTGACTGAAGAAACCTATGTAGAACAACCTAAAGGGTTCATTGACCCTCAATATCCAAATCATGTATTTCGTCTTAAAAAGGCTTTGTATGGCCTTAAACAAGCACCTAGAGCTTGGTATGAGCGTCATTACAGTTTCCTCTTAGATAAAGGTTTCAAAAGAGGTGGAAATGATCAAACCCTTTTTGTCAAACATTTTGACAAACACATCATTATTGCTCAAGTTTATGTTGACGATATTATCTTTGGATCAACTTCTCCCTCAGAAGTAAAATCCTTCTCTGAAATTATGCATAAGGAGTTTCAAATGTCTCTTATGGGGGAGTTGCAATTCTTCTTAGGTCTTCAAGTCAAACAAAATTCAGAAGGATTATTTGTCTCGCAATCTAAGTATGCTTTAGAGATAGTAAAGAAATTTGGCCTTGAGAGTGCTAAAGATGCTAGAACACCCATGACTACTACGATAAAACTATCTAAAGACGAAACTGGAAAGTCCATAGATCCTACTCTATATCGTAGTATGATAGGAACCTTACTATACCTTACTGCCTCGCGTCCTGATATTATGTATGTTGTGTGTGTATGTGCTCGTTATCAAAATAACCCTAAAGAGAGCCATCTGAATTCTGTTAAATGAATCATTAAATATGTAAAAGGCACTCTGAATCTAGGACTATGGTACACTAATGACACACCAAGCACTATAATTGGGTACACTGATGCCGACTGGGTTGGGTGTACTGATGATAGTAAAAGCACTTCAGGAGCATGTTATTATATAGGTAATAACTTGGTAGGATGGAGTAGTAAGAAACAAAACTGCACATCACTCTCAACAGCTGAATCTGAATACATAGCCGCTGGCAGCTGTTGTGCTCAATTACTATGGCTTAAAAAAATGCTAAGTGATTATGGTATTCAAGAAAACCAATTGCATCTCCATTGTGATAATCAAAGTGCGATCAATATTTCTAAAAACCCTGTTCAACACTCGCGAACAAAACACATAAAAATAAGACATCACTTTATACGCGAATTAGTTGAAACTAAGGAATTAGAAATCAATTATCTTCCTACTGATTTGCAACTTGCAGATATGTTTACCAAACCTTTAGATTACAATCGATTTATTTATTTGCGTAAATCTATTGGTATGGTGTGTGCTGATTAATCTCTTTAATCTTTTTATTTTTTTCCCTTTGTCCATTTGAGAAAAAATGGGGGAGAAATTTGAGTCTCTAATAATTCCTTACATATGCTAAATAGCTTGATCTTAGTGATTCATTGCAGGTTTTTGTACAGTTATTCTCAACCGATGTAATAGGGTATTAAATTGTTAATAGTTGAGTTATGCACTTTTGCTTTCTAGGATTTGGGTAGAAAGATTTTTGTAGGAATAGGTTTCCTTCCTTTTGTTGCCCTACGAGTTTTAGATAACTCAAAGGAGATTTTGTTTCATATTTCCAAATGGGGAGATTGAAGCACCTTATACTCTTGACTCATTTGAGTCTACATTGTATAAGTGTTCATCTAGTTTGGAAAATGTGACAAAATTATGTCTAACCTAGAATCCAAAGAACCCAAGAGCATGCACTACTATTTCATCATTGATTGAAGTGATCTAGACCTCATTACCAACACTCACACACAGTAGAATGGATTATATACATGTCATATTGCATATAAGTGTGTGTACATGTGTTAAGTGTGTTTAAATCCCTAATATTGGTTTTTAAATATTTTTTGGGATTTTATAAACTTTTTAAAATAAGGTTTTATTAATTAAAACTTGGTTTTAAAAGTTTGTGGGGTCAATCTGCTATTTCATATTGTTAGTTTGATTGGCCTAAAGTTGCCTTGGGTAGAATCCGAAAGCGACAGAGACTTCAGGGTGTAATTTTAATTATTTTCAGACACGCGTTTTATCTCTATTCATTGGCAAACATCTGTTGCTTTCTGATTCGTGGAAAGTGTGTTTATTTATAGAGTGTAAACCAGCGCCTGTTTTCAACCCTTAGATCATTTTTATCAACGATTTGCATGCACCCCTTCTCAATCCCTGTGATCACCATATGAACCAATCAGGAGGATTTTAATCATCGCATATCGTGAACCCTTGGATTAAGGTCAATCCATCTTGACTCAATCTAAACCTTTGATTTTGGTTCCCATTCTCGAATCTTCTCAGCCTCCTATAAAATGACCCTTCGTCTCAGCCTTAGGAGACTTTTTGCCATTTCGTCCTTTGAGAGAAAAAAGAGAGTAGAGAGAGAAGAGAGAGAAAAGAGAGAGAAAGAGAGAAACCAGAAGAGAGAGAAAGAGTTAGAAAACCTAACCCTAACCCTAAATCGTCTAAACAGTTCAAACCAAAAATAAACCTTCAAACCCCTGTAATTTTCCCAAACACAACCTTGAGTGTTTGAGTGTTTGAGAGATGATTTGAGAGTTGGTTTGTTGTTGTAACCTCTTCATTATTTAGATCTTGTTTTCAACTTAATCATTTTCTTAGATCTATTTTTCTGGTATATAGAAATTTCAGATCTGAGTTCTTCATGGTATATTACACTTAGTTTGCATTTTTTATTTCTCAGCTTGAGAAATATATTGTTGATTTGCGTTCTGTAAATGTTTTTAACTTTGAAATCAACAATAATGTTTTTTGTTTCTAGTTCTCTTGAAACAAGACCTTTGGCCTAGTTTGGAATCGCACTTGGTGATTTTCAATCTCAAAAATCTTTTCAAAATAGAGATTGATTAAGATCTTGATACGTCTTCTGAGCAAGATAGCCATGGATTTGGGATTGTTTTAAAGGTAAAAAAGGTTAAGTTTTGTGAGAAGAGAGAAAAAGAAAAATCACAACATATAGTCTTATATGTAATTTGTTAGGACTGTGTAATACCCCGTATTTTTGACTATATTTATTTAGAGATTAATTAATTAAATTGCGTATTAATTGGAAATTAATCCGGGTTATAAATACTAATGTGATGCGAGTTGGTATTTGATTATGTGCATATATGATTATATATGGACTTGGTATTATAAAATTTGTCGTGGGATTTATATACGACATTTTAGAAATTTTGTTGAGACGCGTGGGACCGCCGCGTCACGGTATAATATATTGATGATAAAAGTGAATTTAAAATCTATAATCCGTATGGTCGTTTTGAGTGCGTCAACGCGTCCGGAAGGGTCGAGATAGTCAGAAAACACTAGCCGGGGGTATAGTTTGGGTCCCGGGGTATTTTTAGGCCATACCGGTAACTTAAAGGGTATTTTAGTAATTTGGTATTTTTGGGTAATTAAAAGTGACGAAAATTGAGAGTTGTAATCTGATAAGGAATTGACCCAACCAACCCTTTATTAACCCCATAAGCTACGTAGGTTATCATTTAGTCTTCCAACTCTCCCAAAGCAAACCCTAGCCACCATAGCCTTTTTGGAGAAGAAAGCTTGGAGAAGGAGAGAGAGAGAGAGAGGAATTCTGCAGAGATTCTTCACCAAATCAACACCAAATCCGAAATCGAACCAAGGCAAGTGATTTATTCCATTTAAATTTCAGAGAATGCTTCTTCCATGTTAGATTATTCATAAATTTTGTATGTTCTTTGAAGATAATGAAAAACCCATAAGATTGGAGTTATTAGTTTAAATTGTGGGATATAGGTTGCATGTAGAATGTTACTGGAAGATTATATTAAGAGAATTATCGACTTTTGTTATACCAAAAACGGATTTAAGATGAAGTTTATGAATGTTCTTGAGATAAAATCTGGGAACTAGGTTTTTGATGAAGTTTGACCCATATGTAGCCTTTAGATGTTGAATTAGCGGTTTGTGGACGTTAGTAATATCGTAGAATGGTTATATGACATTACTATAACGTTATATTTGAGAATCACACGTTAGAAATAAGTTTTGGGACGTTTTCAAATCTGCAGAACGAAGCAGTCCGTAGCCATACCTGTTCGATCGATCGATCGACATTCATCAGTCGATCGATCGACTAGATCGATCGATCGATATTCATAGGTCGATCGATCGACCTTCCCAGAATGAGTAAAATTTTCCTTAATTTGATTTTAATGGTGGAAACCCTCGGAGAATACGTTGGAGAACTTATGAATACCCTCACCCTTAAGGAAGACCAGTAGGTGTGATTATTATAGTGGACTTTAATTAGAATGCAATTCGGGGAATTATTCTAGGTTATTGAAATTCGTTAGAGAGGTAACGTTTGGGTTAATAGTGCAAAATTGTGTAATTCGATGAAATAAGGTTTAGAGCAGAAGTAAAGACCTTAGGAATAAAGATGTTATATTTGGGAATAATCGGAACCTAATAATCTATTATAGATAGGTTTTAAGGTTAAGGGACTACGACGTGAGACGTGTTGGTAATTTAACTTTATATTAACGGGAGACTTGAATAATATAAGTTTGGAAATGGTATAATGATGTAGAGTAATACAATTATACTACGGTGATTACTAAGATGCGTGTATACTTAGTATTGATATAGTATTTGTGTGTATGACATACCTACCATACTTGCTATCACGGGAGGTTTGCGTTCGCTTAGGACCCTCTAATCCTTGTGTGCCTACGGGGGGGATTTAGACTGGTACCTTGATGAACATAGGTCATAGAAAGACTTATTGTGATATTAATAAGTCCGCTGACCATGGGAGCGTAGGTATGTGCGTGACCCATGTGATGGTGACTGTGTTCGCCTCCACTATTTGTGATTTGTGTTATCTGAACTATTCCTGAGAGATTCGGAATATGTGATCCTTATGTACGTGATGTACCGGGATGGATAGCAGAGTATGTGTGCACCATAGCTTAGATTGCGGGGTGCTTGTATCGTATATTTATGATGTGAATAATATACATTAAATTAATGGAAATCCTCATGTTAATGTTGTAAAAATATTACGGTATTGTTTCGAGATATATAATGAGTTAGCTGTTAGTTATATCAATGGCATAGTTAGTAACTGAGTTTACGTTAAACCTCTATTAAATTACGAGCGTTGTTATGTTAAATTAACCGAGTAAAATGGGTAGAACCTTTGGTAGTCTAGCTAGTTACGTTGTCACTCAGCTAGTGGAAAGGGTAGTTATAGATGGGTACTTACGTTAGGAGTGCACAGTTAGTCGAGAGGTGAGAATTTAATGTGAGTGCACGTCCTAACATGTACTTTGCATTTAATGTTTTAAATGTTTTTAAAGCACTTGCAGGTTTTTAAAATGATTTCCACTTTCGGGCTCTGACCCATTTGCTTTCAAATATATTTTCTTGTAAAACCATTTTAGGTGCCCAGCCACAAGGACACCAAGCATAGGATTCTCATTCAGGTGACGAGCTGTAGCTGTTTGTGGAAGCTACAGGGATTTGCATGTAGACGCTTCTCTCATTTGGATTCCAGTCTCAGCATCTATCAATCGTAGGGCATGTTGCCCAATTCTATTAGACATTTTTACATTTCAGTTTTCAGACTCTAGCATGTATTGCTCAGTATTCAGTTTTAGTTGTTTATTTCAGTTTACTTATCAGTTGTGGGATTTGTATTGAGGAGTTTTTCCTCCAGGGTTTATTTACATTTTGTGATGGTTATTCGTTTTACTTCAGTATGGTGAATGGTGTTATTTAGTTATTCATTACTCTTGTTGCATGTTAATCAGATTTAATAAAATTTGGCACTTACTTTTTAAATACTAGGTGGATAGTAATAATAAAACGTTTTCGACAGTGATGCTATTAACTGAGCCAACTTGGCATTTTGAATTAATTTTATAAAGGAGTAGCTACCCGGTGTTTAATTAGTCGGGGTGTCACAGGTGGTATCAGAGCATCAGGTTCTAGTGTCCTTTAGGATCTGTACGGCTATTATGTTTCCGCTACGTTTCTTTGATATAGAGCCCTATATTTTAGGACGGTTGTACTCTTATTGTGTACGTTTCGTTCTTCAGCTATTTTAAAGTTTATAACCGTGAACTTATGAACTTTGTTCTTATTTCAGATTTCTCCACGACGTGCACGACGAGTTCCCAGGAATGCAGTGCCCGAACCCCAGCCCGCTCCAGTTCAGGGCATGTTGAGCGCCGCTGAGGTTGCAGCTATAGTAGCTCAAGCGGTGAATG
Organism: Sambucus nigra; assembly: GCA_949130495.1. Classification (NCBI taxonomy): domain Eukaryota; kingdom Viridiplantae; phylum Streptophyta; class Magnoliopsida; order Dipsacales; family Adoxaceae; genus Sambucus; species Sambucus nigra. The sequence continues at coordinate 165,921,450 of OX422224.1, read as the reverse complement.
CCGCGATTGCCGTTGTTCAGCAGGCACCACCACAGGCGCCGGTTGCCGCACCAGTACAGGTTAATGCATTCCCGTCTGCTTGGGAGCGTATACGTGACGCTTTTCAGAAAGCGCATCCGCCAGAGTTTGCAGGAAGCTCAGATGTGGTTATCTCGAGCCAATGGAGGAAGGACATGCAGAGGCATTTGAGGATGCATGAGTGCACTGATATTCAGAAACAGGTGCTAGCTACGTTCAAGCTAGTGGGATCTGCGTTACAGTGGTGGGAGTCTATCACCACCGCGGAGGAGAGGGATACCCTCACGATACAGGAGTTCTGGGTGCGGTTCGACCGCAAATACTTTCCGTCCGCAGTTCATACAGAGATGAGGAGGAAGCTGATGAGTTTGAAGCAGGAGGGAAAGACAGTGGCCGAGTATGAGGCCGAGTTCACTAACCTGTTGAATATCGTTCCAGACGAGATTCCAACAGAGAAGAAGAAGATAGAGAAGTTCACTGATGGGTTGAATTGGAGGATCCGTCAGCATCTGCTAGGGAACCTATCGTTGGCCACGTATTCTGATGTGGTTAACGCTGCACTATTGCACTGCCACGACCACCGTTTTCATATGGCCGAGGGCAAAAGGTCGGGGGAGTCTAGCCATCAGGGCAGGACTGGAGGGCATGGTGCCAGCGGGGCACAATCGGGTCAGGGGCAGAGGCAGAATGAGCAGGGCTCCCAGCAGGGGGATAATAAGAGGTTCCGGTCAGGGAACTACAGGCAGGGACAGGGAGGTTTCCGTCAGGGCCATCAGGGTCCAAACGGTCAGCAGGGCCAACAGGGGCAGAATGGGCAGCAGTTTCACCAGGGCCAGCAGGGCCAAGGGAGGAACGGTAACGGCCATCAGGGCCGGGGCCAGCAAGGGCAGAGAGGAGGGAATTTCCCAGGGAAGTGCTTTATTTATGGCAATACTGGCCATAAGAAGCAGGATTGTCTTGATAGGGGCAGGGCCCCACAGCAGCAGCAGCAGGGTGCTCGCCAGGAGCTACAGAGACCTATGTTTCCCGCCGCTCTTCCCGCACCGCCACAGATGGCAGCATTGCCACCCATTCCAGCAGTTCCAGCTCAGCAGGGGCAGCTACAGTATGGACGTGTCTACAACGTTCACCAGGCTGCAGTTCCACAGGCACCGCCCGCGATCGAGGGTACGTTTCCTATCCATGGCACTATGGGTCGGGTGTTATTTGATACGGGTGCTACACACTGTTTTATTGCTACACACTTCGCGAAAGCTTTAGGATTGTTAGCTACGGCAGAGAGCACAGTGACGTGTGTCGACTCACCATTAAGGAGTGGGTCACTTATTTTCTTTATATGCCGGGGAGTAGGGGTAGAGGTTGGTGGTTTGGTATTACCTGCGGACATGTTAGTGTTAGACATGCATGTTCACGATGTGATCATCGGTATGGATTGGCTCGTAGCATATAGGGCCATGATTGATTGCTTCAGCGGGAGCATTGTTTTTGCCATTCCGGGGCAGGAGATGTTTATAGTGGCGATGCCTCGCCCAGAGGGAGGATCGACCGCTCATCTGTATTACATAGAGGAGGATACCTCTAAGGAGGTTGTGATTCCTTTGGATTCGATCCCGGTTGTCAGGGAGTATTCAGATGTGTTTCAGGAGATACCAGGCTTACCACCCAGTCGAGAGATAGACTTCGTTATAGATTTGCTACCGGGTACGAGACCTATAGCACGCGCACCGTACCGTATGGCTCCAGCTGAGATGCGAGAGTTACGGGATCAGATAGAGCAGCTGTTAGGGCAGGGCTTTATTCGCAGGAGTACATCACCTTGGGGCGCTCCAGTTTTGTTTGTGAAGAAGAGGGATGGTTCACTGCGTTTGTGCGTGGACTACCGAGAGTTGAATAAGGTCAAGATACGGAATAAGTATCCGTTGCCTCGAATCGATGACTTATTCGACCAGTTGAGAGGAGCTTCTTTCTTCTCGAAGATTGATTTGAGATCGGGATACCATCAGTTGCGTATCAGGGAGGAGGATGTCTCGAAGACTGCGTTCTTGTCGAGATATGGTTCTTACGAGTTTCGGGTTATGCCTTTCGGCTTGACCAACGCTCCAGCAGTGTTTATGGACTTGATGAACAGGGTGTTCAGAGATTTCCTCGATCAGTTTGTCATTGTCTTCATTGATGACATTCTGGTCTACTCTCAGACAGAGGAGGAGCACGCCGAGCATTTGAGGCAGGTTTTGCAGACACTTCGTCAGAACGAGCTGTATGCAAAATATGAGAAGTGCGGGTTTTGGCTGAAGGAGGTCCAGTTCTTGGGTCACATTATTTCCGACCAGGGAATATCAGTTGATCCAGGGAAGGTGTCAGCGGTGAGGGAGTGGGGACAGCCCACGACACCAACAGAGATTCGTAGTTTCTTGGGCTTAGCAGGATACTACAGGAGGTTTATTCGGGGTTTCTCGGAGATAGCAGGTCCTTTGACACATCTTACTCGTAAGGGTGTGCCATATATCTGGAGTGATGCCTGTCAGTTGGCATTCGATGAATTGAAGGACAAATTGACCTCAGCACCTGTGTTAGAATTGCCGAGACCGGGAGTTGAGTATTTGGTTTACACCGACGCGTCTTTGCAAGGGCTTGGAGGTGTATTGCAGCAGGAGAGACAGGCCATAGCTTATGCTTCCCGTAAGCTTAAGCCTCATGAGAAAAATTACCCCACACATGATTTGGAGTTAGCACCAGTGGTATTTGCCTTACGGATTTGGAGGCACTATCTTTTGGGGGAGAAGTTTCAGCTGTTCACGGACCACAAGTCACTACAGTACCTGTTCACGCAGAAGGAATTGAATATGCGGCAGCGTAGGTGGCTTGAGTTTGTGAAGGACTACCAGTTCGACATCCAGTACCACCCGGGTAAGGCTAACGTGGTAGCAGACGCGTTGAGCCGCAGGCCAGCAGATGAGGTGGCAGAGGTGTGGAAAGCTAAGTGGAAGGAATTGGGACACCAGGATGCAGTGGCCCGATCTTTCATGTCTGTGATGACCGTTACGCCGCAGATTGTCACGAAGGTAGTACGGGCACAGGCCGATGACTCGTTCTGTCAGGAGCAGATAGATCGATTACTTGCAGAGGGAGCCGAGTCCTATACCGTTAGCTCAGACGGGGGATTGCGCTTCAATGGGAGGTTGGTAGTTCCGGAAGGGGAAGAATTGCGGCACGATGTTATGGCTGAGTCGCACGGCTCACGGTTCGCGGTACATCCCGGAGGGGACAAAATGTACCAAGACATGAGACGGCAATATTGGTGGAGCGGTATGAAGAGAGATATCGCTGAGTTTGTCTCGAAATGCGCCACTTGTCAGCTTGTAAAAGTGGATCATCAGAGACCAGCAGGATTGCTACAGCCGTTGGAGGTTCCGGTGTGGATGTGGGAGAGCATATCCATGGATTTTGTCACGGGGTTGCCTACGTCGCAGAGGGGTCACGACTCCATTTGGGTAATTGTGGACAGGTTGTCCAAGGTCGCTCACTTCTTACCCGTAAGGACTGACTACACTACGGGACAGTATGCCCAGCTTTTCATTTCAGAGATTGTGAGACTTCACGGTGTGCCCCTGAATATCGTGTCTGACAGAGACAAGATATTTGTTTCGAGGTTTTGGGAAAGTTTCCAGGAGGCCATGGGCACGGAATTGCGGTTGAGTACGGCTTATCATCCGCAGACCGATGGGCAGACAGAGCGCACCAACCAGATGTTGGAGGACATGCTACGCATGTGCATTATTGACTTCGGGGGTGGATGGGAGCAGTATCTTCCACTGGTGGAGTTTGCTTACAACAACTCCTATCAGTTCACGATTGGCATGGCTCCATTTGAGGCATTGTACGGTAGGCCTTGTCGTTCCCCAGCATGTTGGTTGGAGGTGGGGGACAACAAACTACTTGGGCCGGAAGTGATTCAGGATACTTCGGCAAGGATTGAGTTGATTCGGAGTCGCATTCGGGTAGCTCAAGACAGGCAGAAGAGTTATGCTGATGCGAAGAGATTTTTCAGGGAGTTCCAAGTGGGGGACCAGGTTTTGCTCAGGGTATCTCCAATGAAGGGGATTATGCGATTCGGGAAGAAGGGGAAGTTGGCACCGAGGTATGTGGGGCCGTTTCCTATTATTGAGCGGATCGGACCGGTTGCGTATAGACTGGGACTACCGGAGCACTTGCATCGGATTCACGACGTGTTCCATATTTCCTCGCTGAGGAAATACCTTAGGGACAATTTGGCTCATTCTCACATTGCTGTGGAGGACATCGATCTCCAGCCGGATAGCTCTTATGAGGAGGGGCCGATTGCTATTTTGGACCGAAGCGAGAGGAAACTGCGGTCAAAGATAGTCCCGTTAGTGCGTGTTCAGTGGCGACATCACAATGTCGAGGAGTCCACATGGGAGCGCGAGGATGAGATGCGCGAGCGTTATCCAGAACTGTTTTTAGCAGGTACTTTCTAGTTTCGAATTTCGGGACGAAATTCAGTTATTAGGGGGGAAGTATGTAATACCCCGTATTTTTGACTATATTTATTTAGGGATTAATTAATTAAATTGCGTATTAATTGGAAATTAATCCGGGTTATAAATACTAATGTGATGCGAGTTGGTATTTGATTATGTGCGAATATGATTATATATGGACTTGGTATTATAAAATTTGTCGTGGGATTTATATACGACATTTTAGAAATTTTGTTGAGACGCGTGGGACCGCCGCGTCACGGTATAATATATTGATGATAAAAGTGAATTTAAAATCTATAATCCGTATGGTCGTTTTGAGTGCGTCAACGCGTCCGGAAGGGTCGATATAGTCAGAAAACACTAGTCGGGGGTATAGTTTGGGTCCCGGGGTATTTTTAGGCCATACCGGTAACTTAAAGGGTATTTTAGTAATTTGGTATTTTGGGGTAATTAAAAGTGACGAAAATTGAGAGTTGTAATCTGATAAGGAATTGACCCAACCAACCCTTTATTAACCCCATAAGCTACGTAGGTTATCATTTAGTCTTCCAACTCTCCCAAAGCAAACCCTAGCCACCATAGCCTTTTTGGAGAAGAAAGCTTGGAGAAGGAGAGAGAGAGAGGAATTCTGCAGAGATTCTTCACCAAATCAACACCAAATCCGAAATCGAACCAAGGCAAGTGATTTATTCCATTTAAATTTCAGAGAATGCTTCTTCCATGTTAGATTATTCATAAATTTTGTATGTTCTTTGAAGATAATGAAAAACCCATAAGATTGGAGTTATTAGTTTAAATTGTGGGATATAGGTTGCATGTAGAATGTTACTGGAAGATTATATTAAGAGAATTATCGACTTTTGTTATACCAAAAACGAATTTAAGATGAAGTTTATGAATGTTCTTGAGATAAAATCTGGAAACTAGGTTTTTGATGAAGTTTGACCCATATGTAGCCTTTAGATGTTGAATTAGTGGTTTGTGGACGTTAGTAATATCGTAGGATGGTTATATGACATTACTATAACGTTATATTTGAGAATCACACGTTAGAAATAAGTTTTGGGACGTTTTCAAATCTGCAGAACGAAGCAGTCCGTAGCCATACCTGTTCGATCGATCGATCGACATTCATCAGTCGATCGATCGATAATCATAGGTCGATCGATCGACCTTCCCAGAATGAGTAAAATTTTCCTTAATTTGATTTTAATGGTGGAAACCCTCGGAGAATACGTTGGAGAACTTATGAATACCCTCACCCTTAAGGAAGACCAGTAGGTGTGATTATTATAGTGGACTTTAATTAGAATGCAATTCGGGGAATTATTCTAGGTTATTGAAATTCGTTAGAGAGGTAACGTTTGGGTTAATAGTGCAAAATTGTGTAATTCGATGAAATAAGGTTTAGAGCAGAAGTAAAGACCTTAGGAATAAAGATGTTATATTTGGGAATAATCGGAACCTAATAATCTATTATAGATAGGTTTTAAGGTTAAGGGACTACGACGTGAGACGTGTTGGTAATTTAACTTTATATTAACGGGAGACTTGAATAATATAAGTTTGGAAATGGTATAATGATGTAGAGTATTACAATTATACTACGGTGATTACTAAGATGCGTGTATACTTAGTATTGATATAGTATTTGTGTGTATGACATACCTACCATACTTGCTATCACGGGAGGTTTGCGTTCGCTTAGGACCCTCTAATCCTTGTGTGCCTACGGGGGGGATTTAGACTGGTACCTTGATGAACATAGGTCATAGAAAGACTTATTGTGATATTAATAAGTCCGCTGACCATGGGAGCGTAGGTATGTGCGTGACCCATGTGATGGTGACTGTGTTCGCCTCCACTATTTGTGATTTGTGTTATCTGAACTATTCCTGAGAGATTCGGAATATGTGATCCTTATGTACGTGATGTACCGGGATGGATAGCAGAGTATGTGTGCACCATAGCTTAGATTGCGGGGTGCTTGTATCGTATATTTATGATGTGAATAATATACATTAAATTAATGGAAATCCTCATGTTAATGTTGTAAAAATATTACGGTATTGTTTCGAGATATATAATGAGTTAGCTGTTAGTTATATCAATGGCATAGTTAGTAACTGAGTTTACGTTAAACCTCTATTAAATTACGAGCGTTGTTATGTTAAATTAACCGAGTAAAATGGGTAGAACCTTTGGTAGTCTAGCTAGTTACGTTGTCACTCAGCTAGTGGAAAGGGTAGTTATAGATGGGTACTTACGTTAGGAGTGCACAGTTAGTCGAGAGGTGAGAATTTAATGTGAGTGCACGTCCTAACATGTACTTTGCATTTAATGTTTTAAATGTTTTTAAAGCACTTGCAGGTTTTTAAAATGATTTCCACTTTCGGGCTCTGACCCATTTGCTTTCAAATATATTTTCTTGTAAAACCATTTTAGGTGCCCAGCCACAAGGACACCAAGCATAGGATTCTCATTCAGGTGACGAGCTGTAGCTGTTTGTGGAAGCTACATGGATTTGCATGTAGACGCTTCTCTCATTTGGATTCCAGTCTCAGCATCTATCAGTCGTAGGGCATGTTGCCCAATTCTATTAGACATTTTTACATTTCAGTTTTCAGACTCTAGCATGTATTGCTCAGTATTCAGTTTTAGTTGTTTATTTCAGTTTACTTATCAGTTGTGGGATTTGTATTGAGGAGTTTTTCCTCCAGAGTTTATTTACATTTTGTGATGGTTATTCGTTTTACTTCAGTATGGTGAATGGTGTTATTTAGTTATTCATTACTCTTGTTGCATGTTAATCAGATTTAATAAAATTTGGCACTTACTTTTTAAATACTAGGTGGATAGTAATAATAAAACGTTTTCGACAGTGATGCTATTAACTGAGCCAACTTGGCATTTTGAATTAATTTTATAAAGGAGTAGCTACCCGGTGTTTAATTAGTCGGGGTGTCACAGACTGTTTGTACATAATAAGTGTGTGTGTGTGTGTGTGTGTGTGTGTGTGTGTGTGTGTGTGTGTGTGTGTGTGTGTGTGTTAGAGAGCACCTCCACAAACACTTTAACTCTACCACACGAAAAGTGTTGGTAATAAGATCTTGAGAAAAAAAGTCGACGTAAAGAGCTTGAATAAATTGGAAGTTAACAAACTGGGAGAACAACATCAACAATCAGAACTGCAGAGAAGTTATAAGGACACCAGAGGGTACATTCCTAAACTTATATAGGTCTGAGTTGTATGCATGTTTGTTATATAGTTTGTAATTGTTAAAAATTATTTATAGTGGAATTTTTGTTTTACTCCGTAGAGGGAGTCGTGGATGTTTCCTCAGTTGCGTGAGGTTTTACCACGTAAAAAATCTTGTTCTTGATCTTCCTACATCTTCTCATCTCATTCTTGGTTGTGCTGGGTTTAAAAGTTTGTTTAAACTGTTTTATAAACCTGTTGATGAAATCTTGAATAGATCTCGTACATACTTTTATAAAACACATCTTGTGTTCAATTAGTTTTGGTTTTTAAGAAAAGAGTTTCTTCAAAAAACTGTTCGGAGTTACTTAAATAGTTTAATTTTATTAAACGGCTTTAGTAACAGAATTTCATTCTAATAGTCATAATAGCTAGAATTCTAATAGACATAATACTATTAGACATGAATTCAAATAGACAATTCTAAAAGAATTGAATTCTAATAGACATAATGCTAAAAGATATATATTCTAAAAGACGTGAATTCTAATAGACATAATTCTAAAAGACATGAATTCTAATAGTCATAATTTTAATAGACATGAATTCTAATAGACATAATTCTATTACACATGGTAGCATAAATGAATGAATTCTAAGGGACATGAATTGTAATAGTCATGAGAATTCTAAGAGTTATGAATACTAAAAGTCATAAGAATTCTAAGAGTCATGAATACTAAAAGTCATAAGAATTCTAAGAGACATGACTAAGAGTTATAAGAGTCATGAATACTAATAGTCATAATTTCCAGCAAGTGGCCAAGCCATAATTTTCAATATATATGTAGTGATTTATACCATAAAATATGAAAAAATAGTTTATTTTTCCCAAAATGGAAAATTTTGAGTTATCACTACAATCACATAAATAATCTTTCGAGGATCACTCTCCAATTTGCGGAATTGTAAAATCAAATTGTAAACGAGAGTTATAAGCGTTGACATTATTACAAAAAAATGGCAAAAACACATTTTTGAAGGTCTAAACGGCGTTAAAACACAAAATTGGGATGGGGCCCATTGTAAACAATGGGTTTTGTTTATTTCAACCTTTCCAGTCGACCATGTCAGTTTTGAACATCAGCTCTGATACCACATGTAAGTTATATTTTATACATGATTCCCAAAATCTTTGAACAATATGATAACCACGTCAATAGACATATGAAAAGAGTAATTTTATTTACCTCCTTTCGACGCCATGGATTTAGTCCCATTGTTGAACGTCGTCATCGAGTGTCGCCGGTGTGATCGCCTTAGCAATCATTTAAGGTAAAATTTGGCTTCTCTCTCCTTGCTTATAAACCTTTAGGTATGTGTTTTTCATTGATCTCTTGGATTACCTTTTGATGGAGGAAAGACATCTATTTATAGGTGGAGAGAGGGCTAGAATTCCAAAGATCAATTAATCTAAACCGTCCATCAAGGTATAGATTAAGTGGAATTTTAACTCCTTTTGATTCTTTATTTCGTGTGGAATACGAACCATTTATACAGGATATAACATATATTCTTTATTAAAAACGGATTAATAAAGACCACATTTCAGTAAAGGAAATAAACCAAAGGTTAATTTAATAATTTCCTTACATTCAGACGTTGAAAGACATAAAAACTTGCGAAAGATATTTTTTTGAGGATGCTATCATTTTTGAAAAAAATCATTTTATTTTTGTGGCTGACACACCGTTAAATTTGCGACACGGGTCGGTGTAACATGAAAGAGATCAAATCTCTACGGTTCAATCCAAAAGGAACCGCAAAGGTATGAGATCTTGAATATCCTATGTAGATACACCATGTGTAATTTTTTTTATGATTCGATCTAGACGCGTTTTCAATAGACTCTTTGACTTTCGCTCCAATAATTGGTATCAGAGCCATGTTGATACCGCGTATAGGTTGAATTCAACCATGTTGTCCAATAAATATAAAATAATCGAATATGTGCATGTATGTTTGGTAGAATTTAGATATATGCTAACTTCTGTTTTGCAGAGATCTAATCCCACTATTATGGTAACGTATTTATAATTTTATTTTATGTGATTGGACCCCACGCTGGTTTATTCGTGGTTATTTTTTATTGTGGATTAATGTAATATTGATGTAGAATGTGAACTCCTTAATGGACGCATAGGACATCTGTAATTTGTTACTATTGTGATCGTGACTCTTGGGTTCATGACTCTTGGGTTGAATGACGACTGTTGAGTTCAAGGATGACTCTTGTGTTCATGACTCTTGGGTTAAAGGATGACTGTTGAGTTCAAAGATGACTTTTGGGTTAAAGGATGATTGTTGAGGTGAAAGATGACTTTTGGATTCAAGAATGATTGTTGAGTTCAAGGATGACTGTTGAGTTCTCAACATAATTGCATCTTGACCATAATAGTTGGGAATTCTTATTTATCTCAATTTTTTTATTCATGTTGATTTATGCCTATATTATTAATATTTTAATTCTTGGGTTATTAATATGTATTAACGACCCTTAGAATTATGGACAACATGGAATACAGACCTGGCCTTAGATTATGATTTTCTGGAAAAATAAACTTTTGGTGGTTCATTTTAAACTCATTAAATTTAATGGGTTTTATTTATTACTCAAATTAAATTTAATTTCCAGAATTATTTTAATTTAAAATAATTTAATTATTTTTGGATAATTAAAATAAGGAAATTAGTTGCTTTAATTTGAATAAACAAATTGGAAAATCCCATTATTTAATTGGACAATTTAAAATTGAACAGTCTCCATGGTTATATGTTTAATTTAAAAAAAATAAATTATGGGTTTTATAATGTGTAATTAGAAAATATAAAAAATATTTCCAGATTTATTTTGTAAAATATAAGGGAATTTAGAATTTATATTTATTACACTTGTTTTGGACGTGCAAAAATTTAGGCAACCGTAAATTTTGGCATGCGTCAGTTACCTTGTATTTTTTTAAAATATTTAAATTAAAGTTCTCTTTTCATAACCCTCACAAAAAAAATTAAATTACTAAATGGGAGAGGGATTTGGTCATAAACAAATCCCACGGTCTCCACCAACGATTTATAGGTTTTCAATAACGAGTAGGTCCTCCAAAGAGGAATATTAATTATTGTGGTAACCAGTGCAAATTTTCTTAGGGGTAATTTTAGGCTCATATTCATATAGGCGACACCCAAAGGTGGAGTCTATGTGATGTGGAATAGTCTAAAATTAGTTGGTGGTATACACTTAGACACAAAATTATAGTAAGTTCTCCGAAGAGGAATGCTATTATTTTGTGGGGTCGAAGTGTTAGCTATTAATTTTATTTGGTATAGTCTTTGCTTAGATGGTAAAATTAAAGGAATTGGCCTGCCTAATGTGATTATGTATAGTAGGTTCTCCAAAGAGGAATGCTATTCAAATAGTAATTGGGATGCTGACGAATTCTTTTAAAATGGTAGAGGGAACCAAATTTAAATTGAATTAAAAGTCAATTGCTTGTCATAATATGTATTTATTATGTGATTCTCTAGTTTTGAATGGTAACTCTAATATTCATGTATTTCGTACTCAGTTTTATATATCTTCTGGTAATAATTAAAAGGACTGAATTTAAATTCGACATAGTATTGACGATAAAGTAATGCATATGTGTATTTTCTTAGTGTTGTCTTGAATAGTCACGTTATAAGAATTCTATATGGAAATATGCAATATAAGTAGAAAATATTAATGGTACGACACAATATGACTTGTTCATTAAGTTAGATATATCGTGACATTAATATTAATTAGTGTCCAGTGCCTATAATATGATAATTATCTCACATCTAATGTTTGATAATTATGGCATATAGTTAGACATGTTTATATGAATGACTTTAGAGGAATATTAGTATGATTGATATAACCTTAGTTATAAGATTATGTTTTGATAGTGATTTCTCATCTAAAGGAACTAGAAATCTAAAGAGGTGAAATATACTGGGAAACCATGTCGATATCCTTCTCAACAAAAGGTTTTATCATGATATCATATAAGCATTCAAGTTACTGAAATAACTTCAGTTCTTAGCCGAAAGGTTGATAAAAGCTAAAGTTAAATCAGAAACTATTAAGTCGGAATTCAGGCAGTGGCTAGGTTTCAAAGACAGTTAGTGAATTGCGTAATCGCAAGTGAATTCACTAAGATCACTTAGAATACTAGTAGGAGTTAATAAGATTATCTTCTTTAAAAGAACAAGGTAGATACATTTTATTTTAAAAAAAGTTTAATAATGTTTAATGGTTTGTTCTACGGTAATTTAGATTGTAGAAACATGAGCCATTAATCACTGGTTCCATGAAACCAGTCAACTAATGATAGGTGAATTCGTCTACTATTGGGAATTTATAATTCCAGTGGGAGGCGCGAGTCTCAGTTTTGATAATTAGAGATTAATTTTAAATGATTGCTTATAAGTACGTAAGAATATAAGGAACTTTAGTTCAGCTTCTACTCTTTTATGAAAGGATATTTATTTTATTAACACATTTGTGTTGTTAATGGTAATAAACGATGTATTCATCTTTGGTACTAAAGCGGATAATCATTATAAAATAAATCTCATATTTTGTACACTGTAGTTTTTGAATAATATACATGATTTATCACTAAATGGATAAGATTGTTCTCTACACACCATAATACATCTGTAGCTCCAAATAATTGGGTCATTTTGTCTAAATGAATTCTAAAATAATGGAAGGGGGATTCTTACCTTCATTAAAAGTGGAGGCACTTCTAGTTAATGAATATGGTTTAGAAAAAAATGATCAGGAGGTATTATAGCTACAAAAATATTAGAATCGGTTTATTATGATTGATGTAATTCTAGAACCCCCTAATTAGGAATTTAAGAATTACAGATCATTAATTCGAATTATATCCATGAAGATTATTCCACAAGTTACTTTCAGTAACGGTGTGTCAAATAAAGAAGAATTTGGTTTCTTTCACAAGTGATAAAATTTATGATGGTTATTTATAAGGTATAAATACGAATATGTCAAGATTGTTTTCCAAGTTAGTTTTTTTTACTCCCATTAAAAATAAATGATCGTTTTCAACTCAATTCTAGTATTTTATATAATGGGTAGTGAAACACTTCTGTTGAGAAAAAATCTGACGAGTTGGAACAAGGATGCATGTTTAAATCTATATTCTAGATCACATTCCCAAAAGCATTGTTCGGAACAAAGAAGTTTTAATAGGCTTATGAGAATTTCTTTCATACCACCAGTATAGGTGAAAGCATCACAAAGAAATGAGTATGACATTTTTCTACCTTATCGTAGTGGGAGGATTGTCAATTCTCATAATGGTAAAAATCATATAAACGCATCACGATTTGTACACTCGTAAAGGGATAACTTTATCATAGTGGGAGCGTTTTTTATTCTTAGGATTGTCACCCTTCGTGACCCCTGGAGAATAAGATAACAAACCTTGTAACTATAATAAGGTATTCCTTCACAAGGATGCATAACATTCTTGGAAAAGTTATGATATTTGGTACCATATAGATTAATCAAGATGGGGTCATATCCATCAGTTGTAAGTGAATCAAGTAAAAGAGGTAATCAAATTCATGATTTTGATAAATGGTTAGATGTGTTCAGTGTGTACAAAAGGAGTGATGGAAGCGTGGTGATGTTTTTAGATACTAGATGTATAGATATATTTATCGTCGCACGCGATGTAGGAATATGTCATACAGTTAGATTGCGGTAGTCCAATAAGTTCAATATGAAAACATTAGAAAATTTTCTTACAATTTTGGGATCAAATTAAAATTTGATCATAAGAAAAAATATACTTTTACTTATCTAAGTTATCATATTGATATTGTTATTTTGAGGCTTTGTTATGCAATATTCCAAGAAAGACATTCGGTCTTTCAGATTTGGAAATTTGCATTACTTGAGAAAAAAATGTTGTTTTTGGTAGAATAAATATTCAAGTACCTGAAAAGGATTAAGGAATATATATTTGGTTGCCAAGTAAATCGATAAGTAACTTGTAGGTTACTAACTCATGCATTCAGTCAGATTTAAGATTTCAGAAAGTATATAGCACCTCTTGTATAAGAAATTATACATAAGGGAATTTCTAGTGGTTGTGATTGCATTGGTTGAAAACTGGTAAGCCTTTTACTTTAGGTGTGAGGATTGGTTGATAGATGCATGACTCCATGCCTTTGAGTATAAGTGGGAGATTATTGGGGTTGTATACTAAAAGTCATGGTTCACTAGTGAATTTTAGTATGTCTATTTAATGAGAATCTTCACAAGAAATGTTTGCATCATATTATTCTATATATTTATGCATATGTGCCTTTTATTCTACACAATAGATGATTTGGTGTGTAGAGTTCGGCTTACACACGGAAGATCAAATCATCGATCCTTATAGAATATAAGTCTGGTTCACAATCTTAGATGGAGATGGACACACCATCAGTAGGATTGTAGCACACTATTTTAGTAGGTTTATCTTGATTACGGGAAACGATATAATTTGGACTTATTGTGCTAATACACTTTGTGTGTATTGAATGGGACCAATTAGAGATAATTGTCTTTATACTGACTATATAAGATAATGAATATCTCAAGGTTGTTATGAGTGCTTAAGCTCTTAATCCAAACATAATTGATGGACATGTGCATCAATTGTTCGTTACTTTGACCTATTGGGTGAGATTCATAAATGGATCAAAAAACTTGGTAGATTGGGTAATGTCGATTAGTGTATGGTGAAAGTAAATTATGAATGGAATCTATGTCTCAATAAAGAGATTGATGATACCCTCTTGATGTAGCTTAAAAGTTTTGATTATGTCAAACCCGACCGGTGGATTTAATTATCCGATATATCAAATAAGTTAAGTGAACGATCTCAAGGAATTTATAAGAGGTCGATTAAATATAATTGTCAGTAATTCAATTTAATCGACGGGTATCTGTAATCATAACGTGGGGAGATTATTAAGCATTTAATAACATGAAGCTCAAAATTATAATTTTGAGATAGTAGACTAGAGTGCAATTATTATTCTTTAGTGGAATGAATAATAATTTATAGGGGGTCCCTGTGCTAGCCTATATAAGCAACCCCTTGTATCCTTATAAGTGAGGGATCAATATAGATCATGAAAAATACCTAAAAATCAGTAGTAGGGTTGTGATCATTGGTGCCCACACACCAATGACATGTATTGGCTTAAAGGAATAGCATGGAAGATCTCGAGGTCTCTTTCAAAGCTCTTATAATGTAAAATTTGTTACAGGCAATCAGAGAGTCAAAAAAATATGAAAGTAGAATCACGTATTCGTGACATATAGAGGAAGAGGCACAAGAAATTTCAAGTCATTTAGAGGTTGTTTGATCCGCCTGCCTCGCACATATTTACCAAATTTCAGCTATCCAAACAGATGCGCGAAACGGCATGGTATCAACTTGTTAGTGCCATAACTTGAGAACCATTGATCGGATGGCGCTGAAATTTTTTCTACGGGTTTCAGAGGTTGAAAGACATAAAAATTCACAAAATATCTTTTTTTGAGGTTGTTATGATTTTTTTAAAAAAAAAACATTTTATTTTTGTGGCTAACACACCGTTAAATTTGCGACACGGGTCGGTGTAACATGAAAGAGATCAAATCTCCACGGTTCAAGATAGATGGAACCGCAAAGATATGAGATCTTGAATATCCTATGTAGATACACCATGTGTAATTTTTTTTATGATTCGATCTATACGCATTTTCAATAGAATCTTAGGCTTCCGCTCCAACACGAAACCGAGGTGAAATTCTCCTCTTTCAATTCTATAACCGGACTTAATTGTTATTTTTTAAAGGTACAATGATCAATCCAAACATAATATGTTTTTTTTTCAATAAAAAACTGATTGGTGATTCCATGACTATATGTATAGCCAAGTGATTGTTTGTATTGCATACCAATTAATTACTGTTTTTTTGTTTCAACTTTTTTTCTTATCATTTCCATTTCACTACGTAAATGTCACCGTTTCCAATATGATTATCTTCTATCATTAAATGGGTACGGACTTTTAGTAAAATAAAATTTCATCAGGGGTACAATTTATTGCATAGTTGGAAAACGATTGAAAACAGGTGAGATGTCTCTTATGAACTAGTACATGGAGTCACGAACTCGCATTCTTATTTTTTGACGTCTCTTACTTTTCACCCAGGTGAAATTTTTTTCACCCCAAACCATATGAAGCCTTAGTTTAATGATGGTAATTCAAACTTCAAATCGAGCTTAACTAAATGTTAACTTTGCTTAGTGTGGGATGAATTAGGTGTTTTGCTATTATTTTCGGTTTTGGTGTTTATATTTTCTTCTTTAACCATTTGATCTATAGTTTTGCTAACGAGTGATAATAGATTTCACTATTGCTTTAACTGTCTTGTATCAGGTTTTCTTTTCCCTAGGTTTGGTATCGGTGGAATTTAATTCTTCACGATATACCTCATAAGCTATCTAAAAGCCCAATCTACAGACCTTTATGGTGATTGCTAAGAAAGAGGGTTCGATTGTGTTCCAACACATATCATCATCGCTCAATCAATCTACTATTAATTGTTACGAGGATCGGGTAGAGTTTATCCTTATTGATTATTTATTCAACTACGCGAGTCTTATATCGTGGAAACTTGATAGAGTTGTCTCTTATATTTTAGGCCCGTGGACTATTTGAAGCAATTGAATTGAAATTGAGTACATAATCCGTACAGAACACTCCAGTGGTTCAGATATATTATTTCATAAATGGCCGCCATCGGCATGTGCCAAAGCCACCACATCTGGGCATAAGATCAATTCACTATTATGGTGCAGAAAGTACCTAAGACCCTCACTTTTACTTTTCTACTTTATGCACAACTGGTAGAATAATAAGTTTTTATGTTTCTAGGGGTATTTTAGTAATTTTGAGGCTTTAATATTGATAAACAGTCTAGACCTTTGTCATGAGATGAGCAAGAAAATAATGACTAGTAATATTATGAAGGGATAATGATATATACATATTGTATATGCAATGTCTGTGGTTAGGAAATTATAATTTTAGTTATATTACATGATATAGGTAGATATGGTTTTCATTTTTTATTTATTTATTGACTATGTAGTTTTGCTTGAGATGGTTAGTCCAATGACGTTTTGTTGTCTCATTGGCTTTCGATGGTTCTATCTCTAATCCAATATAATACTAAACCAAATATATATATATATATATACTTAAACAGAATATTGAGAAAAGGGGGAGAGGGGGTGGGGGTAGATGGTGCACATTGATATGTATTAGACATAATACAAAGTTAATATGAGCTAGTAATGTCACAACTCTATTTTGGAGGGTAATAGAATAGTAGTAGTATGACTTGGTATCGTCGTTGTACTTGTTTCTATATCTGTTCATGTCCACCTTTTCCCTTCTCATTTTCCTTTGTAACTGATTCTAACACCAGGATGATTACTTTTGCGTGTTTTCAAGTGTGCTGAGTTCCTCGATTGATCATCGTGCCATATGCAGCGACTCTAACCTTCATAATAAAGTCTTATTCACTAGTTTAAATTGTTTTAAGACTTCACAAAGGGGGAAAATTGTAGCATTATAAACATTTAGGGGCACTTGATTACAAAGTTAGAAAAAAATTGAGAAACGGTTCACCTAGGTTGCGCACCTATGGTTGGATCCATCTAGGGCTGGTTCTGCACAGGTAGCTCTGGCCAACAAGGGTGTTGAGTCGACTTGTTGATTTGTCTTGGGTTGTGTAAGGACATTATTTTCATTGTTCGTTATCAATTTAGTATGTCGTACACCGCTACACTGTTCAAGAACATTCAAGCATCAAACACGGATCTGAATATCAAGTTCTTCAACATTCAAGCCTCTGCAGGGTTAATTTCGATGAGAAAGTATTTATGTCCCTTTACAATTCATTTAAAAGTGTTGGGATAATTTTAAAAGAGGGTTGAAATTTTTTCTAAGTGTTGAGGCGTTGTTTTTCGTCAAAATGAATTTTCCAAGATTAAAAGAAGAATTTTTGAAATAAAAAATAAATTTTTTTTTTGTGAATTTTCTGGTTCGAACGACATGGGATCTCGTTCGAACGATGCGCCGCCTTAAGTTTTTTATAATAGGCTTTTACAACTCCGTTTTTCATAAAAAGACCTGCATATTTTCAATAGACGAAACTGCTACTGCAGAAACGATTTTTGTCTTCTTCTTTAGGTTTTAAACCTTTTGTTTTCAATTCACATAACATCCCAATCTTTTAGTGAATTATTTTGGAACCCTAGATTCAAGTTTGTTGAAACTTTACCTTTGTGGGGAGAACTCTACAACCGGAGAGCTACGAGCTATTACGGAGGGAGTCTCTATGAAGTTACTCTTGTGGGGAGGATAACCTACACTGTGAAGACTGCATGTCTTGGATTGCGTGTCCTTGTGGTATAGGTGTATGTGAACCACTGCTAATTTATAGCCATTACTTTGAAGGTTTGACGAAGGTAGCGTGCGTTACTCTTGTAGGATATCAAGTTGTATGTAAGTCAATGGTCTTGTAAACTTTTCAAAGTTCTAGAAATAAAAGGTTTTGCCCTTCGGGGATTTTTCCTGAATTTGGTGTTCCTAATATTTGATCTTGTGATTGTTTGATTTTCATATTTAATTCAATCACTTAGATGCATGTTTTAGGGTTTAACTAAAATTGGATTTTTTTTAGAATTCGCATTATTCCGCTGTAGCGTTTCTACAAATTGGTATCAGAGCCTGTTGCAATAAGTTATTGTGTTTTGTTCCTATTTTTCAAAAAATGACTTTTGGTGGTTTTGATGATTTTCGGTGTCAACTGTTTGAAAATCCTAATTGGAAAGTTCACACTAATTCTTGCATTATATCCTCTATTAAAAATGACTCTGAGAGGTGTTCTTGTTATGAGGGTGTTGGTCACACGTTAGACGAGTGTACCACAAATTTAAAGATGAAATTAAATAAACCTGCATCTTATGTTTCTACCCTTAGTGATAGTGATTCTAAAGAAGAAGTTTTTTATGCTTCTAGGCGAGAGCTTCCCATTCGTGTGATTAGTGATGAGAGTTAGGGTAAAAAGAGTGAGGAGGAAGAAGAAGAATTGAGTGAGTTGCAAGGTGCCTACAATAATTTGTATTTTGAAATTTTAAAGACAAAAAAGGAAAACTTGAAGCTGAATTGAAGAAACGTGCTTTAGATAATGATAATATTGATGCATTGATTAAGGATCTTAGGGCACGTGAGGAGATGCTTAAAGAGAAATTAAGCTATATTAAGGGTGAGAGAGATAGTATTCGAGGTGTGATGGAAGTTATGAAAAAGGAACTTTTAGAATTTGAAGACTCTAAGCGTTTGCTTGAATCTAAGATAGGTGAAATTGAGGTGAAATTGAAAGATTCAAGTAAAGTGAAATTTGATTTGGAGTCTAGGTCTGAAAAATTTGATAAGATTTTAGGCACCGTCGAGATGAAAAAGGATAGGGGTGGGATTGGCTTTGAAAAATATGTTGCACCCATTCCCACACGTGTAAGAGAGCCTCCTAGGATCATTAAGAAAGAGTCACCTAAGTTTGTTAGGAAAGATCCCCCTAGGAATATCGTGAGAGAACCTCCTAGGATCATTAGGAGAGAGCACCACCTACGAATCTAAGGAGAAGCCCACCTTTAAGTAACACTCACCGCCCAATTTACACTTGCACACATTGCGGTAGGCAAGGTCATCTTAGGCGTTTCTGCTATAATCTTTTAAATGGACCTAGGAAACATAAAAAGAGAGTCACACCGGTTCTCAAAACCCCCACACTCCGTTACAGATCAATTTGGGTCAGGAAATCGGATTTAGAGACTTATGGTCTAATTATTCACGACTCTCATCTTCGTGCACGCGATTCACCCCATGTGAGATCGTTTGGTTGATTGTGTTGGATGTTTTGTCATAGACTAGCTATGCATCATGTTATATTCTTTCTAGTGTTATGTCTCACTTTGACATAGCGCGCATTTATTTATTTATTGCATTTGTGTGTTTCGCTAATGTTTTAGCACTGTTTTGGATCTGTTTGCCCCTTACAGATACCGTTTTCATGAAATTTTTGCACTGGGAAAAACTGCATGATTTTCTGGGCATTCTGGGAAGTTTTGGTTTTCTCGTTCAAAAGATATCTATAGGTCGTTTGAGCGACAGCTCTGTCTCGCGTGAAGTCGCTTCTCGCGACATGCCCCCGTCGTTCAAGCGACAGAGCTGAGTCGTTTGAGCGATATGTCTGGAATTTGTGCTTCCCTTATGTTTTTAGTACCTAGTCTTCATATGATTGTGTTTTGGTACTACTGGGTTACTTCTGGACAGTTTATATGCAGATATTCATCATATCTATGCTTAATTGATAGCACTGCATTGTTCGTTTGATCACACATGCTTTGACTGATAATTCATTTGTGTGATTACCATTTGCTAGCATATTATGATTCTCATGCTGACATTATATGCCTATTGTTGGATGTATCATTTTGTAGTTATTTTTCTTTTTGAAAAATTCTGAAAAATGCAAAAAGATTTTCTATTTTTTTGAGTGACTATTCATATTTTATTTTGGTCAAATTTGAAAATCCAAAAAGATTTTTGTATTTTGTTTGCACCTTTTATGGATAAACACTTAGGATGATCGAGTCACAATTTCATTCCATTTATCCATGTGACTATTTGATAGTGTTTTGAGACAATACATCATATCATCTTTGTGCTTTATAATGTTTGGAGTCATTAAGATGTAATTAAGTGATACTTCTTATATGTTTTACTCATGATTTTCTTTATTGCACACATGCAAGAATTTGTTTGATTATTGTGCTTGTCGTATCACATGTTGGTTGGGTGTTTTTATCTCAATCATGTCCTTAAAACGAACCAAGTGCAATAATACGAGAGTAATAAAAGTAGTGCATGTAAGATCCATTTGCCCATGAGGAATTTGTTTAGTTTGAAAAAATGATGAGTGAACACGGGAAAGGGTTACGAGTGAATAATAATTACGTCATGAAAGCCACCGTTTGAGAAGAGCCCGCACAAAAAATAAAGGCAATAAAAAATGAAATATGCCAAAATTTTAGGCCAATAGATTTTCTCTAACTTGAGAATTTATAATCTCATTAGAAAAATAAAATTTCATTATTATATATGAGGGAGTTTTGGATGGATATATCAATGGATTTGCACGTTCTTTGAAAAGTTATAGAAACGGCACTAAATAGTTTGGACGTTATTGGTGTGGAAATCATTTAGACTTTGATTTGTTGATTTGATTAAGATGATGTGATCTAAATTCAACAATTTTACACCTAAGGATATTTTTTATGTTCATTCGTTAGGGGTACACGTATTCATCGTGCACATATGATTGATTGAGTCTATTTACCTATTGAATGTATTCATACCCATACATTCCATTTCCATGACTTGGTTGTTTTAGTATAAATCCATGGTGTGATTTTTGTATCATTATTTTTGCTTTGAAAAAATTGAAAAATCAAAAATATATTGTGGCATTTTTTGAGTTACACCTTTACATGCGCGTAGTTTGATTCATATTTGCTATGAACTTTTATCGTGAGACTCCATGTTTAGTTTGTTTCTTCTTATCTGTCTATTTGGGGACATAATAAAAAGGGGGATAACGAATTATGATTTTATGGGGGAGTTTGCATTATGGGGAGTTTTGATTAGATTGATTGATTTATTCTTATATCATTTCAAACTCGATGTGTCACTAAGGTATTTGCTTTATCTCATGTATGTAGATACAAAGATTGAAGATTATTGGATTGTACACCCTGATGAGAAAAGCTTTGAGATTTGTTGTTGAAGACTTTTGAAGAAAATTTGAAGACTTGCAAAATTAGTACCTTTCCATTTTCGGGTTCATGGGGGATATTAGATTTGAATAGGAATTTTGGGTTTTGATAATTCAGATGTTTTTATTTTGTACTCGCATAGACATAGGGGGAGATTTGTAAGGATATTATTTTCATTGTTCGTTATCAATTTAGTATGTCATATACCGCTACACCGTCGAAGAGCATTCAAGAACATTCAAGCATCAAAGATGGATCCAAATATTAAGTTCTTCAACATTCAAGCATCTACAAGGTTAATTTCGGTGAGAAAGTATTTAAGTCCCTTTACAGTTCATTTAAAAGTGTTGGAATAATTTATAAAGAGGTTTGAAATTTTTTCTAAGTGTTGCGGCGTTGTTTTTCGTCAAAATGAATTTTCCAAGATTAAAAGAAGAATTTTTGAAATAAAAAATGAAATTTATTTTTTGCGAATTTTTTAGTTCAATTGACATGGGATCTGGTTCGAACAACATCCGATCTCGTTCAAACGACATGGGATCTTGTTAGAATGACGCGTCGCCTTAAGTTTTTTATAAATTGGCTTTTCCAACTCCGTTTGTCATAAGAAGACCTGCATATTTTCAATAGACGAAACTGCTACTGCATAAACGATTTTTGTCTTCTTCTTTTAGGTTTTAAACCTTTTGTTTTCAATTCACAAAACATCCCAATCTTTTAGTGAATTATTTTGGAACCTTAGATTCAAGTTTGTTGAAACTTTACATTTGTGGGGAGAACTCTACAACCGGAGAGTTGTGAGATATTGTGGAGGGGGTCTCTATGAAGTTACTCTTGTGGGGAGGATAACCTACACCGTGAAGACTGCGTGTCCTTATGGTATAGCTGCGTGTGAACTGCTGCTGATTTCTATCCGTTACTTTGAAGGTTTGACGAAGGCAGCGTGCGTTACTCGTGTAGGCAATCAAGTTGTATGTAAGTCAATGGTCTTGTAAACTTTTTAAAGTACTAGAAATAAAAGGTCTTGCCCTTCGGGAATTTTTCCTGAATTTGGTGTTCCTAATATTTGATCTTGTGATTGTTTGATTTTCATATTTAATTCAATCACTTAGATGCATGTTTTAGGGTTTAGCTAAAATTGGATTTTTTTTTAGAATTCGCATTATTCCACTATAGCGATTCTACAGGTTGGATCCCTAGGGGTTGATCCAACCCCTATACCAATCACTCTAAATATTCTCCATGACATGAAACTCTAGTGCAAGATAGATGAATCAAGAGTGAACCATGCTACGATACAGTGTTAAGAAGCGAGAGCAAATCACATGCACAACAACATAGAAAGTAGGGGTAGAAGATCTCTCTTAACTCTCAACCATATTCTCCCCACTGTAATAATAAAATACAAGGTCAATAACCCCTTTATAAGTTAGGGGATGTGCAAACAAATACAATAATACCCCTCACTTATAAAGGTAATATAATAAAGGACGCACAACTACGTCTCTGCAGCAGATGAAATTATAATGGCTTTGTTGTTTGTTATGATCATGACTTGTGAGTACTGAAATTTTTTGGTGGTTGATTTTGTGTTTAATAGATGGTTACTTACAAAGGGTTTAGAAATACACAAGACAACGAAAATTTGTTCTTATGGCAATTAGTTTGCATGTGCAAAAATTTTCACGCATAAATTATATGTATTGTTTACTTCCTGTTGAATTTTGTTGGATTTAAATATTTGCTTCAAATTTTGCTTTCTCCTGAGTAAGTTGATAGTTCTAGAGGGAAGAGATCCAATTCATGGTTAAAAGGGATGGTTCCGCAAAAGGAATTATTTTCAGCCAATTCACTTCATTCTTGGATTTGATACACTACTCTTTATAGAAGGTTTATACACATGTTAAATTGTTTGGGTTTCAGTTATTTAATTTATGATTCGAGAAGAGTAACAATATATACGATGAAACTTTTATAGTCCAGTGTTAATAGTGTTCAGTTAGTTGGATCCATGTCCATGAGTGCAAGAGATGCTGTCATCACAAGATTCACTGATGATCCAGATTGCAGAATATTCCTTATGAGCTTGAAAGCTGGAGGTGTTGCCCTCAATCTAATAGTTGCATCACATGTAAGTGACTCCTTGAAATGCTAAATTTGAAAATGGCTAGGATATGTGTAAAAAATATTTATGGGTATACTGATTGAAATAAGAATATTTACTGAAAGATCCAAATCCATGTGTAAAAGATATTTATTAGCCAAATCATCAAATTTATTAGCTAAAATTTGATGATTTAGCTAATAAATATCTTTCAACCATGAATCTGAGATAGCATATACTCCGTTGAAAGGGATGGTTGAAAGGCAAGTTTCATACTCCCAAAACTCATAGGTATATGTTTTCCAAGGTAAGTTTCATATTGAAGTCGTCTGGCCGTCACTATTTAATATACTACTTTCATTTTGTTATCTAATCAGCGTATCAAATTACACTATATTAAATAAGTCATAACTTTAGCTATAGATAGAGTGTATTGTTACTAAAGAAGGTCAAATGATGACTCTGTAGGAGTATTGCTTTATTTATTTGTGTAATAATTTTAAATAGTGAAACTAAAGTACATAAATATGTACAATTATTATTTTGTATCAGTATTTCTACAAAAGTAAATTTATAGTTAATGGATATATAAGAATGTACCCGAAATTTTGAAGTTTGGAATAAGATAAAATACCCATGCGATTGTGTATATTTAATTTATATTAGACTGGATTGAAAATGTCATTATCAGATGGCCATATTGCGTGTCGCGAGAATCTGGCTATTCCAAGTGAAAATTAACAGCAGCGAATATCTATTCACACGTAATGAAATGCTTCAATTGATATGTTGTGGGCTTTGCTAATATATTTCCTTTTTACGTGGCAAAGATAGGGGTTGGAGGTTATTTTAGTTCTTTGTCACTTGATTTCTAGTTTATGACTTTCTTCTTTTCTAATTGAATGGGGTGAATATCTATTCACACGCATACTTGTTTGAAAAATTAACTTCTCGATTTATGCAGATCCATTTGTGGCCTTAGGATTTTCATATTGGATACCAACTGGGCCCTGCAAGTTAATTTGAAGGTATCTGGAAAACATCCAATTAATTGGATGATAAAATAGCTTCGGGGTTTGTTGCATTTTTATCCCATTCTTAGCAGCAACTTATTCTTCATACATACAGATCCCATTCTTAGCAGCAACTTTTTCCCTTGCATATGTCCTTGATATGAAGTTAAGGTGTTTGAACCGTGCCTAGGGGGCTGCATAAGCTATTGTCATGTGGTGGTGGTGGTGGTGGTGCTGCTGAACCGTGCCTAGGCGGCTGCGCAAGCTGCTGCCATGTGGAAAATCAGTGTTGAGGCTAATAGTTGCTTTCCTAATGAATGACTTGCATTTGTAGGTTCATTGTTGAGTCATGTAGAATCTATGATTCCTAGATCTTTAAGTGAGGATGATGTGCAACTCCTAAGGTGATTAAGCTGAAATCATGTAGTCATCCACTTCTTGTATCTACATTTTCCTCGCAATTTATTTTCATTTATTGACATTACTTCGATGATTTTTGAACTATCTTTCCCAAGATCAATATAGTGCACATTATTTATACAAGATTACGAACTACTAGAACCATTATTATTATTATTATTATTATTATTATTATTATTATTATTATTATTATTATTATTATTATTATTATTATTATTATTATTATTATTATTATTATTATTATTACTTTATTTTTAAGTGCCTTTCTTTCCTCTAAACAGACAACAAATTATATTGTATAGAAAATGAACAATATAGGATGACTTCTTAGTATTGAGGGTGAAAGTAAAAAAATTACTCAATATTCGAACTCTTGTGCATAAATCTTAGTTTGTTGATCTATGTTTTTCTTATGTAGATTGTATTGGAGATACGCAAGACGATGGAATCTGTAGGCTTTGTTGAAATCGACACACCGTTTCCACAGGCTTGTAAATTTCTTTATGTTCATGTTCGATTGATTCATCTTGTGGTTAAAAACATGTCGTTAGTGGGTGAAAATCCAAACTAGACTCCAAATGGGACCATAAGACGCGCGAACACCTTGCACAGGGACAATGTAACTCTTAGGAATTGACCGCGTAGTCGCGGGTCTCTCGATTTGATAATATGACGATAATTTGAAAGTATTAGATTAGGCTTAAAAACAAGCCGTTAAATGGTGAAAACCCAAACCAGCCCCCAAACGGCCCGGTAAGAGGCATGAATACCTCGCACGTGTCCGATGTAACTCATAGGAATTGACCGTGTAGTCACGGGTCTCTCAGTTTGAGAATATGATGATAATTTGAAAATATCTAGATTAGGCTTAAAAACAAGCCGTTAAAGGGTGAAAACCCAAACCAGCCCCCAACCGACCCCGTAAGAGGCACTAACACCTCGCAGCGGGCCAGTGTAACGCGTAGAAACTGACCGTGTAGTCACGGGACATATGGTTTGAGAATACGATGATAATTTGAAAATATTTAGATTACTCTTAAAAACATGTCGGTTGAGGGTGAAAACTCAAATCAGCCCCCAAACAGCCCCGTAAGAGGCATGGACACCTCGCACGTGATCAATGTAACTCATAGGAATTGATCGCGTAGTCACGGGTTTCTCAGTTTGAGAATATAACGATAATTTGAAAACATCTAGATTAAGCTTAAAAACAAGACTTTAAAGGGTGAAAACTCAAATTAGTACACAAACGGCCCCATGAGAGGCACGAACACCTCGCACGGGGCCAATGTAACTCGTAGGAATTGATCGCATAGTTGCGGGCCTCTTAGTTTGAGAATATGACGATAGTTTGAAAATATCTAGATTAGGCTTAAAAACAAGCCGTTTGAGGATGAAAACCCAAACCATCCCCCAAACGGCCCTGTAATAGGCATTAACACCTTGCACGGGATCAATGTAACTTGTAGGAACTAACCGTGTAGTCACGGGTCTCCCAGTTTGAGAATATGATGATAATTTAAAAATATTTAGATTACTCTTAAAAACATGTCGTTTGAGGGTGAAAACTCAAACCAGCCCCTAAACGATCCCGTAAGAGGCACTAACACCTCACACAGGGCCAATGTAACTCATAGGAAGTGATCGTGTAGTCACAGGACATATGGTTTGGGAATACGATGATAATTTGAAAATATCTAGACTTTGATTTAAAAACATGCCGTTAGTGGATGAAAACCTAAACTAGACCCCAAATGGCACCATAAGAGGAAAGAACACCTCGTACGGGACCAATGTAACTCGTAGAAATTGACCGCGTAGTCGCGGGTCACTCGATTTGAGAATATGATGATAATTTGAAAATATCTAGATTAGGCTTAAAAACAAGACTTTAAAGGGTGAAAACTCAAACCAGTACTCAAACGGCCCCATAAGAGGCACTAACACCTCGCATGGGACTAATGTAACTCGTAGGAGCTGACCGTGTAGTCACAAGAATTTCGATTTGAGAATACTATAATAATTTTAATTCGTATATGCAAATTTTTAGATTGAATAAGATTTTTTTTAAAATTACTCGATTACTAATATCATCTCCTTTTTGTATCTCATTTTTTTGCAGGATAACATTTTGTCGTTAGCTTTTATCCACGTGGAACGCACAAAGTCAATGGTTTACAACAAGGGGATTATTTACTTAATGTTAATATTCATGATTTTACTTTTTTGTGTTATGGCCGTGCTGGCTTTTGTAGTTTTATTGTTAGTTTTATGGCCGTGCGAGATTTTGTAATTTAATTATTATATTTTATGGCCGTGCGGTTTTTACATTACACAGGTTTTGTATTAGCAGGTTTTAGAATGTTCATAAAATAGGGGAAACTCTGCCCAATTTTTTTGCTCTGTGAACTATTAATACTTGTAATATTTTGAAGTTTGTATGTACGTTAGTTTATCAACAACTTTCGAGATTCTCAATTTGTGAATTTTCTTGTTTTCAAATAATTAATTTTTTTCATTTGTTCCAAAATTTTAGACCCAGTTCGAAACCGCGCCGAAAGAGTACCAAAATGTACTCAATCTGGCACAATTTTAAAGTGTGCTAGAAGTATTCCTGTTTGGTCAAATCTGACACACTTTTAAACTGTGCCAGAAAAAAATGGCTATTTTGGAACACCTGATTCTGGCACAGTCCAAAACCGTGCCAGATTATTATTTTTGGTGTAGTGACATGTCGAGTAGGGTTCGTAGCAATTATAGCAAGTCAGTAGATTCATTTCAATTATTGCATCCCTCAGGTTCTTGTTATCAGCACAAGGGACCTCATGGGTTACCCCGACGACCGTAAAAGCCCTACAGGTGATCGTTAGGTAACAAATCCAACTTATGTTGGTTGCAAAAAAAAATTATTCGGGTAGATGGCCCAGCTGCCGGGGGCATTCTTGTAATACCCCGTATTTTTATGCTATATAAATTTGGAGATTTATTAAATTTAATGAGATATTAATTTAATATAAATCCAAAAATTAATCACTTTATAATTATTAACGTGATGTGAGTTAGTAATTATGGAAAACTTGTTGTTGAATATTACTAATGAGTAAAGTAATATAATATTGGTTCTATTAAATGTCAAGAGTGAATAAAATGACAGTTTTGGAAATTTGAGTCGGGACGTGCCCGTGTCGCGTCGGGACTAAATATTGATTAATAAAAGTGGAATATTTTTAAGTTATCCGTATGATCATTTTGAGTGCGCCAACGTGTCCGAAAGGGTCGAGATAGTTAGAAAAGTGTACTCGGGGGTTTAGTTTAGATCTCGGGGCGTTTTTATGCCTATTTAACACCCCGGGAGGGCATTTTGGATATTTTGCATTTTTGGGTAATTAAACCCACGAAAATTATTAGGCTATATCAGCCATTTAGAAGAGTCCTTTAGGGTTATCAGACTCAAAACCCTAGAACGGCCATAGGAGAGGGAAGGAGAAAGCTTTCCAAGCAATCCAAGGCCAAAAAGTCACCCGATTGCACCGCCGCCACCACCAACGCGTAGATCGCGCGACGGGGAAGGCAACCACACCAAATTCGTCATCAAATCAGAACTTTGAAATTTCCAGGCAAGTATTTATCTTGCTTATTTTCGTTAATGCATCGTTCATGTTAGTCTAGGGTGATTAGGATGAGTTTGGTAGAAGAAAATTCATGTCGGAGTTAGGAAAAATCGCATGTAGTAATGATTTGAATGATAATCTGGAAACCCCTTCACATGTAGAGGCTTAACCACGAATTTATGATGAATTAGGAGTATAAATTTCTGGAAAAAGACTGATTAGAACCATGTTTAAGAAATTTTAGGGTTCTTGAGTTTTATATGAATTTTGGCCTATTAATCTATGGTTATTGATGGAAATTGCATGCTCTACGTGAAAGATGTATAATATGGATGTATACTGATTGTAGTACGAATTTTTGGGTGATTGGGAATGAAAAATCTGGATTTGGATGAGGTTGTATGTTAGAACCCGTAACTGGTTTCCTGCAGAATTCGCCATACCTACTTGATCGATCGATCGATCGAGCCTAGAGCTTCGATCGATCGAATGTTCGATCGATCGAGCCCAGACCTCGATCGATCGACCCCTCCTGGCAGACTCACATTTCCCCTTTGAAATTGTTAAATTCAAATTAAATGAGTGAAAATCTTTGGGCACCCTTATTAAAATACTTTGGAAGATAAAGGAGACCAGTAGGACTTATTAACAGCTACGAGACCTTTAATCTAAGCCAAAATTTACATTTTTGGGATGCTTACACATAAGGGACGATGGGGTTGTGTATTTAAGGGAGAGACACGTAAAATAGCTACGTTGGAAAATAGATGAGTACCTACTGAATTCTACACTTTGGAGGATAGAGTCCATGAGTGTTACGTAGTGAGTTGGAATAATCCCTCAAATTAAAGTTAGAGACGAACCGTTATACGCGATAACTAATAATGTGAAAATAAGGATAAATGTCATGATTATGGGTTATGAGATGAACCTAAATTTGATATGGCAAAAAAAAAAGTAGTATATTTATATGACTGTGTGTATGCATATATTATATACGTGTGGAAATCATGCCCATTCTACTTGCTATCCCTGAGGTTACCGCGCTGGGACAGTCTTATCTCGAATGGGCCTTCATGGGGGATATTGACTCGTACCCTAGAAGATAGGAATCCTAGGTACGGGATATCGAGTCGATAGTCGGACGGTCCTAAGAGACGTGAGGGTATGTACTGACCTCTTGGACTTGGATATTATGCTTCGCCTCAATATTGTTTTTATTTTGTGTTATTACAGTTCGAGAGTGATTTCGAACCTGTATTTCCCTTAGTACGATTGATACGGGGTTTGGATAGCAGAGTATTCCCGCACCATAATTTTTATGTGGGGTGCTGATAGAATATATATATTATGCGAGTATTTAATATATATATGAATTTCTGAAATTTAGAATTTCCTACTGTGTTTATGGTAAGTAAGAGATGAGTAATGATTTCAATTGAGAAATACCTATTTCGAAAGTATAGTATATTTCTGGAAAACTTTATTAATAAATAAAGTCAAAAATGAGAGCTTTGTCACTAAATGAAATTTACTTCTTAAACAGTTGAATTGTTTAGTTTAAACCTTACGAGTAACCCAAGATAAGATGAGTTAAACCGTTGGGAAGGTTAGTGCGATAGGTGTGCACATTAGAAGAGAGGTGAGAATTTCTCAAGAGAGTGTCGCACTAATATATTGTTGCATTGGCGTGTAAACATTTTAAATACTTGCTAAATAAATTTTAAATCATTTATACTATCGGGCTCTGACCCGTCTCTATTTCTTCTCTCTCTCTTGTATATATATGTATATATTACAGGTGCCCAGCCACAGGGGCGTCTTGCATAGGATCCTTTGGAAGGAACGTGCTGCAGCTTAGGTGGGAGTTGCAGGCCTCTTGCTTAGACGACTTCGTTTATTTGATTCCACTCTTATCATATTTATTCAGTTGGGCATGTGTCGCCCGTTTCCATTATCCAGTTGTTTTATTGGACATTGTGATTAATTTATTTTCAGTATTTTATTCTTTGGGATTTATTATTGTCAGGATGTTTTCATTTGAGTATTAAATGTTGGATTCATTTAGTTGAATGTTTAATTATTGGATGGTCTGTTCCAGTATGGTTGTTGCGTGATTCTTTAATTTTGAATAATGTAAATATTTAAATGTTGGTTTATATAAAATAAAATTTTGAAAGTAAAGTAAAAAAAATGGTTTTGACACTTAGCTTAATTATTTAGGGTGTTTAAATTGGTAAAGTATTTTTCGACAGTGATGCTAAGAATGAACCAACTGTTCACCTTGATTTTAATTTAATAAAGGAGTGATCGCCCGGTATTTAATTAGGCGGGGTGTCACAGGTGGTATCAGAGCATCAGGTTCTAGTGTCCTTAGGATCTGTACTGCTTATTTCGCTTTCAGCTTAACATTTTTGCTATAGAGCTCTATTTTAGGATTGTTGTACTCTTGCTTTACGTTTACGTCTTCAGCTATTTGAGATTTGATGATAACTGTAGACTAATAAATTTCTTCACATTCCAGATGCCTCCGAGACGTGCACCAAAGGATAGGCGTGCCCCAGCCGAGCAGTCAGCAGCTCCGGCACAGGGTACGATGAATGCTAACGAGGTAGCCGCTATTGTTGCTCAGGCGGTGAATGCCACGCTAGCGGTGGTACAGCAGGCTCCACCCTAGATTCAGGCAGTGGCGCCAGTACATGCACAGCTTCCATCTTCATGGGAGCGGGTTAGGTATGCCTTTCAGAAGGCGCATCCCCCTGAGTTATCGGATAGTTCAGATATTGTCATCGTCAGCCAATGGAAGAAAGATATCCAGCGGCATCTTCGTATGTATGAGTGCACGGACGTGCAGAGACAGTTATTGACTTCCTTTAAGCTAGTGGGGGACACTTTCCAGTGGTGGGAATCCACCACCACCTTGGAGGAGAGGGATACTATTCCGATTCAAGTATTCTAGGAGCGGTTTGACCGCAAATATTTTCCACCCGCCACGCAGACTGAGATGAGGCGGAAGTTACTGAACTTGAAGCAGGAGAATTCTACCGTTCCTGAGTATGAGGAGGAGTTCACGAGACTTCTCACCATAGTGCCAAATGAGGCACCTACTGAGGGTAAGAAGATAATGCTATTTGTGGGCGGGTTAGCTTGGAGGATCCGTCAGCATCTTATAGGGAATTTGTCTCTGAGTACCTTTACAGATGTACTCAATGTTGCCTTACTACATTGCCAAGATCACCGCTTCCATCTGCAGGGAAGCAATCAAGCAGGAGAGTTCAGCCAGCAGGGCAGGACAGGGGGTAGTGGCGCTGGTGGAGCACCGATATCCCAGGGACAGACCCGTCAGCATGAGCAGAGTTCCCATCAGGGGGACCCTGCCAAGCGCTTCTGGTCAGGTGATTCCAGGCAGGGATTTGGGGGTTATAGGCAGGGTCAGCAGGGTCAAACTAATCAGCAGGGCCAACAAGGCCAACACCGACAGCAGTAGGGTCAGCAGCAGGGCCAACAGAGCCAACAACATTTTCACCAGGGCCAGTGGCAGGGTGGT
This sequence comes from Sambucus nigra, assembly GCA_949130495.1. Taxonomy (NCBI): domain Eukaryota; kingdom Viridiplantae; phylum Streptophyta; class Magnoliopsida; order Dipsacales; family Adoxaceae; genus Sambucus; species Sambucus nigra. Next base: position 165,889,024 of record OX422224.1, on the reverse strand, counting down.
AACGGCCAGCAGGGCCGTGGTCAGCAGGGTCAGCGGGGAGGTAACTTCAGAGGCCGATGTTTTGTGTGCGGCAAGCATGGCCATAAGCGCCAGGATTTCCCAGAGGGTGATAGGGCCCCACAGCAGCAGGGTGCCCGTAATGAGCCACATAGGCCACTTTTTCCAGCCGCCCTCCTAGAGCCAGCCCAAGTGCCAGCCCGACCAGCTATTCCAGCAGCTCCAGTGCAGCATGGGCAGTTACAGTATGGACGTGTCTATAACGTCCACCAGGCAGAAGCTCCGCAGGCACCACCCGCGATTGAGGGTATGTTTCCTATCCATGGTACTATGGGTCGAGTTTTATTTGATACTGGGGCGACGCACTGTTTTATAGCCACTCATTTTGCGAAGGCCTTAGGGTTATTAGCCACAGCAGAGAGCACTGTGACGTATGTAGACTCACCATTGGGGAGTGGTTCGCTTATTTTCTTTATATGCCGGGATGTGGGGGTAGAGATTGGTAGCTTGGTATTACCTGCAGACATGTTAGTCTTAGATATGCATGAGCATGACGTTATTATCGGTATGGATTGGCTCGCTGCTTACAGGGCCATGATAGGTTGTTTTGGTGGGAGTATTGTCTTTGCCATTCTGGGGTAAGAGATATTTGTAGTGGTGATGCCTCGCCCAGAGGGAAGCTCGACCGCTCATTTGTATTACATAGAGGAGGATACCTCTAAGGAGGTTGTGATTCCCTTAGACTCGATACCAGTTGTCCGTGAATATTTCGATGTGTTTCAGGAGATACCAGGCCTACCCCCCAGTCGAGAGATAGACTTTGTCATAGATTTATTACCGAATACTAGACCGATAGCACGTGCTCCATACCGTATGGCTCCGGCGGAGATGCGAGAGTTACGAGATCAGATAGAGCAGCTGTTAGGTTAGGGCTTCATTCGCAGGAGTACCTCACCTTGGGGCGCTCCAGTTTTGTTTGTGAAAAAGAGAGATGGTTCACTGAGGCTGTGTGTGGACTACCGGGAGCTGAACAAGGTCACGATATGGAACAAGTATCCGTTGCCTCGAATCGATGATCTGTTCGACCAGCTGAGGGGAGCGACTTTCTTTTCGAAGATAGATCTGAGATCAAGGCACCATCAGTTACGTATTAGGGAGCAGGATGTTTCAAAGACTGCCTTCTTGACGAGATATGGGTCCTATGAGTTCAGGGTGATGCCATTTGGCCTCACAAATGCTCCAGTCGTGCTCATGGACTTAATGAACCGAGTGTTCAGAGAGTTCTTGGATCAGTTTGTCATCATCTTTATAGATAAAATTTTGATATATTCACACTCCGAGGAGGAGCATGCCGAGCATTTGAGACATGTTCTTCAGACTCTACGAGAGCATCAGCTATATGCTAAGTACGAGAAGTGCAGATTCTGGTTGCGAGAAGTACAGTTCTTGGGCCATGTTGTTTCTGAGCAGGGGATAGCAGTCGGCCCGAGTAAAGTGTCAGCGGTGAGGGAGTGGGGACACCCCACGACACCGACAGAAGTGCACAGTTTCTTAGGGTTAGCCGGATACTACAGGAGATTCATTCGGGGATTCTCTAAAATAGCGGGTCCATTGACGAACCTGACTCGCAAAGGGGTACCATATGTTTGGGATGATGCTTGTCAATTGGCTTTCGACGAGCTGAAAGACAAGCTTACTTCAGCACCAGTTATTGCTTTACCTAAGCCGGGTGTAGAGTACCTCGTCTACACTGATGCCTCTTTACGAGGACTTGGGGGAGTGCTTCAGCAGAGGAGAAGGCTATAGCTTTTTCCTTCCGCAAGCTTAAGCCGCATGAGAAGAATTACCCCACCCACGACCTGGAGTTAGCAGCGGTCATTTTTGCATTGAGGATATGGAGACACTATTTATTGGGGGAGAAGTTTCGCTTGTTCACAGACCACAAGTCACTGCAGTACCTGTTCACTCATCGAGAGTTGAATATGCGTCAGCGCAGATGGTTAGAGTTTGTGAAGGACTATTTGCTCGACATACAGTACCATCCGGGGAAGGCCAACGTAGTTGCTGATGCGTTGAGCCGTAGACCGGTAGGCGATGTAGCAGACATCTGGAAAGCAAAGTGGAAAGAGTTGGGTCACCAGGACGCAGTAGCCTGTTCTTTCGTATATGTCATGACAGTTACCCCCGAGATTGTTACGAGGGTGATACAGGCACAGACCGCAGACCCATTTTGCCAGGAGCAGATTGTACGACTTTTAGCTGAGGGTGCTGAGTCCTATTCTGTCAGTTCTGATGGGGGTTTGAGGTTTAATGGGAGATTAGTGGTCCCAGAAGGATTAAAATTACGTCATGCAGTGATGACCTAGTCTCACGGGTCCCGATTTGCGGTACATCCTGGAGGAGATCAAATGTACCAGGATATGAGGCGACAATACTGGTGGAGTGGGATGAAGAAGGACATTGCTGAGTTCGTGTCCAAGTGTGCTACCTGCCAGCTGGTAAAGGTGGACCATCAGAGACCATCGGGGTTACTTCAGCCATTGGAAATACCCGCGTGGAAGTGGGAGAGTATTTCCATGGACTTTATTACAGGGTTGTCTACATCACAACAGGGCCACGACTCTATCTGGGTGATTGTAGACCGTTTGACCAAGGTGGCTCACTTTCTGCTGGTGCGGACAGACTATACCACGGGTCAGTATGCTCAGTTGTTCATTGCTGAGATTGTCAGATTACATGGGGTGCCCCTGAATATTGTGTCAGATAGAGATAAGATTTTCGTGTCACGTTTCTGGGAGATCTTTCAGGAGTCTATGGGTACAGAGTTGAGGTTGAGTTCAGCTTATCACCCGCAAACAGATGGATAGACGGAGTGTACTAATCAGATGTTGGAGGATATGCTACGCATGTGTATTCTTGATTTTAGAGGAGGTTGGGAGCCACATCTTCCCCTGGTAGAGTTCGCTTATAATAACTCTTATCAGTTCACGATTGGCATGGCTCCATTCGAGGCTTTGTATGGCAGACCTTGTCGTTCCCCAACTTGTTGGCTAGAGGTGGGGGATAACAAGTTGCTAGGACCAGAGGTGATTCAGGAAACCTCCGCGAGGATTGAGATAATCAGGGGTCATATTCGAGTAGCCCAGGACAGGCAGAAAAGCTACGCCGATGAGAAACGGTTCTTTCGAGAGTTTAATGTGGGAGACCAAGTGTTACTACGTGTATCTCCTATGAAAGGAGTGATGAGGTTCGGGAAGAAATGGAAATTGGCCCGAGGTACGTGGGACCACTCCCCATTATCAAGAGGATTGGGCCGGTGGCATACAGATTGGGTCTGCCAAAGCATTTGCATCCCATCCATGATGTATTCCACATCTCGTCGTTGAGACGATATCTTCGGGATGACATGGCTCACACCCACATCACGATAGAGGAGATAGACTTACAGCCTGATAGCTCTTACGAGGAGAGACCGGTGGCTATCCTAGACCATAGCGAGAGGAGATTGAGGTCGAAGGTAGTTCCACTTATACGAGTCCAGTGGGAGCATCATAATGTGGAGGAATCCACTTGGGAGCGTGAGGCAGATATGCGCGAGAGATACCCAGATTTATTCTTACCAGGTACGCCTTATTTTTCGAATTTCGAGACAAAATTCCGTTATTAGGGGGGAAGTATGTAATACCCCGTATTTTTATGCTATATAAATTTAAGGATTTATTAAATTTAATGAGATATTAATTTAATATAAATTCGAAAATTAATCACTTTATAATTATTAACGTGATGTGAGTTAGTAATTATGGGAAACTTGTTGTTGAATATTACTAATGAGTAAAGTAATATAATATTGGTTCTATTAAATGTCAAGAGTGAATAAAATGACTGTTTTGGAAATTTGAGTCGGGACGCGCCCGTGTCGCGTCGGGACTAAATATTGATTAATAATAGTGGAATATTTTTAAGTTATCTGTATGGTCGTTTTGAGTGCGCCAACGTGTCCGGAAGGGTCAAGATAGTCAAAAAAGTGTACTCGGGTGTTTAGTTTGGGTCTCGTGGAGTTTTTAGGCCTATTTAACACCCCGGGAGGGCATTTTGGACATTTTGCATTTTTGGCTAATTAAACCCACGAAAATTATTAGGCTATATCAGCCATTTAGAAGAGTCCTTTAGGGTTATCAGACTCAAAACCTTATAACGGCCATAGGAGAGGGAAGGAGAAAGCTTTCCAAGCAATCCAAGGCCAAAAAGTCACCCGATTGCACCGCCGCCACCACCAACACGTAGATCGCGCGACGGGGAACGCAACCACACCAAATTCGTCATCAAATCAGAACTTTGAAATTTCCAGGCAAGTATTTATCTTGCTTATTTTCGTTAATGCATCGTTCATGTTAGTCTAGGGTGATTAGGATGAGTTTGGTAGAAGAAAATTCATGTCGGAGATAGGAAAAATCGCATGTAGTAATGATTTGAATGACAATCTGGAAACCCCTTCACATGTAGAGGCTTAACCACGAATTTATGATGAATTAGGAGTATAAATTTCTGGGAAAAGACTGATTAGAACCATGTTTAAGAAATTATAGGGTTCTTGAGTTTTATATGAGTTTTGGCCTATTAATCTATGGTTATTGATGGAAATTGCATGCTTTACGTGAAAGATGTATAATATGGGTGTATACTGATTGTAGTACGAATTTTTGGGCGATTGGGAATGAAAAATCTGGATTTGGATGAGGTTGTGTGTTAGAACCTGTAACTGGTTTCCTGCAAAATTCGCCATACCTGCTTGATCGATCAATCGAGCCTAGAGCTTCGATCGATCGAAGGTTCGATCGATCGAGCCCAGACCTCGATCGATCGACCCCTCCTGGCAGACTCACATTTCCCCTTTGAAATTGTTAAATTCAAATTAAATGAGTGAAAATCTTTGGGCACCCTTATTAAAATACTTTGGAAGATAAAGGAGACCATTAGGACTTATTAACAACTACGAGACCTTTAATCTAAGACGAAATTTACATTTTTGAAATGCTTACACATAAGGGACGATGGGGTTGTGTATTTAAGGGAGAGACGCGTAAAATAGCTACGTTGGAAAATAGATGAGTACCTACTGAATTCTACACTTTGGAGGATAGAGTCCATGAGTGTTACGTAGTGAGTTGGAATAATCCCTCAAATTAAAGTTAGAGACGAACCGTTATACGCGATAACTAATAATGTGAAAATAAGGATAAATGTCGTGATTATGGGTTATGAGATGAACCTAAATTTGATATGGCAAAAAAAAGTAGTATATTTATATGACTGTGTGTATGCATATATTATATACGTGTGGAAATCATGTTCATGCTACTTTCTATCCCCGAGGTTACCGCGCTGGGACAGTCTTATCTCGAGTGGGCCTTCATGGGGGATATTGACTCGTACCCTAGAAGATAGGAATCCTAGGTACGGGCTATCGGGTCGATAGTCGGACGGTCCTAAGAGACGTGAGGGTATGTACTGACCTCTTGGACTTGGATACTATGCTTCGCCTCAATATTGTTTTTGTTTCTGTTATTACAGTTCAAGAGTGATTTCGAACTTGTATTCCCCTTAGTACGATTGATACGGGGTTTGGATAGCAGAGTATGCCCGCACCATAATTTTTATGTGGGGTGCTGATAGAATATATATATTATGCGAGTATTTAATATATATATGAATTTCTGAAATTTAGAATTTCGTACTGTGTTTATGGTAAGTAAGAGATGAGTAATGATTTCAATTGAGAAATACCTGTTTCGAAAGTATAGTATATTTCTGGAAAACTTTATTAATAAATAAAGTAAAAAATGAGAGCTTTGTCACTAAATGAAATTTACTTCTTAGACAGTTTAATTGTTTAGTTTAAACCTTACGAGTAACCCAAGATAAGATGATTTAAACCGTTGGGAAGGTTAGTGCGATAGGTGTGCACATTAGAAGAGAGGTGAGAATTTCTCAAGAGAGTGTCGCACTAATGTGTTGTTGCATTGGCCTGTAAATATTTTAAATACTTGCTACACAAATTTTAAATCATTTATACTATCGGGCTCTGACCCGTCTCTATTTCTTCTCTCTCTCTTGTATATATATGTATATATTACAGGTGCCCAGCCACAGGGGCGTCTTGCATAAGATCCTTTGGAAGGAACGTGCTGCAGCTTAGGTGGGAGTTGTAGGCCTCTTGCTTAGATGACTTCGTTTATTTGATTCCACTCTTATCATATTTATTCAGTTGGGCATGTGTCGCCCGTTTCCATTATCCAGTTGTTTTATTGGACATTGTGATTCATTTATTTCCAGTATTTTATTCTTTGGGATTTATTATTGTCTTGATGTTTTCATTTGAGTATTAAATGTTGGATTTATTTAGTTGAATGTTTAATTATTGGATGGTCTGTTCCAGTATGGTTGTTGCGTGATTCTTTAATTATGAATAATGTAAAGATTTAAATGTTGGTTTATATAAAATAAAATTTGGAAAGTAAAGTAAAAAAAACTTGTTTTGACACTTAGCTTAATTATTTAGGGTGTTTAAATTGGAAAAGTATTTTTCGACAGTGATGCTAAGTGAACCAACTGTTCACCTTGATTTTAATTTAATAAAGGAGTGATCGTCCGGTATTTAATTAGGCGGGGTGTCACAATTCTTACCATCATCCTACTTAGGCCTAAGGAAGTGTGATAACACGACTTAAAAGGTAAAGTAGAAGGAATAACACTGCCAAAGCGTATTGGATTGGGAGAATGTGCAGACACAAAATAATATATAACTAACACTATCTTTTAATACCATTTAATCAGCTGAGAAGCTCAAAAAGATAAAACCAGAAATAGAGAGGTGTTTGATTAAGTGTTGCACATTGAACCAATATAAATGTTTAGTCAACACAGGCTCAAAACATTGGAAAATAGTTTATAACACTTTTTCATTAACTTAAATGGAAAGTTACTTTGACATCAAAAAATAAAAAAATACAAAGGGCTAAGGTGGCCCAAGACGACGAGCAAGATACTCTGCTCACAAGCGCTCTCTAACCATTATTTGGTTTTGGGGCAAGTTATTCTATATCTTCATCGAGGTCTTGCTCCAACAGTTGGATAGGAATAGCGTCAGCTAGGATCCACTCATCATTATTTGAGAAGGGGTTATGGCAATAGGTTTTACACATAATTTGGTATTTATACCACAGTTTGGATTCCTTTGGAGTCTTCACCTCTTTGAGGGCACTTAGCCATCCCCGAGTAAAAGTGACCTCTTCAGTCTCCTTAGGCCTTATTGGGGCATCTACCCACCCAGTATTATAACATTCTCCCCATGCCTCTCGAGGTCCCATCATAAATGATACCTCAGCCTTTCAATATCCTCCTTCAACACAACCATGAATGCTTTCAGACTAGCGACCTCTGTTCTCAGAGCGTCATTCTCAGACTGGAGGATTTCGCCCACTTACCTGACCTCAACGTTCTCTAGGAATTCGGCCTTTAAAGAATTTACGTCTTTAACTGAGGCACTAATCTCCTCCATCTCTTAGATATTATTTTTAGCTTGGCGATTACCTCAATCTGACTCTTGTATTCCTCATTTATTCCCCTTAGGGACTTACAAATCTTTATAAAGGCTTTGCGAGCCTCTAGGCTGATATTTGGTCTAAGGATCTTCCCCAATTGACAGTTGGTAGGAATGTATCGCTTTAAACCAATGGACTACAAATAATACACACCAAACCAGAAGAAAAGTATTAGCATATGAAAAGTCAAGGGAGCACATGCAAAAAATAAGAAAATTCCATTCTCATTCATTAGAGACGGATGGTCAGGGGCCCATACATTAAGTCCTCAAAAATAGTTACAAACTGTCAAGAAGAGGATCGTATAAGGAAAAAAAAGACAAAGTCATAATCTACGAGCCTTGATCCTTCACCTGATCGATATCAATAATAGCCTTTCCCTTGTTAATGACCAACTGCTCCTTGAAAGCACCATCATTTATGCCTACCTTGATAGGGACAATCTCGGTATGACCATCAGCTTGGTCGTCATCCTCTTCATCCTCCTCAAAAGGATTAGGATAAGGACCAGGAGAATGGAGGTTGAAAAGCTCAGATTCAGTAGGAGTCCCAATAGCCTTTAAACCCTGATCCCATCCCTTTTCGAAGAATACCTTGCACCCGTAGATCAATTGCCACTCAGTATCATCATAGGCTTTATTAAAGCCCTCGCGGTATCTTGCATCTTGATCCTGGGGAAGCTCACCCTCCAACTTGATAACCTTGTCGGATAAGGCTTTATTGGCCTCTGCCAACTTGGTCTTCTCAGCAATCATCACCTTCTGAGTCACCCCAAGTGCGCCATAGGCCTTTGTCATTTTATCCTTCTCATGCTCCCACGCTTGGCGAGCTTCAATAAAGGCTTATTTCTCAGCCTGCAAAACATCTTTTAGCTCTTACTCTCTTTTGGAGCTACCAGCATGGACGTCCAGAAAGAGTAATAAAATCAAATAGCAACTGCACACGGAAGAAAAGAACAATGAATTAGTACAGTAACAAGGCGAGTAAAGAAAAAAAAATGACAAGAAAGACTTGATAGGGCCATCCTATGCGCAGTTTTAAAGGAGTGCTGGGATGATCCCAACCTGGAAGAACGCTCGCGATCAACGATAAGCACTGCCCTCTTCAATAGGTCAGGGGAAAGGGAAGGTGCATCACCCACGCTATCCCTCTCAAGGCTTGGTAAAGACTGGACCCCTGAGGACTGTAATACTAACTTCCTATTGGCCTCTACTCTTTCTTCATCTTTCCTTTTTTCCTTTTCTTTTTTATTCTCTCCTCCTCTCTTCTTCCACTATTTTCTTCTCCTTCTCTTTATCTTTCCCCTTGCCCGGAGGGCTAGAATCACTTCCCTTAGGGGAATTAGTTGCTGGTGTCTTTAAAGTTTGAATCCGATCAGATAAGATAGTCTGGTCGTCATCATCAGGAAGCCTTAATTTCCTCCTCTTGATCAGATGAGCCATTTCTTCTTCTTCTTCTTCTTCTTCTTCTTCTTCTTCTTCTTCTTCTTCGTCTCCATCTCCCTCTCTCCTCCTTCTGAACTTTCCTCTTATATAATAATTGGTTCAAAAGGGCCAACCTTAGGAGCTCTCAAATTAGGAACCTCATTTACAGGACGAGCAATAAAGCTGGTTGTAGTATTTTTATACTCTAACAAATAAGATGTTGACCTGAGATGCTCGCCATCAGGTAGCCTCTCTTTGATGTTCTAAGCCTTCAGAAGCTCATCAACATTAATCTCACTAACGTCAGGCTCAAGATTCTTTGAACGAGTTGCAAAATGAAGGAAGAAATAACAATTATCAGAAGATAAAAAGAAGAAGAAAATGAAGACCAAATGATATAACTACAAGAGAAAAACAACGACTTATGCGCTCCTCTCCATAGTCTAAAATTACTGGGCCCCTTTGCCTCTCGCCAGCGCGAGCACGAAGACATTGCTAATTTATGGTAATAAAACATTGGCCCCAGTAATCCTTGTGCGAGTCTGGAAGATTTACTACCATGACTCGATCATCCTTCGTGGTCTTCAAGTAAATGAGGCCATCAATTGTTCTCGACCATACGTAATAGTAACAGATTTTGAAAAGACCCAATTTTATATCATACAGGGTATTAATTTTATGAACCCCATTCATTATTTTCCATACATTAGGGGCACATTGGATAGGTACTACGTCAAAGTATCTGAAGAATCTAAGGAAAAGAGGGTTTGGGGGAAAAGTCAAACCCCCCTGGGTTATCATTAGGGTATGAATCCAGTGTCCCCCTTCAATGTTATGCACATTTATAGGTAAGGGGGCACAGTCAATTTCTACCCAATCAGGAATATTGTACTTCTTCCAAAATTCTTCTATTGATTTATTATAAAGTTTTGCCATGAACACACAAGAACCCTAACTATAGTTGCAGAAAAATTCGAAGAAGAGGAAAACAGAGAAGAGGAGCTGAACTTACAAGGATTGATGAAGCTCTAAGCAAAAAATAAGACACTGAGGAAGATGAAAGTTGCAAAGCTTAGAGAGCAAAAAAGAAGATACACTGAACTGAACTGACGTAAGGGACTGTATCTCCGGTTTGAAGCTCAATAACAATGATTACACACAATCTCCCAAATGAATTTTGGCGGTTTAAATGCCCGATCGGGCAACAGTACCCCCGACCCATTTAAATGAATTACAAGTATGCCATCGTGTTTGGCTCATGTCGAGCATACCCCCACAAAGTTCACCAGATCTACAAAAATGCCATTCTAGTTGGAAGCACGAAAATTTCAAATTACAAGGCCTTTAGTTTAGTTAAAAATCATTGGCCCACACCTCACAAAAGCCCAAAATTTTTAGGGGAAATTGTGGGGGCCCATTTATTATGGTCAAATAGTGTAGCCGAACAAGCCCAAGCCACTTAAGGGGCTGTCCAGCCCAAATCATATGCTCGACCAATAGATGTGTATTTAATATACAATAAAAGACTTATGGATATATTCAAATCAACCACCAATAATCTCGACAGAAATATTCAGGCGTTTCATGATATATCCAACGTGATTATTGAGTTACTTGTGCAACTCAACCTCTATGAAATAAAATCTATAAATTGAACACCCTGACCTGGGGCAATGGGATTGAAACCTGAAATTTTGAGAGACACGTAGGATCCGTTTGGAGGCACGGAATTGGAATTGAATTGGACTTCTAATTCTATGGAATTGGAATTCAATCATTTCAAGTGTAGATTTCTTTTGGAATTCTAGTAGAATTCTAAATCCCTTGTTTGGATCAATTACATAATTCTTTTGGAGTTTTAGTAGTTTGTGAACTATTAAAAAATTATACTTTTAATCTAGATTCTAATAAAAAAATGTGGAATCAGATCATATCACACTTTGACAAGAATTAATAATTGAAGTAGCATTAAAATAAGATAGATTGAAGTTCATCTAAATTTCAGAGTTGGTAAAACTGAAAGTAGTTTGTAAGCAACATTACCATATAAAAAAAGTCCACCTAATAACATAACAAGTCAATACATATTAGAATAATAAATTGTTATAATAATCACGTGCTAAGATGCATAAGAATCCATCGCCTCTTCAACTCATTCGGAAGACCAGAAAAAGTATCAAATTTCCTTTGGTCATCCATCAAAAGATCAACTGCTTTCAAGACTTATATTTCATTCAAATCTTGAACCTTCGAAACCTCATCCAATACCATTTGAGTTATTGCCTTGGAAGTTTTGAAATTTAAAAAGCGATCAAGTGACTCTGCCATGCACCCCAAGACATTCGAAAGTGCTTCAGAACCAGAATGCTTTCTCTTCTTCGAGCGAGAAATAGATGAAGATGATGCATTGGTTTTCCCTTGTTCATTTTGGACTCGAGATTTATGTGTGGCGTCGTCTTCAAGGGTCTTCTCATCAACCTCCAATGTATCTTCCAAGTTATTAGACTCTTCATTATTTGTTATTTCCATTTCATCATCTAATGTCGTTCGAGCACCATCCCCATTAGCACGATCTTGAGCAAAAATAGCACATAAACTATCCCAATTATCCATTGTAATTCTCTTTCGATATGGGATAGCTTTAGGATGAGCCTGAAAATAAATTCAATTTTAAATGTTAAGATTAAATAAAAAGTCATTAAAAGAACCACAATATATACCACAAAAGTAATGAGTATGTTAAAATAAGACTTACTAGCACATATGCATTCCATACACTTTCTTCAACATCAACTCTACCCCTATAGTAGTTCCAAGAGAACCCCGATGTTGATAGCATTTGACTTATAACATCATAATTCTTCTCCCAAGTCTTGAGGCGTGATTGGACATTTTGCTTTGTCACGAAAATGTGATGTTCATCCATCATAATATTTATGGCACTAGTCCATGCTGCCGGTTTCCACGCAAATTTTCCATCCAACGTGTTCCCTTGATTAATGCAATCTACAAAGCAAGTGCATAATGTTTTATCCATCTCCGGGGTCCATGAGAAATATCCTTTCCCCTTCTTAGTCCCTTCTCTAACTTGAGAATCAGAATCCATTCTTTTACAACAATCAAATTTAAAATAAATAAACCATACACATTAATCAAGTAAGCTAAAACCATACACATTAATAAAGTATGCTAAAACCATACACATTAATCAAGTAAACTAAAACCATATACATTAATCAATTACACTTGAAAATAAATTCAAGTAAGTTAAAATCAAGTGTATAACTAGAAAAGTAAGCTAGATGAAAAATTTATCATCGACGCTGCCTTATTTGGTATGCAAAAAACATTTATTATGCTAATGCATCCCTTTTTTATGTCCACTCCCTAGTCGTTTGCACATATCTAATACGATTTACATTAGTTGCACCATGGTTATCCATTACATCATCCTCATCCATGCAATCTTCATCACTTTCTTCTGGCACTTCATTACGTAAATCCTCGTCTACCAAATCCAATAACGGATCAATTGGTTGCTCTATTCGTATAAGATTGTGGAGGATGGCACACGCATTTATAATTCTCACATGAGTTTTGACCTCAAAGAAAGAAGTTGATCTAAGAATAACCCATCTTTTCTTAAGAAGTCCAAAGGCTCTTTCGATTACATTTTTAGCAGTTGAATGGCGAAGGTTAAATAGCTTCTTGTATGTTTGCGGATTATTTCTCATTCTTGATCACTCATTAAGATGATAACGTGTGCCTCTATAAGGTGCCAAAAAACCAGGCCCATTTGTATATCCAGCACCAACGAGGTAATATTTACCTACATTAGAAGAAAATTTATTTATAACCATCGAAGAAAATAAAAAAAAAAGAAAAATATTACGAATTGTTTCAAAATAGAATAGGATGTGCACCGTTTGGAATAATTAATGGATTTGGTCTTACCAGTGCATCTCGTAAAACTCTACCATCTGCAGCCGACCCTTCCCACCTAGCTAAAACATAAGTGAATTTCAAATCACGGGAACAAACTCCTAATACATTTGTCGCATTAAAACTCTTCCTATTTCGATATCTCGCTTCATTCTGAGAAGGAGCTGTTACAGGAATGTATGTCCTATCCAAAGCTCCAAGGCAATTCTCAAACCATTCCCACTTTTCATCTTCATAACCTTCAATTTCTTTCTCGGGCTGGACCAAATACTCACCCCTAGTTTAATTATAGCACGCAAAATCGCATTAAAATGTCGACTAACTGTCTCCCCTGAGCGGATGAATTGAAACTTGACAACCCGATTCTTTAGGTTATGTCCAACCATATATAAAAACATAGCCAAAGCTTCCTCTATCCGAACGTGTGCCGTTTCACGTAATAATTTTTTATCACATAATTTTTTACATAAATTATTAATCGCATCTATGCCAAGACGCAATTGCTCTCTACAAGTTCTATCACTTCCACAATAAAAGTCTTCTCAAATATATACGTCTTGCATTTCTCAAATTTTCAGAAGCCTTTAATAAATGTGTTTTATGCCAATTGCCGCCGAAATAACTATATGATATCCTACAATTATTATTTTTTTCTTTTTTTCTCTATCGTCATTTTCATTCCTAACCAAATTGTAAATCTCCAACACACAATGATCCATTTTCTGAAATTGTTTCACATTTAATCATGTTAGCAATGTATATATAATAAACAAATTATATAACAATACATACATTAAAAATATATAAGACATTTTTTATGTTTTTTAATTAAAAAATTATATAACATTTTTATATTTTTTAATTAATAAAAAATTAAAAAACATATCATTATTATATAACATTTTTATGTTATATAATTAAAAAAATTATATAACATTTTTTTATGTTTTTTAATTAATAGAAAATTAAAAAATCGATCATTATTAAAAAATTAAAAAATATATCATTATTATATAACATTTTTTATGTTTTTCAATTAAAAAATTATACAATATATATCTCACCATTGGAAACCCAACTGTTTGTCTAATGTCTTCATATCATTAATAATCTACTTCATTAACTCTTTGCCTAATGTCTTCACATTTTTTATGTTTTTTAATTAAAAAATTATATAACATTTTTATATTTTTTAATTAATAAAAAATTAAAAAACATGTCATTATTATTTAATTAAAAAATCAAAAAATGGATCATTATTATATAACATTTTTTTTTATGTTTTTTAATTAATAGAAAATTAAAAAACCGATCATTATTAAAAAATTAATAAATATATCATTATTATATAACATTTTTATGTTTTTGAATTAAAAAATTATACAAGAAACCCAACTGTTTGTCTAATGTCTTCATGTCTGTGAATTATACAAATCGAAAAACACACCCGGAGAATTATATCGATCGAAAAACACAGAGCGAAAAACAGATCTATATAACAAACGATCTATATAACAACAACGATCTATATAACAAACTGATAAATCGAAAAACAGATATAGATCGAAAAACATAATCGGAAAATAGATATAAATAAAAAGACAAATCGAAAAACAGATTTACCCGAGAGAGTGCTGCCAGAGGGGTGTTGGTTGGCGGAGAATGCTGCCGGCGGGATGTTTGTTGGCGGATAGTGCTGCCGACGAGGTGTTGGTTGGCGGCGTGAGAGAGGTATCTGCCAGCGTGAGTGCTGCCGGCATCAGAGTATCCGCCGAAGAGAGGAAAAAGGGAGAGAGAAAAGTTTTGTGTGTGTAGTTTTGTGTTAGTGTGTGTGCCCGTAATGAATTCCAAATGGATTTGGATTTCAAAATCTCTACAAAATGAAATGGAATTAAATTATGGAATTGGGCCGAAGAGAATTATAAATGAATTCCAAATGAATGGACTTTTTTAGTGTACCAAACAGAAAAATTGGAATTGCGCTTCTCAATTCCAATTTCAAAGCTTGGAATTGTGTTGCCAAACACACCCTTAATAAACAGTAACCTTTAGACAAATTGTCAAACCACGTACATCGTTGTTGTGTGTGTGATTCTTTACTTTATGCTCTTTGTAATTATTTTCGTGAATTTCTTTATTGTGATATTTTCTGCACTCATAGTCGCTTAATATTAGCTTAATCATAATAAATCTTATAAAATGAAAAAGTTAGTAATGTTAGTGAATTAATTTATCTAGTTGTATTTAAAAAAGACCTAATACACCAACTTATATAAAATTCAAAATAATTTATTATCTCAATAAATAATAATAAATAAATACAATATATTTAACGTATCAAATTTAAATATAAAAAAATCACCCCTTTAAAAACGAACCCGACCATTAAAATTAAGTTGGAAGGGAACTTGGATTTTGCAAGAACGTTTCGTGTGTTAGGCAGAAGCAGCCTGGGAACAAACATTTCTTGGATGAGACACCAACCATTTATTTCCACTCAATCTAATCAATTGTAACAGGCGATTCTTTGTTGCCTGCCAAATGATTCTTTAAAAAACCAAAAGAAAAAGTCCAATGTCTTCCTCAACTCGATCCTTAATAAACCGTTTAACTCCATTCTTTACAGCCCGGATTCGTCAAAATCAAAGGCTTTTAACCTCCTCATCTGCCCTACCAGATCATCCTCAATCCTCTTCTCCTTCTCCTGATTCCGTCCACCTCACCGATAATTTCGTTAAGGTATCCTCTCTTTATATATCATAAATATCAGCCCTATGTCTAATTCATTGAATTCTATTCATTTCTCTATCCGGTTCAGTTTGATAGGAATTTTTAGATTATGGTATATACCCTGATTAGGAAACACAAAACTGGAGATCCAAATCAATTTCTTTACTTCTCTGCTGCCTCAATTTTAAAACAAAAGGAATAAAATAACATAGCATACATTAGTTAACGCATTTTTTTTTTAGTTTACTTGTATTTTTAATACCATATTAGACAAAGCTTCTAAAAATTATAAAGTCGGGGTATTATTGTGTTCAGCTGTCTATTATATATCCATTCAACTCAATAAAGCATTTTTCATATTATTATCTTTATTTTCCATTATGTTTGTTTCCGTTCAATTTCCATTTTTGTGAATGCATGGTAATGTTAATATCTTACGTGAGAGTTTATGGCTTAGGGATTTTCCATTCGAATAAATCAAATCGGTTCTTCAATACGTAGACGTTTAGAACATTTCTGACTACGTCATTGCAATTGAATTCAACGTAGCTAAGACTTTAAATTTGGCGAAGTTAACAGCGACCATGTTGGGGTTCGACATCAACAGCTTGGAATATAGTAGTTTGAATTAAGAGCAGATGAGATGAATCTCACGAGTGTAAACACCATTCTAGCTGGATTTTTTAGTATAGAGGCTTGATTGAGGCCTAGCTAAATGTGACACGAGTCTCATCATTTAATGGCTTTTATCGAGTTGTGTCTCGCGGTCAACTTCTCATGTTATTTATCTGGCGGTTGTTGGTATTCTTGGTTTTGCTCCGTAGGAAATTGAGGTACTTACCATTATGGTGTAAGAATTAGTTCTTTTATAAGCTGATCAAACATTTGACCAGGGTCTACCGTATGCATTAGTTTGTGACATTTGAAAAGAAGAGTAAAGGAAAATAATAATTGTTAGGCCAGGACAATAATTTATATTTTTCAACTGCATGCTTCATGCCTCTTCCTTTTTATTTCTTTGCTTTCTTAGTTTTAGTTATGTTTGTCATTTCCAGATAGAGTCTCATGTTGCCATTGGGTCCTCCCTCAAGACATTGAATAGAGTCTGTAAAACCATAGCAATTTCCTTTGTTGGGATTCACAATTTAATTTGATGAAAGATCATTCCACTTCATTCTGTAAAAAAAATAAAATAAAGGGGGGGGGGGGGGGGGGGGGGGGAGGGCAAAGTGCAAGAAATCCCCTATATGAACAAATTGATTGTAATACCCCCTAATCACAAGGCCTTTTTAGGCGCACATGAATGAAATAATTCAAGCAAAAGGGATGTATTTTGCAACTTAGGTGATAGTTCAGAGGGTCTCTTACAATTTGCCTTAAAAAATCATGTAGAATTTAGTGTCCTTGAGTTCCGCGATAGAAGGGTGCAGCGTGAAGTTTTCAAAAATTGGCGTTCTGACTTGTTGATATTTTTGGTGAACACATGTTATTGACTTAATGAACTTCATACAGAGAATGAAAGAACTGCAAGCCGATGAAGCTAAGGAAAAGATGCTTCGACTAAGCATAGAAGCTGGTGGATGCTCTGGCTTCCAATATAACTTCATGCTTGATGATAAAACCGACGCGGATGATAGGTTTACTTCTAAATTCTACTATTAGGAATTTTACACCATTATCTTGGAATTCTACTGCAAAATGAAGGACATATGTTGCAGTATATATCATATTGTTCTATTTCACAATCTGATCTATTATTCTTTATTGTGTGTAGAGTTTTTGAGAGGGATGGTGTTAAATTGGTGGTGGATAAAATTTCATTCGACTTTGTAAAAGGCGCAACCGTTGATTATGTTGAGGAGTTGATCCGCTCTGCATTCCAGGTAAGCACTTAATGTTCACACTTTTCGTTTGTGTATCTCATCACCATGTCTCCACACTTTGCATTAAAAATATTTCCATCGTTGATGTTATTATGAGAGTCGGCCTTAAATATATCCATCACTAATCAACATTCGGGATGATTTCCAGTTCATCAGGTATTGCAAAAGTACTAAATCATAAGATAATAGAGGTTATCTGTTTGTAAGATATTAATATCACTTAGTCCTGGGAGAAAACCAAAGGATATTAGTCATCTTTTTTTTGGTGAAATCCCGCAGTTTGAAATAGTGAAAGATCAACCCAACTATGAAAAAAGTTAATGATAGTCCCCCAAAATGACCAATTTCCCCTTTACTTCTTATTTCGTATTTTCGTGTAGAAATTTAGAATTAAATATCTCTCTAAGTTTGTGTGATACGAGATCCATTAAGAATAGGTAGCTCCAGATTCCCCAAAATTTTCATTACAAAGTTCTAAAATTTTGCATGCGAATTTCGCAGAAAAGTGTGAAATTTCACGATGCAAAATTTCACAAAGAACGACATTTTTTATTAGAGGTGAAGTGTCCGGAGTGGATACTTCAAGGCACGGTAGTGGTGTGTGCCTAAGAAATTGCACCAGAAAAAGAGTATTTTTCGATAGTGATGAACTTGACAGTGACCTTTTCTTTCTTTTCCGTTAGTTAGTCGTTGGGTTCATTGAAGTGGAGTTGTCGATGACGGTGGGGTGTGGCTTAAGAGCGTCGGGGGTGATGATGGTGTGGTCGGAGAAGATACCTCGATAGTGGCGGAGATGGCAGTGATGCTTTTTATCGTCTTTATTGGTAGTTGAGCTAGTAGGAGCGGTGTTGCTGGCAACAGTGGTGGTGTCGCGCACCAGAAAGAATAACTGGATGTGGTGGAGGTTGCTTGATAGGAGGATGTTAGTACTAGTGGTTATTTGCAGATAAAATGTTGTGGAATGATATTTTGATCTCTTAGTCTTAGCGATGGACTTCTCATTTCATTAAACATGTTTTGATGTTAGGCAATGTTATGACGGGAAAAACAATATGCGAGGAGAATTCAATGTTCTCAAAACACTTATCTTGAGGAAGAATGAATGTGCTTTTCGTATCCATTGTTTTGCTCTTGTTATCGTGGCAAAGAATTACGATGATATTATGATTTTTTCTGCGTTGATTTCTAGTATTGCCAATCTAATTGGAGCCTCGTATAGTCGTGATATCCTTCGTGATAAAAAAATTGAAAAGATTTATAGTGCAATTAGCAAAAGTTTTGTCACTTAGATTGAGGGAAGTGTTGGGTGACACTATTGCACCATCCCAAGGAGCTTTTGTGAAAGGGTGAAAATATTAGACCTTGTTTTGATAGATAATGAGATGGTTGAGGAATATATAACAAATAAGAGAAAGAATGTAGTGTTCATAGTGGATTTTAAGAAATCATATGACTATGTGGAATGGAAGTGTCTTGATTATGTGATGGAAAAGAAAGGTTTTTTTAGTAGATAGTGGAGGTGTATTAGTTCGATAAACTTTCAGTAAGGGGCAAAAGGGAAATTTATAGGGAAGAGAGCCCTTTTCCTCTTTGTTTTGGTGGCGGATGTTCTAAGTCGGATTTTGGACAAAGCTGGAAGGTGTAAGGTGGAATGATTTAAAATTGGAAAGGACACGTTTGAGGTATCGCACTTGCAATTTGTGATGATTCCTGTCTTTTTTCCTTGTGGGTCAACAACAAATTTGATTATTTAGTGTCTCTAATTGTATTATTTTCTGAAATTTCGAGTCTTAAGATTAAATTGAAAAAAGTAAAGTGTCGAGGATAAATGTGGAACCCGGGGAAGTGGAAGAATTGGCTAGTAGAAGTTGTGACGTAAACTACACGTTAATGGCCAAGAAAATAAACAAAATCTAACTTTAGAGAGATAATCAAGAGATTTCTTATATTTTAAAATAGAGGACTGTCCTCAAATGAAGATTACATGGGGTATTTAGGCCATCTCCAATGTTTAGTTTTTGAAGTCCTTTCCATCTAACAGTTAAAATTTCTTTCTAATCTAATTGGCATATTACCGTGAATATAGGAACACATACATCTCCAATGGTCTTTTTCTACCCAACAGTTTTTATCAATTTCTAACTGTAAAAGAGGGACGTAGATAGATTTTTACCAATAGATTGATTCCATGTCAGATTGTCTAACCATCGCTGCATTCTACACGTGAAAATGATCATAGAAAATTTCCATATGATTCATCACCCACGTAGGATTAACACTCATTTAGAAAGTGCCGTTGGAAAAGTTTTTTTCTTCTCCTTATTTCTACCGTGGAAATATGACTACCATTGGAGAAGGCCTTAAAGGGAGGGGTAGCTTAGGCTCCAAGCTAAGGCACTAATTACAAAAATGCCATTACTACTCCAACCTTTGAATAATAAAGCAAAACAAAGGAAAATGCAATAACAAAATAAAAGAAAATACAAAAGAAGATAAAATGACAAAAATAACCCTAGAATATAGCCCATTTCCATCACTCGCCCCCTCTTAAGACCAAGCTCGCCCTCGAGCGTTAAAAATGGGGACTAGTGAGGAAATTCCAAAAAAAGAGGTGCCGAGGCGAGCTCAAATTTGGGAGACCCACGGAGTCGCCCTCCAAAACAGTAATCAGAGTATGCTGGGGAAACTCTTGAATACATCCAAATAGTCGTGTGGATGCTCCATTGCCAATAGGGCACGACGCCTTGGAAGGGAGCAGTCTGAAGCTTGGTAACCAACAATGCCACAGTTGTTTGTATCACTTGAATGTAGGAGGACCCGGTTGTACGGGATGTGGGGCTGCAGTCCCAGGATATAGCGGTTGGTCCTCAGTCTCAGGGAGGCGAGCTCAGGTGCAGAGGAGCTGGAACTGCTCTGTGTAATCCACCACTATAGACGGACCGAACCTGGAGGGACTGGACGAGGGCAAAAAGGTCAGCTCATAGGTCAGTGGAATGAATATCTCCCGTAGAGCGACCTTCAGTTCGAACCAAGTCTGTATGGGAGGCAGTCCCGTCGCTACTCGGCGATAGAACAAATCATTCCACCAAACCCGGGCGAATCCCTGAAATTTAGTGGTTGTTAGGAGACCACAAGAGGGGCCTTGAACCCGCTTGTAATAAAAAACTGTCTCCATCGCCGCTAATCAATCCACCATAGCATCCGAAAAGAATCGTCCATCAAACATGGGAACGTTGACTTGTATATCTCCTTGAAAACTCCGAGAGAGTAACTGTAGTGCTGTCGACAGGTGGTCGTCGTCCTGACGAGCCTCGAGGCCCATCACATCACCTGGGGCAGGCACAGCAAAACCCGCAGGGATCGGTGGCATCTGAGCAAGTGGTGGATGAGGAGGGGAAGCATGTGGAACCATGGTAAGTACTAGGGGGCCGCGATGGGGGCACGTGCCAATCAGGTGGCCGTACTCTCCACAATAAAAGCACCGGCAGTCCTGAAGTGGAACGTCAAGAGGAGGGGGAGGAATTCACTCTAGGACGTTGTGGTGGGTATCTCTGGATGAGGATGAATCAGTGTAGGACAGAGAAAGGTCATGATGGGAAGGGGTATGATGTGACGGTGGGGGAGGTGGACTTGGGTGTATAATTGGAGGCGGGAGTAGTGGATCGGGAATGGGTGGAAGGCCGTGAGTCACCATATGTTGGGTAATGGTTCCGGGATAAGTGGAAAACCCGAGGTGAGTGGGATAAGCATGTATATGTTGGAATGGGGCTACAGAGTGGTGGGGAAACGATTAGTTGGGCGGGAAAAATAGATTCGGGGGTTGTAACGATGTAGAGGCATTCAAAAAATTAGGCGGCATGGGGAGGGATTGTTTTTGGTTAGGGTTTGTGTCGAAGGGGGCGTATATGTGAGAATGCTGTTGTGATATCAATTTAATATGGGTTCGCAAATTTTTATTAAATATTTATTTAATTACTTATCAATTTTTAAACCAAATTAATTAGATCCTAAACATGCAACTATGTGGATGAAATCAACCCATCATAAATAAATTGTTGACACAGATTTCAGGAAAAAATCCAAAAGGGAAAACCTTTTTATTTCACTTAATAATACTCATAAGATTAGAAGCGAAATTTGCAATGAATATCTGCAGATACCCAGAAGAACACTCAGTTCTGAATCAGCAATGGAATTCCGCAGCAACTCCACAAGACAGCAAGAATCACCCACGAGTACTCCCAAAAACCGCAGTCATAGTCAGGCCAGCACCTCCCTCAAGCAGTACTTAATCAGCAGTAGGAAATCTTCCCTGCAAGAGAAACTTCAACAAATATCGTATCTTGGGTTCCAAAACAATTAACTAAACTATTGGGATTTTTGTGAACTGAAAAACAAAGGTTTGAACTCGAAATTGAAGTAGACAAAGTGTTCTGTTGTTTTGCGTTTTTTGCAGAATGAAAAACTTCAGGTCTTCTTAAGAAACAATGACTCATTTAACACGCTTTATATAAAAAAATTGTGCCGGCAGATTGCTCGAACAAAGTCACAATGTCGCTCGAACGTGGACACGTGTCACTCAAACGACTTCGTGCGACATCCTTATGTTGTTCGAACGACTTACTGATGTCGTTTGAACGATGTCAGCGTCAAAATTTTCTTCGCCTCAACACTTGGAAAAAATTCCATTTGACGAAAAACAAAGCCTCAACGGATTAAAAACAGTAAAAAAAATTTCCAATAGTTGGAAAAATTATCCTAATATTTTAAATGAACGTTAAAGTAACCAAAACACAACCTTACCAAAATTCATCTTGTAGAGGCATTTCTGTTGAAGAATGTTGATATTCGGATCCATCTTGGTACATGATTGGTCTTGAATAAATCTTCAACGGTTGTAGCGGTATACTACATATACTAATGTAAATCAGGACTAATAAAATATGACCTTACAAATCTCCCCCCTATGCCTATGCGTACAAACTAAAAACATTCGAATTATCTGATCAAATGCCTATACAAATCTAATGCCCTCCCATGAATCCAAAACTGAAAAGGTACTAAAGATGCAAGTCTATAAACTTTCTTAAAAAATCTTCAACTTGAAATCTTCAAATCTTCTTTGTCATCATCAGAGTGTGCAAAATATGGTCTTCAATTTTGTTCCTACACATGAGACAAAGCAAATGCCTTCGTGACATATCGAGTTTGAAATGAGATAAACATAAATCAAACAAAGCTCAAATCTTAATTCTCCCCCGTAATTAAAACTCCCCAATAAAATCATAATTCGTTCTCCCCCTTTTTATTTTTCCGAAATAGACAAGGAAAAGAATTAAAAAAAATCAACATGGAGTGTCACGATCATCAAAGTCATCCTTGAAAGCATTCACTAACTATTTTTATTTTTCAATTTTTTTTTCCAAACAAAAATGCAAAAATAATTTTACAAAAATCACACATCATGAATTTACACAAAGATAATCAAATTGTGGAAACGGAATGAATGGGTGTGAACAAATTCAATAGGAAAATCAATGCAATCAAACATAACATATGTGCACGATGAATACGGATACTCCTAACGAATGATCTCAAAATTGTCCTTAGGTGTCGAAAATGGGAATTTATATGACATCGACTCAATATAATCGACACATCAAAGTCTAAAATGATTTCCACACCAATAACGTCTAAAACTATGTAATGCTTTTTCAGGACTTTATCAGGACGTGCAAACCCGTTGATTACTTTTCCATCCGAACACCCTCATAAATAATAATGCATTTATTTTTTCTTTTCTTTTGAGGTGATCTAAACCTATTGGTTCCTTATTTTGGCATATTTATATTTATCTTATTATTGCCTTTAAATTTTTCGGGCTTTTTTCAAACGGTGGCTTTCACGACGAGTTAATTTTGTCCTCTCGTAGCTCTTTCCCGTGTTCACTCATCATTTTTTCAAATTTAAACAAATTCCTCACGTGCAACCGTTATTCCACCACTACTTTTATTGTCGAGTTTTATCGCATTTGGTTCGTTTTAAAGACAGGATTGAGATGGAAACACTTCGATCAACATGTGATAGACAAGTACAATAATCAAACAAATTCGTGCAAGTGTGGATTAAAGGAGACTAAGAGTCAAACATGTAGGTAATAATCTCAAATTACATCTTAATGACTCCAAACCTTATAAAGCACAAAAATGAAATGATGATGCATATCAAAATACTATCAAATAGTCACATGGATATGGAATGAAATTGTGACTTGGTCAACCTAAATGTCCATCCATAAACGGTGTAAACAATATACAAAACTCTTTTTGACTTTTTCAAAAATTATTTCAAAATTTGGCTTTTTCAATTTTTTCTCAAAAAAGTGAATCTTTTTGTATTTTTCCAAAAAATTTCAAAAACAAAAATCTTTTTGGCTTTTCAAAAAATATGAATACAAAAATGAGACACACTAACAGTAGGCATAAAATATCATCATGAAAATCATCTAATGCTAGCAAACAAGTCTAAACCTCAACTGTTAGGTGCGGTGGAGTTTTCCAAAGGTGATGTCATCCTATGAAAAACATCCATCAAGTCATGTGAAGTCTTGATCAAAAATTTTACTTGCTCCCTAATATGTGCAAACTCTCTCGCGTAATCATCCGGAGCATCATGTGTGGGTGCATGTGTGTGAACACGTGGCAAAACTCTATGCGACACACCACCTAACTAAAAGCAAAATTCCCTAAGATGTCCTCTATTCTTACAATGGGTGCAAACATACACGGCCCTAGAAACACCTCTCTCAAAACGTCTACAGCGCACTTTCTTGTCCTGAACGGGACACCTAGGTGGGTTAAGTTAAGAGCCATATGGGTCAATCACAAACTCGGGAACTGGCTCAGGTGCAACTTGGGAAGTGGACGCACCGTCATGACCCATTCCTAGTCTCTCAACATTACCCAAAGCGGAACCGAGGAGCATCTTTCTTACCTTCTTAGATGTTTCCTCTAAAGTGACCTTTACCTCTGGGGCACGTTCAAGATCTCTCTCTAATTGTAACACACGGGCTATACGCTCACCCTTCTCCCGATTCACGACGATCAACTGCTCACTCAAAGAAACCTTCACCTTCTCGAGTTGACTCGTCGACGCCTCAAATCCCCTCAAACTCTCAATCTCTCTCTCTAAAACATTCACCCTAAGAGTTAGGTCTTTGTTCAACTTTTTGGTCTTTAGGGTCTCGGCGTACAAATCTCTAAACGCAATATGGAGCTCACTATCACCCTCACTGGCGCACTCGCTCTCACCCTCGCTAGAACCACTCAAATCATCCTCGGGGGTCTCACGTGCACAAGTATCCTCATCGTCGTGGGACAAACTAGGTTTCCTCACGTGACTAGCTAAAAAGGCAACACACATCCCATGTGAAGATTCATCCCCGGAATCTTCACCTCTTTCTCACTATCACTAAGAGTGGCTGGCATGACAATTTTTTTGCCCTTTCTCTTTAGCCTAGTGGGACACTTAACGCCTTATGCCCCTTGCCCTTGCCCTCGCACTCAAAACCTCTCTTCTTGCTCTTTCTCTTTCTTACCCTCTTTCTCACCGCTCTCGTTGGCCTCTTTCTTCTTTTACTTTTCTCAAAAAATCTATTATTGGAAGAATTTTCTTTGGAAAATTTGAGAAACTTTTTAAAAAAATTCGCAAGGCCATATCAAAATCAAATTCGCCCTCAGGCTCGGACTCACGAACTTTCCCTTTCTTTTTCTTATCTCTCGTGGACACTTCCTCCCCCTTCCTAGACTAGGCTCTAAGTACTATCCCTTTATCCTTAGGCTTGACAGTGTCAGGAAACATGTTTATTTCATAAGTTTGGAGATCTCCCACCAATTCTTCTAAATTAAGATTGCTCAAATTACCTAAGGAATTCAAAACAGTCACTTTGGCAACTATCTCAAAATCTTTTTAACCACTCGTGCATCAGGATTGTGCTCACTAAGGTTGAAACTAGTGTTGACAATATCATATAAACGTGCATAAAAGTCGTCAAAACACTTAGATTCAAGCATGATAATTGTTTCAAATTGAGTAGTTAAATTTTGAATTTTAGACCCTTGGACCGCATTTGTGTCTTCATGGGTAAGTTGTAAAACATCCCATGCTTCTTTCGACGTGGTGCACGTCATGATTCGTCGGAACTCTTCAAACTCTTCAGGAGTGACGGCACCAGAAATGCACTTAGCCCACGTGAATTAATAGTACTCCATCTAAACTCATCATCGGTCTAGTCTGCCACGGGTTTTAAGTTAGTAACATTATTTGCGGTGACAGTGGGAGGAGTTCGACCTCTTTCACAAACAACCCAAACACGCTCATCGATTGCTTTTAAATGCGATTTCATACGGGCTTTCCAGTAAGTATAATTAGATCCATCAAAAATTGGCGACTGATTATAAGTTTTCATTCGGAATCAATATCACAAAATTTTGTGAAAAAAGGAATTCACAATAAATTAGTGAAACCTGCTCTGATACCAATTTGATAATGCTGTTGTGATATCGATTTAATATGTGTTCGCAAATTCCAATTAAATACTTATTTAATCACTTGTCAATTTTTAAACCAAATTAATTAAATCCTAAACATGCAACTATGTGGATGAAATCAAATCATAAATTGCTGACACACAGATTTCAGGAAAAAATCCAAAAAGGAAAACCTTTTTATTTCACTTAATAATACTCACAAGATTACAGGCGAAATTTGCAATGAATATCCGCAGATACCCACAAGAACACTCAGTTTTGAATCAGTAATGGAATTCCGCAGCAACTCCACAAGACAACAAGGATCACCCACGAGTACTCCCAAAGACCGCAGTCGTAGTCAGCCCAGCACCTCCCTAAAACGGTACTTAATCAGCAGTAGGAAATCTTCCCCAAAGATCGTATCTTAGGTTCCAAAACAGTTCACTAAACTATTGGGATTTTTGTGAATTGAAAAGCATGGTTTGATCCCTAAATCGAAGTAGACAAAGTGTTCTGTTGTTTTGCGTTTTTTTGCAAAATGAAAAAAATTAGGTCTTCTTAAGAAACAATGACTCATTTAACACGCTTTATATAAAAAATTGAGTCGGCAGATCGCTAGAACGAAGTCGCAATGTCGCTCGAACAAGGATACGTGTCGTTCAAACGAATTTGTGCGCATCCTTATGTCGTTCGAACGACATACTGATGTCGTTTGAATAGGGGTGATAAACGGACGGATACGGATCGGATACCATGTTTTCCATATCCGTATCCGCTATCTGAATGTATTATCTGTATCCGTATCCGTATCCGTATCCGCCCGGATAGTTAAAACAACTATCCATATCCGTATCCGCTCGGATACCTCGGATTCGGATAATATCCGTATCCGTTTACATTATTTAGCCATCGCAAAAAATAAAAATTAAAATATCCAATCCAATCCAAATAAATATATAACAAAATTACTGCCTCCTAACATCAACAATTATGGATTCCATAATAATAGTATCATTCCATAATGATAATGTGGCTTAAAGTCATCCATAATTTACAACAATCAATAAAAAAATAACAGTCGCATTCCATGACAGTAGAAATAAATATGCACCTTTTAGATTAATCAAATTTGTTGAGAATGATAACCTCATGGACCTTTTGTCCTCAAAACATACTGATATTTTTATTTTAATAAGTATACATTTTGATTTTGTATATAATATACATGTTAACTTCAGTTCTCATCACAATCAAAACCATCTCTTTACTTTTCTGTTTCTTTCTTACATTCTATTTTGTTTCTCTCTTACATTCTTTTCTGTTTCTCTCTTACATTTATTTATAATTAAGAAAACTAACGAACAACCACATGAAAGTTTCTTTTCTCTTGTTTTGTACGAAAGAGAAATGAAACGAAGTTTTTTTTTATTGGAGTATATGTTCTTTAGTCGGTGTATGTTATGTGTGATAGGGTGTATTGTAACTTTAGTGTAACTCAATGATAATATACCTAATAAAATAATAATACATGACATTTTATAATATACCCAATAAAATAATAACTTTATGGTATTTTTGTTTTGAGTGGAGTATGTGTTTATTTTATTTTGGGGAATAAACAATTAAGGTTTTTTTAATATTTATTTATTAGTAATACTAATACTAATATTATTAGTAATATTTTAAACATATGTTTGACGGATACGGATATCCAGTAAAACGGATATCCGATAAAATGGATACTCCGCATCGGATACGGATTATCCATGTCGGATACTAATACTATCCGTATCCGTATCCGTTTTCTCGGATATTTTTATAGAGTATCCATATTCGTATCCGTTTCCATATTTTCGGATAAATATCCGCAAATTCGGATTCGGATTCGGATATCGGACGGATGCGGATTTTCGAATATCCATTTACAGCCCTACGTTTGAACGACGTCAGCGTCAAAATTTTCTTCGCCTCAACACATAGGAAAAATTCCATTTGACGAAGAACAAAGCCTCAATTGATTAAAAACAGTATAGAAAAAATATCCAACACTTAGAAAAATTATCCCAATATTTTAAATGAACCGTAAAGTAAATAAAACACAACCTTACCAAAATTCATCTCGTAGAGGCTTTTCTGTTGAAGAACGTTGATATTCGGATCCGTCTCGATGCATGATTGATCTTGAATAAATCTTCGACGGTTGTAGCGGTATACGACATGTACTAATGTAAATCAGGACTAATAAAATATGACCTTACAATATGGTATCGGGTTGGCTGATTGGCAAGTTTAAATCGGGTTGGGGGTATTTTGGCGGCTTGTCGAGGTGTCGGGGTAGGGTGTCGACACTTAGGGGATTGGGGCAGAGGGTGGGAGGAGGTTGGACGGAAGGGGGAGGGGGTCGGATGGAGCTCGGGTGGGCTAGGTTTGATTGTCAGGGCAGCGGGTGGGTGAAAGGGGCTTATTAGAACAAGGCCATCCGGGTGGGTTTTGAAGGTTGTGGAGTAGATCGGCAGCGGGGGGTGCTGAAGTCGAGGACGCACAAGGGTGGAAGGGAGGGGATGGGTCTGGGTGGTTGCCGGAAGGAAGGGTGGACAGCAGCGGGTTGGTGAGGGCTTACTTGGTAGGGAGCGGCTAAAGCAGCGGGTGGGCGGCAGTGGGTGTCTGGGGCTGGGCTTGGTCGACTGCTGCTAGGGTGCAAGGGAGAGCAGCGGCGGGATCGGAGGGCTTAAGGGGGGTGGATGGAAGGGCTGCTAGGGTTTGAGCATATCTGGTGGGGTTAGCAACTAGGTGGTTTGGGTGTTTGGAGGGGGGTGGTTGCCATAGGTGGAGGTGCTAGGGTTTGGGGTGGTAGCATGGGGGTAGGGGATGAGATTGGAGGGTGGTTTGATGGCGGAGAGGAGTTGGGCCATTTGGGTCATGAGTTGGGTGTGTTGTTGTCTCATTTCCTTCATTTGTCGTTTCAACTCAAGATTTTCTGCTTGTTGTTGTTGTTTGGATCTTCTTGGAGCCATCGAAGTAGTGTACGATTTTGATAACTACACACCAATACACCAACCAGGGAACGACACCTCGCTCTGATAACAATTTGACGTAAACTACATGTCAATGACCAAGAAAATAAACAAACTCTAACTTTAGAGAGAGAATCAAGAGATTTCTTATATTTCAAAATGGCGGATTGTCCTCAAATGAAGACTATATGGGGTATTTAAAGGGATGAGTAGCTTAGGCTCCAAAATAAAGCACTAATTATAAAAATGCCATTACTACTCCCAACATTTAAATAATAAAGCAAAACAAAGGAACATGCAATAACAAAATAAAAGAAAATACAAAAGAAGATAAAATGACAAAAATGACCTTAGAATAGAGGCCATTTCCGTCACTCTGTGGGGTAGAGTCTTGGCTTATGTCTTACTTGGGTCTTCCGCTGGGGGAACCCAAATGAGTTGAGTTTTTCGAGTCCCGTCTTGGATAAAATCAACAAAAGGTTGGATGGATGGAAAAAAGATTTTTGTCAAGAGGAGAGAGGGGTAGATTGACTTTGTTAGCCTCGGTTCTTCATGGTATTCCAATTTATTTTTGTTTTATATTCAAACTTCCCATCAAAATTGCATCTCATTGAGAAATGTATGAGAAACTTTTTCAGGGAGAGGTGACACATGAACATATAATTGATTAGAAGGAGGTATCTAAACTTAAAAACAAAGAGAGGTTGAGTATAAGAAACCTATTTTTGAAATATAAAGCCTTTAGCTAAGTGGTAGTGGAGATTTCCTTTGGAGAAAGATCTTTGTAGTGTGTGATTGTTAAACAAAAATATGGGTAGAATTTTTAAGGGGGAGATTTGATAGAAAAAACTTTTCGGTATATTTGTCGTTGTTGTACAAGCTCCTTCTAATCAAAACCTTGAATTACCTACAAAATATAACAATCTAAAGTGTAGAGGTAAGTAAGGGTATCAATCCACTTCCTAGGGAGTAAGCTAAAGACAAATTCAATTGTAATTCACCTTTTATTTTCTTTTTGTGCTTTTTCACTTTTTCTAATTTTTTTAGCTTTTTTTTTAATATTAAAACAATAGGGTGAGGTGAGGTTTAAACTAAACTAAACTAAATGTGATATGATAACAACTAACTAGAAAGTGACTAAAATGAAAACAAAGTCTAACACTAAAATAAAAGATAAAGTGAGGTAAATAATTGTAAGAACAATCAAGGAATGGGATTACACCACAAATTTTAGTTATTCTAATTAATTAATTTAATTATTTGAATTCTCCCAAATTAATATCAAAATTACAAACCAACTCTCGTTGCAAGTGTAATTATAATAGTAATCTTTTAGAAAGTTAATTTTAACACCCCACAACTCTAGAAAAATAGATCCACACTCCTTTTAATTAATCACCCGCTAGAATCGATCAATTAGAATTTATGTCAATCTTATAAAATAAATTTAGAGTTTGAAATTCAAGTAATAATACCCCACTTAAGAAGCCCCTATGCCTAGTTCGAATCTAAAATGAGTATTATCACTAGAATTTCGATTTTCTCTCGAAAATCATTTACCCTCTCTCGAGGCGTAATCTAAGGGTGAGGGATCAAAATTAACATTCAAAGGGACTTTTCAAGTAATTAAACTAATTAAAATAAAATAACATCAAATAAGGGTTTTACCCTACCCCTTGAAAGGGGATTTAGCCTAACATGGTATCAAACATAATAAACAAATATTCAATAGGCATTTAATATAAAAGAGTAGAGAGAAGAATAATCAAACCAATCTTTTGAATTCAATAAACTTCAATCCTTGAATGAGAAGCATACAACTCGCCAATTGAGAATCCAAGTAACATGAAATTAAAATCAACACTCAATTAAATCTCAATCAATATTTATCCTCACAAATATCTAAAAAAATAAAAAAGAATAAAACAAAAACTATTTACAAATGGTGTTTTTCCCTACAATTCTCTCTCTAGAATTTTCCTATCTCTAAGCTCTCCTTTTCTTCATGGGGTCTTCTATCTTCTTTTTATACTATGCATAGAGCTAGGGGTAAAAATGGGAATTGGCTATGGTGAACATGTGGGAAAGGTGAGAGCACATGTGCATGAGGGTGTGAGGTGTGAGGATATAATCAGATTTGGGGATGAGAGGTTTGGGGTCATTTTGGGTATTGAGATAGAAAAGATTAGTTGGGGGTTTTTAAGGGTATATTGGGAAAATTGGTTTTAAGGGAATAAGTTGGGTTTTATGGCATGTGGGGAATTGGGTTTATTTTTATCTTGGCTTTGGTTTGTTTTATGCAGGTGAAAGAAATCGAGTAAGAGGAAATGGGTGAAAAAATGGAGAAATGGGTCTTGTGGTTGGATTGAAATGGGTGAAATGGGTATGGGTCTTGGTTGAAGAAGAGTTTGGGTTTGGATGAAGTTTGGATGGATCGGGTTTGAACCGGGTTTGGAGAATGGAGGTGAGGGATTCGGATGGAGCTGCAGTCGCCGGAGTTGGTTCCGGTAGGGGTCGCTCGAGTTGAGGTCGGAGTTGGCAGGACGCCTGGGATCGGGTTTGAGGTGGCGTCGCCTAGTTGGATCGCAGGGGTAAGCAGGTGAAGAGAGAGAGAGAGAGGGGGGGTCGGTTAGTGGGCGCCGCCGGAGGGGCAGTGCGCCGGCGACGATGGGCTTGGGGCAGCGGTTTTGGGTTACTCCGATGTAGGTCGCCGGTTTGGTTCGGTGGCGGGGCGACAGTAGGGTCCGGTTATGGAGAGATAAGGAGATGGGTTGGTAGTGTGTGTTTGTGTGGGTGTTAATGGAGGAAAGAGAAAGATTGGGTATGGTGGTTTTGGATGAGAGAGAAGATGGGTGTAGGGAAGAAGATGAAGGGAGTGATTAGAGTGTGGTGAGGTTGTAGGTTAGTAGTATGAGGGTGAGGTGACTGTTTGGGGTGTAGGATAATGTGTAGGTGGGGTTGTGTGTGTGTTTAATTTGAACCTAAATAAAATAACACTAAAAAAACTAAAACTAATAAAACTAAAAATCTAAAATAAAAATCCTACTTCTAATAATAAAATAAAGACTCAAATTAAAAATGAAAGAAATAAAAATAAAAATAAAAATAAGATCTAATAAAATTAAAACTAAAATCCTAAATAAATGTAAAATTAAATAAAACTAATAAATGAAATCCTAAAAAAATTCTAATCCTAATAAAAATAAAACTAATAACTAATAAAAATCAAAATAAAATAGAAAATAAAACCTAGAAAATACTAAATAAATCTAAAATAAATCTAAAAAATAAAAATGACTCAAACTAAAAATATAAAAAATATAAAAAAGGGACAAACAAAGCACATACGGGTTTCGGGTAGGTTTAGGCTAGGTTTGGGATAGGCTAAGACACGGGATAAGGGTATATAGCTCCATAAAACGCACAATTGCCTTGAAATACGCATTTGAACACCGCAACGTGCATTCGGCCTACAAAATAAACATTTAAGCACATAAGACCCATATTACCGAGAGTTAGCAACTAAAGTCCATCTATTCGGGGTATAAAATGTACAGTTTTGGGTGCTTATCAAGATTCCAAGCTGAGTGGTGAGAGGTACCCTAAAAAAGTCCTTGATATTTATAGACTAAGGCGTTGAGTCATTTCTCGGTTGTGTCTCGTTGGAAGTAGATGGTGAGAGCACTCGATTTTGGGAAGATTGTTGGGGCATGAAGGTGGGGGAAGCACTTCATTGCAAACATCGTTTCTTTGTTTATATAATTTATCATTGAATGGAAATTGTCATATCGCATTTATTTTTTCTTTGAAATATAATTTTTTGACCTCTTGGAATTTCTCTTTCCATAGAAATTTAATGACATTAAGACGGAGGAGTTAGTAACCTGATTGGGTATTGTTGATGGGGTATGTATTCATGAGGGAGTTGGTGACAAAGAGGAAATGGGTGGTAGATAATCACAGGGTCTCTTGTAAATCATATTTTCATTATCTTTGATAACTGTTAGCATTGGGCCATAACAGAATTTCGGTCTATACCAATACCATAGGAAGATCATAATTAGAGATTGATAGATTGGCAAGAATATGGGCTCATGTGAATAGGAAACAAAAAAATCTATTATAGTTCTATCAATGGCTATGGGTTTGGTTCCTTCTTTTGTACCTTTTAATTTGATTTGGCAGCTGAGATTCCTTCCAAAGTTAAAGTTTTTGTGTGGTTAGGTGCCCATGAAGAGGTCAACACTTGACTCACTTCATAGGAGAAGACCCAAATGAAGCCTTTCCCCGTATTGGTGTTGTTTTGTTTGTGTAAAGATAGGTATGAGAAACTTATTGCTAGATTCTTATGGATTAAGGTGCTTGAGGAATTGTCAATAATAGTTACTCTTCCTTGTAAATCAATGGATAGGATTTGAGAGATTTGGAGGAGGGCGACAAGGTTGCATGCCTAGTTGTCAAATCGTGAATCAGAAATCGTATGAATTGTGAACCGTAAATCGAATCGTAAGAATCGGTATAAACGTAAAATGTGTAGGAAATAATATATAAATGCAAATAGAATACACTAAGAATATATAATAAAACATATTATGCCCTAAAACCAATTATAAGACATGATTTCATTAAAATATAACTAACAAAATGAACTTCCATGACCAAATTATGACCAAATTCTAACAATACCACCACCTATGATGGCCAAATTTAAACACAATAATATATTATACAATATAATAACACAAATAAAGATTAAACATAATACTATAAAAAATGCATTATAATAACAATTCCGTATAATATAACTTATAAAATCCTTACACAAGATTTGTTGGCTTCAATTGAATGCAAAATTACTTCCCTCTCTCAATCAGCTTCAAATAGGTTAGAAGAGAAGAAAAAAGTGATCGCAATTTAAGTTTCGTGCTATTATGTGTTTCAGCCACTCTCTCTTTCGCAAAGGGTAACTTAAGTTTGTACTAACTACTTATTACTATTTTAATAATAAAACATTTTTTAGGGTTATAATAAATGGAACAAAAAACGGACACGAGCTTTAAGTCTGTTGAAAATACCCAACATCATCCGAGAAACATGAATCACACCTGAATCGTGATTCGGTGCGATTCACGATTCAATCCCTGAATCGGTCGATTCAGCCCGGTTTTTGGATCCCCTCTGATTCTACTCCCGATTCGTATCGATTAATATGTGAATTGGATCGAATCGTGTGAATCGTGACTAGTGGTGTTTTGGTACATATGGCTTGAAAGGAATAATCGGATATTTGATAAGAAAGAGGAAAGTGAAAAATGGGTGTGGGAAAATGTCGAGTTTATAGCTACATTGTGGGCGTCGATATTAAAACCTTTCAAATATATTCCTTTGAATATGATTTGTGTGAGCTGCAAGAACATGGTTTCGGTTGGGATTGCGAGCTAGGAAAAGTTTTAGTTCAAGAGGATTGTTGTTATTTTGGTTTTCTGGATTATATTGTTTTGTTTTCAAGCTGTGGAGACTGCTAGTTCACTTCAGTGATGCAACTTTTATTTCAGTTTAATGAAAATCCTCATGTTTCTGGTAAAAAAAAAAGATTCAAAGTGGGAAAGACACCAGAAACCAGAGTACTATATCGTGGTGACTTATTGGAGCTCACATTTCGGCACTTTTATTAGCTTGA
The DNA here is from genome assembly GCA_949130495.1 of Sambucus nigra. NCBI lineage: Eukaryota > Viridiplantae > Streptophyta > Magnoliopsida > Dipsacales > Adoxaceae > Sambucus > Sambucus nigra. The sequence goes on along the minus strand of OX422224.1, from coordinate 165,854,219 downwards.
TTTGAATGTTTTTCTCTGTATTTGATGTTCTTGAAATTGTCGGGGTGAATACAATCAAACCCAAGCATAGATTGGAAGCAACGATTTATATGGATTCGATACAGACATTTGATATTGTTTTTGGTTGTACATTTGATGAAAAATATGTTGGGTTTAGCAAATGAGTTATCAAAGGCATTGTAAAGGAACGATCTAGATATTGTCAATGCCATGCCATGTCTTTAGTTGGGGTATATAAGCAACAACTACAAATGATGAGGGATGAGGGATGAGGGATGGGACTTGTTATTTGATGAAATTTCTTCCTTTTACGAGAGACGTGAAATGATGTACCCCAATGTGAATGATAATCCTTGCCGAATCGATCACAACGAGCATAAAAAGACAAACGTGCATCATCATTTTTTGCGATCATTGTTACATTGTCTTGCTCAGTTTTATCTAAAAGGATTGTCAAGCTTACAGCTCATTGAACTTGATAGCTAACTTGGAACGTATATTCTTGATACACACCCTAATCTGAGCTTAAAGAAATTTCTTCTCTTGCTAGTTTTTTTTTTTGCAAAGAAGTGTTTGAGATGAAGAAAAGTAAGGTATTCCAGTTGGTGTATATTCTTGTGACTTTGGCTCTGATCATACCACTTGCAACAACTACCGTGAAGAGGGCATTTTCTGCAATGTATATCATAGACTATTGGATGGAAAATCAATAGATGAATGCTCATATGGTTGTGCACATAAAAAAGATTTATTCGATAACATAGATAATAAGTTCATCGTCCAACGCTTTCAAAATTTGAAATGTTGTCAAGGACAATTGTAATTTACTTGGGCCAAAAAAATTCTGTGAGTTTTTGCTGTTGCGCTCTTAATTTTTTCCCGCTCCCACTCACTAAATTCCTGGCTCCGTCACTTGTTAGATGTTACACAAGTCCATCCCTAGCTAGATTCGTTAGAAGTTACACAAGTCTCATACTAGGGTGAAGCCTCTATTAGTTATGAGGTGGGTAAGTAGACACTTGTTTTACCCCTGCTCATATCTTTGTCATTCTTATTGTAGTGAATTACTTTTGAGGTGTTTTATGGTTTAATAGATACTTGCTATGAGCCATGAAACCAATTTAGATGGTTCCTTGGAAAAACATGAAAAAGATGGATTGGTATCAAAGCGCGCCTCTAACGCCAATTCTAAATGAAAAGGTCCTATCATGGATCCTAAAGAAACTGTTACCGGCTATGTCTACCAATTTTAAATTTTAAACTTGTCAAATCAAATTGATCAACAAAGTAAATATCTTGTATTCAATTATGACGATTGAACAATTATCACCAGACCGGTAAAAACTATCACATAATGTACACAAGTGTTCACGTGGAAAGCCCCAGAGGAAACACCATGGATAAAGACCAAATGCACTATAAAGATACACGACACTATATGAACTAACCGAATCACACAAACCTCCTAGCAGTAGCTCTTGATGGAGTCGTAAGAAGTTTGATGGGAGTGCTTATAACCAGATGGTATTTTCTCACAATAACAGGTCTCTGTATATATAGCATCCACTGTATTTGGCCAAGATTGGACTCTCCAAGGAGCTGTGTCAAACAACACGCTATAGTTCTTTGTGAACGTGAATAAATGATTCTTTTTCTATTCTAGATTACTATCTAGAATTTTAATTCTGTGAGTGCAATCATCCCATCAAGACTAACTTAAATAGGTTTTTTACAAATATGTTACTATTTGATTTAACCGAAGATATTGCACTGAATATAATGGAATGGAAAAATAGGATTCATGTAGCCGACCCCAAATAATTGGGAAAGGGACTTTGTTGAGTTGAGTATGATACTATTTGATAACTGGCAGTAAGCTCTCAGTTGACAAATCAACTTCTCCTTGATTCTGCTCGTGGAATGTCCGTGTTGGCCAACCATCTGTTATGGACTTTATTATCCTTTTCATGACAAAAGACGTATCGAAGGGCCCATAGGGTGCCAACAAAACACCCCCATGGATGCAGGGCCGGCCCAAGACAAAATGATGCCCTAGGGGAAGTGCGAAAAATAGGCCCTCGTACGTATCGTACTAATATTATTTTCATTATTTTCTCTTATTGTTTCATCATGTTCTACTTCATTTGAGTGGATAGTTTGTTATTGTTGATTTTCAATATTTTCAGTAGTTGTATGTTTTTGCTTCTTCTTCATACAAAATTCATCCATAGCTCCTTTTTGAGATTCTTCCAAGTCATCTCTTCTTTTTTTATTTTTGCGCTTTTGGTGCCCTGATTATTGCTTTCTAGTTGACATACTAACTAAGATAACTTAACTAAAATTATATCACATAAAAAGCACCGAAAACTGAAAAATTAATTAAAATTATCACATACAAAGTACTGAAAAATTATATCACATAAAACTTGAAAGCACTGAAAACTTAACTGGTTTGTCTGTTTTTTACGCTTGTAAAGATGGGAGTCCAGGAGGAGTCTTGATTGAATATGAATAAAGTGATGCAGCAGCAGAGATGGGTTTCTTCTTCATGTAGCAACAGAGAATAAATGTTTGTTTATTGATTGAATGTTATTGAACAACACTTGAAACTTCACGTGGTTTTTAAAACTGAAGTCTGAAGCATTGAATAAAGTGGGAGTTAATGGGCCTAGAGAAGTGGAAGAGAGATACTAAGCTCCAAGACACAATTTGGGGCCCTAGGCAAGTGCCTAGGTCGCCTAGTAGTTGGGCCAGGTCTGCATGGATGTAATCATTGCCAAATCACGTGCATCTTTCTATTATGTGTGAATGTCTCTCTCTCTCTCTCCATTTCTACTATATGTATATATCCTGTCTTTCCCTATTATTATCGGGGATATTCCCATCTATCGAGCGAATTGTCTCTCCCTACCCTTTCTCTGAATCTCTATGACACTCTGATTCTCTATATCTAGTTCTCCGTCATACTCATTCACTTTGCACTCCAGCAAACCAACACTCGGAGAACTACCTCTTACACTTGCTAACTCAATCTCAAGACCATTTAGAGAAATTTAAGTGATCGTTCTGAATTGACCATTCTCAAACCGAGACTCAACCAACCCACCTAAGAAATCCCCAATATCTTTGAACAAAATTGACCCTTCTTGGACCAAAATTCAAGCGAGAGTCAGTTGCAGAGCGTCAATCTTAACAGCTGATCCATTGAAATTGGGTGTAGAACTGACGATTTCGTCCAACTGCCATGAAGCGACGAGGAGTTATGGTCAGGGGATAAGAGAGAGAGAGAGGTGGATGGGGAGTAAGTAGGAAGCGACGAGGAGTTATGGTCAGGGGATAAGAGAGAGAGAGAGGTGGATGGGGAGTAAGTAGTCTCTCTGCCTTGCAGAAGAAAAGAGGGGCAAAGAGTGTTGCTAGGGTTGGGGCTTTGGAGCTAAACAAAAAAGTGGTTTATTAAACGAGTTACTCACCCAACTCATGTAAGCTCGTTTGGCAGCCCATTTATGAATCGCGAATTAAAAATGCTGGGCTGGGTCTGTTTGAGAAAATTGGTCATTGTGGGTCTGTTTTGACAGGTTTAATTTTGATAGTCTAGCTTGTTCTCTGTATAGCATTCTCAAGGAGGCAAAAGATATGTTGTCCTCTTCTTTGGGCTGTACCTATGTTCCTCCTTTGTAGTATTCAATGAAATCTTGTTTCTAATTGAAAGTTTTGAGATGTCCCAATAAAACACGACCATTAATTTGAGACGGAGGGATTATGATGTAGAACAGTAGAAGCTTGGGCCCGTTTGGTTCGCTACTCAAAAAACTCGATTTAAACGATGTTTTTAAACACAGATTTAAAATTCAGTTTTTTGTGTTTATAATTAATAGTTTGCGTTTGGTAAACTTGTTTTTAAATACAGTTTTTTGAAAATTTGACAAAATTGGTAATCATGTATATTTATACTGTACACTGTACACACACATATATATATACAGCTCTTGTGCGGGCCAGTTCGCATTTCAAGAGTGCGGACCGGACAAGTGTCACCTGACGATGAGCCCGAAAAAGAGAGAGAGTGTGCCTATAATTTAGCCGATAATTTCTAGGCTCACCGTCAGGTGACACATGTCCGGTCCGCACTTTTAAAATGCGAAGTAGTCCGTACAAGATATATATATATATCACTGTTCTAAAAATCCCGCCTAGGCTTGAGGCTTGGGAGAAATGCCCCGCCTTAAGCTTTTTACGCCTTATTCTTGATAAAACCCTTAAGGCACACTTTTTTCTAAAAACAACAATGCTTTGGTGAAACGATATCGCCTTTTAAAGATTTTTTTTACAAACCGGATTATTATCTTATCCAAGATAATCAAATAGTATTTTAATTTGCATATATTCAGACATATTTTTATGATATGTACAATTTTAGTATTTTAATAGCCTTGTTATGGTTAAAAAATATTAAAATATATTAAGAAGGCCTAAACGCCTTTTCACGCCTAAGGCCCGACTAGGCTTCTAAGGCTTAAGGCTTAGCCTCCATGCCTCGATCACTCCCCCTGTTTTTTAGAACCTTGATATATATATATATATATATATATATATATATTGCATATATAATTCACTATAAAATTATATACATACATGGATTGATAATATTTTTTAATACATATGTACTATATGTATATTTTATATTATTCCATACATTAATAATACATGTATAAAATTATATATAAGTATCATATATCTATTGATAATATTATTTAACTTTATATTATTCCATACGTAATTTTATGTATATATATATATATATATATTTATTTATAAGAATTACACACATATTAATGTATTATGTATGTATATTATATATTAAGGTATAACTTCATTAAAGTATTAAGAATAAATAATTTTGAGTTGAAAAATAAAAAACTGAAGTTATAAAACACCCTAAACCTGTTTTCTGAAAAACTTGATTATAACACAGAAATATTATAATTTTGTGTTTAAAAACAGGTTGCCAAACGCAGATTTTTATCAGAATTGTATTTAAACACAGAAAACAGAATTATAATACAAACTGCACAAGTAAAGGAAAATTAGCGTTTCTCGTTTTCTCATTCAATCACCATAGGATAGATGCATGGATATTTCTCGGTGGCTATGTACAATAAAAAAAAATACGAGACTATCCCTGACCTAATGAAGAATATTTCATTGGGAATATCTATTGTTTTATTAGAAAATAAAGACAATAAAATAAAGTCTTATTTTTATTCCTTTTTTGCTTTACCCCCAAGATAATGGGGCTAGTAGAGATGCCCACATACATGTTCAATAGTTAGATGTTACCCTTTGTATGTGCATCAACCCACTTGTACCTTTTGCATTATATGTTGCATGTGGGTAATTCTAATTATTGAATATGTAGAGATATCTCTAAATACACCATTATATCATTGCATGTGTGCTCGGGCGTTTGGGTATTTTTGGAAGGTGGGCTGCAAAGTTTGTTCTTCCTATGTTTGGATGAGCGGTGTATACCAACTGGCTGATTCCTTAACAACTACTGTTTCTTTCTCAACCTGATATACTGTTTTGAATTGTTGCAGTGGTAAATCGAACTTGCTATTTATGTGCAGGTATCGACAAATCCAAGCGCAGTAGGTGGATGCAGCTGTAAAAGTTCTTTCATGGTAAAATAGTCGATGCGGCTATATGAACTAACGCCATTTTGTCCGTGTACACTTTCGCTTCATATTAATATTTAATAATTGTAGTAAATGTTGAGCTGATTTCATTGTATACTCTGTATGTAACAAGTAGCATGCCCCGCGTATTTGTTCGAAGAGCCATTTGATTCGTTCATGGTATGAACTTTAAATTCGAGTCTGCCACATTTTTGTAAACTGTATCGTTTTTATTAAGGAATTTGTAAAAGTTAAATTCCACACCCACCATTTCTGTAGCCTGGTAAATCACATGGAATAAAGGGTGAACAATCTAGCTGAATGAGATAAAATACCATTCATTATATTTGGTGTTTCTGGTATCAATGTCATGACAGTTGAGAACACTGATGCTTTGTTATTCACTCCCCTATCTCCCTACTACTATGTAGGACTTGTCCATTTGGTTTAGGCTCGGGATGGTACAAAATGAAAAGGAATAGGAATGTACTTATGCTAAACAAATAGATGAGTAAATTGCAAGAAATCTTTTGAACTATTACGCTAGTTGTAAATACTTTGATGAATGATAAATTTTTTTAAAAAGAAACTCCTTGAACTGTTTTTGTTGACAGATTATTGAGGAAGGTTATTTAGGCCCTCTCTGATTGAAAAGTGAGAAAATGCAAATCATTCCAGGGCAATTGATTCTAGGGCAAATAATTTCAAAACAGAAGAGTATTTTTCAACATTTTTGTTTGATTCAAGTTGGAAAATCATCAATTTTCTACATTTTTTATCAAACGCAAAAGTTGAAAAATAGATATAAATGTGAAAATTTTGTTTACGGAATATATTTATATTGTTTATATTATTTCTAGAATATATATACACGTTATGAAATATACGAAATATATACATATATGAAATATACAAAAATAAATATATAAATATATGAAATATAAAAAAAAAATATGAGCTATACGAAATATATTAATTATTTAAAATATATGAAATATATAAATATATGACATATATACATATATGCAATGTATGAATGTATGAAGTATAGAAATATACTTATATACCAAAATATATCAAATATACGAAATATATATATATTTACACATTTATGAGCAATATATATTTATGAGTTAATTACACTTAGGACCCCTGAACTTTTGCCCCTCCTACACTTCACCACTTTAACTTTCAATTTTTGCACTTAACCCTCCAAACTTAGAAAACGAATGCACTTAACCTCTCTCTCTCTCTCTCTCTCTCTTTGTAATAAATCTTATTTTGTCATGTAAAGGCTGATCAGACACGATACGTCGAAGATGGGGTATGTTTGTCAATTAATACCATTCTCAGCATCAACATAATATAAATAGTATATTGAAGGCCGATAATAGTTTGAATCAACATTTCAATAAAAAAAATTAGTCCAATCTAACACGAAAAGTATCGAGCAAAAAAAAACGACAAATCTGAATGTAAATGTAAACAACCCACACCGACATAAAATTAATGAATCTCGGGCTTATGCCCATACAGTAATCCCAAATGAAAATAAATACTAACGCTGAAAAGTACCTAAACTAGACTTAACCTATCTGAATGCATGAGGAGCAAAATGAGAATGCAAGGCTGCCAAGTCACAGTCCCTCTATCCCTGTCTATGATCACCTAGGGAGAGAAAACATTTAAATTTGGGTCAGAGCACTAGATGTGAAATAATTAAATTAATAAAAAGAATGCAATAAATACAGTCAATGCAAAGTAAATACCCCCCATTGTCACTCACATGCGATTAACATCTCACCCCTCATCTAAGTGCAATACAACTCGCATCTCAACAAAATCTCAAATAATAAACATGACCATCATGTCAGATTAATATTTATTGGATTAATTATACTCAGTTGTTACAACGGAGCCGACTATGTTTAATTACCCAATCCCAAGGTATACCAGTCTTGGGTTGTGATTTATGTCTACATTCTTAGACAATTCATTAAATTTCACGTGATTTACATATATATATCCTTTCATATATGTGAGGCATCTACCAGTGGTGTCTCGTTCGTGCTCTATTAGCAAGTCCAGAGGAATCTCTTATCCGAAGCGGACATCACAAAACACATATAAGTTGGGGCAGTTCCCACGCAGTACACCAGTTCACGGCCCATACCCAGTGGTGATAAAGGATCCTAGCATCAATACCTACCTCTCGTAGATGGCTCTACTATGTAGTACCTAAATGACCTACACAACGCCTAGTCCACGTGTGTCGACGTGTGCTAGGGTCTCGAACTTGATAAAGCCAAAGCCGATAGGACCATCCACGAACATTGGTATGTCCACAATTGTTCGTCAATTAATAATTGACCATTTAGTTAATTATTAATTCCATTTTCCTTAACAATTATTTTACCATCTAGTTAAAATTGTTAAATATAATATTTTAATTAATATGTGGGCCACATTTACATTTTTAATGAATTCCTAGTTACCCCAAACATCGTCCCACCAACTCGTACAGGGTTCTAAAAATATTCAGCATTTATTTCTTGCCCGAACTCACCCTATCACCAGGGCCGAATCTATTCGGTTCCTTGGCCAAATCGATTCGCTCAACTGAATCGATTCGAATTGTCACAGTTGCCCAGTTCTTTCTATTTTCTAGTACAGTATTTCTTCATTCATCCACAAGATCTCTTCTAATGGTTCATTGAATAACCATAAAATCAAATCTCTACCACCTAGTTACCCATCTTAGGACCATTAGTTTCATGTTTTTAACATCGATTTCTTCCCCAAATATCCCAAATTCATGAATGTACATAAAGGAACCTAACCCAGATTCTTTCCACAATATGTAATTCAATTTATGGGGCATATAACATGAAATCTACATCAGAATATACAGGTCATAGGCATGTGATAAAGTCATCTACATAAGATTCCAAAATTTCCTAATTTCATCTCAAGAACCCTAAAGTTTCTATCATCAATTTTCAAAAATCGATTCCTGGACTTCTGGGTTAACACTCTAGGTTTTTGATTGAGTCGAAAACCGAGCGTTCGTGTAAATACGCTAGTCGTTGTTGTCGGCTTCCAACCACAATACAAAAAAACCTAAACTTTAACTACACTCTTGCGGAGTATAGTGGCGAGTCTGGGTATCGAATCCTCAGGGAACTAGGACGAGTGAACGTGACGACAAAGGTAAGACTTTTAACCCTAACTTGACACTAAAAAGAAATAAAAATAAGATGATTGAGTGAGAAAGGGAAAAGGAAAAAATAAAGAAGTTAACTAAAACTAATTGGAAAATTAAGGTAGAGACACAATCCCCCAACCCTAGAGTATTGATGGTATAAAACTAATCGTAAATTTAACTGATTAATTTGACCCGGAATTTAGTACTCCCAAGCATTATGTATACGAGGTTCAAGCCCGCGTCATACTTAATCTGAGGATGAGTAAATCAGTATCGCGATAGTAGCACTCGAATTGCACTCTAAATCATCACGAGTACCCAGAGGCAAACGAGATATAAAGATCTACAATTGTTGTGTAACTACGCAATACGGACATAATCAATCATTAAATTCAGAGGACTAATATTATACACATGCAATTAACACATCAGGTTGGGTTCATGTATCCTAACCTTTAAAAACCTAGCCTAACATGGTAAATAATAATAAAAGTGCTGGAAATAAAAATTACCACGACTGAAGAACAAGAACATGCAAGAAGAAATCAAAGATTGAAGAAAAACTCGAAAAGCTCTTGAATTAATGGTGCAAAGTATGTAAATTCTTCTCCTAGATGTTCCTACTTGTTATGGAGCTTTTACATGAATGAAATCTTGATAAAAAGAGTCTTAATGACTAAATATATAGGCTAAGGGTCGTTTAGAAGAGTCCCCAAAACATAAAACTCTTTTGGCTAAAAGATAAGCACAAAATAAAAATCTCGTATCTGCCAATTTGTCACACTTAGAAAGCGTGACTAATTTTGTAACGGATTTGGAGCGTGACTAATTTCGTAACGGATCTGGTGCGTGGCAAATGGGCATGCTGGTTCTTTTTTCTCAGCTTCGGTTCGGTTCGGGTCTGACAGCTTTTTTCTTGGATTTCTTTTCAACTTCAAATGGGCATAACTTCTTCATCGTAGCTCGGATTTAGGTGCCGTTTTTTCCAGTGTTCTTGTAATTGAAAGCTATTCAACTTTATAGTTGGCCCCACCTCCAGACTATGGCTGAAAAATTACGAAAATACCCTTTAACTCCCCGATTCTTGGTTTCTTTCACTATTTTGAGTTCTCTTTGGCACTAACTTGCATGAAATATCTGTAAAACACATAAGAGATACACAAAATACGAAATACTTGCCAAAAAGGGTTAGTAGCATAAATATGAGACAAATCCAATCTATTTACACCGCACGGGATCATAAAAATACCGAAATTAAGGGGATAAATATGAAGAATTTATGCCTAATCAAACCCCCCTAACTTAGAACTTTGCGCGTCCCGAGCAATGTAAAAGAATGAGAATATGAGTTAAGGACCCTTCAAAAACTTTATTGGGATAGAATACCTTTTTCGCGGGCAAGCGATTGCATTTAGCGCATGCAACAAGCCTTTAAACCTCTAGGTTACCCTAGTAGGACGAGTTGTGTCTCGTGAGGGTTTGCAGTGAATATACCCACAAAATTCGACTCAAATAAAATTCAAAATATGCAAAAAATGTGTAATTCGAACTTTCCAGAAAATATACATCATCAAGTCATATTTACAAGTCTCAAACTGTAGTGTGTGTGTCCGAAGCCAGAAATATAACCGCCAATTTCCATCGATTGATCATTACGTTACTTATCCGAAAATTCGTTTTGATTTCAATTTCTCACGGAATGCACTCACAAACGAATCTCTCGGATTATGGCTATTCTCTCGGCATGCGTGATATAAGGAGTAAATGTAGTGGAAGCAAATACACGCATGCAATTAGAAAGACGGAAATTTTGGTGAAGGGATCTCTTCAACGGATTACGGTTTTAAAAACGGGAACATCGCCTCTATTTCGCGCATTTAACCTCTTATATTATCTTTTGGTGTATTAACTCTCCACGCGGTACTCAATTTACGCAATTTGGACTCGGTTAGGACTTTTTCGGGTTATAGGGTGTATAGGGTAAAATGAAGGAGGTATGGAAGGTTGGAATTGGAAAAGTCATTCGTGATGTCCATTTGTGCATTTTCCGGGCTATTGCTCATTTTTTCTTCTTTTTCTATTTTTTTTTTCTTTGTTGCTATTTTTGTTGAGCATTCTTCTATTTTTTTTTCTTGCCCCCTTTTTGTTGCACTTTTCGGACTTAAATTCTGAATTTTTTTCATTTTTCACAATTCCGGGCTATTTTGGGTTTTCCGGGTTGTCAAACGAAAGGAAAAATTATTCGGCTCAATTTGGGTTACAAAAGGGATAATTTTTCGCTACTTTTTTTCTGGCCAATATTTTTGGGTGACAAACGAGGGCCTACTTCATTGTCCAAAATACCAATTGCGTTACCATATGCGTTTCGAGGTGAATTTAAGTTTAGAGACTAATTTGGCACGATTTTCAAGGCAACATTGCACACATTTTTCAAAATCGATCAAAATGAAAGGATTGAGATCCTTGACAACTTATTAAGCGCTAAAAAGAACTTTGAGTTAACTATTAACTCGGATTGATTTCAAATCTCGCAAAACGTGATAGGCTCGAATCTCACCGGGTTTTGTTAATCTCCACATTTATTCGTTAAGTCGTCAATTTTCGCACAATTTCCATCTTTGGTCAATTTCGGCTTTGTGTATGTTGGATATTTACAATTTGAGACTCCAATTTGACTTTTAATGATATTTTTGAAAATTTTGAATTCTAATTTTTATTTATTTTGAACAAAAATATTTTTGGATTTTTCAAATTTTTATGATTTTTTTCGAAATTTTTGGGCATTTTTGAAAATTTGTGAAGTTTTGAAAATACGCACTTGTGACCCCCCCTAACTTAGACTTTTGCATTGTCCTCAAGCAAAAAGGACTAAAATCTAACTCAGAGCGAATAATAAGTGCGGAAAAATAAAACAAACAAATATGAAAAAATGCAACAAGACACTATATGACACTCATGCATGACTTCAAAAATACAACAACAATCACCCCATACGCGTCGGGGGTGCGACGACCTCTCATCTCTCCACAAACTCACCCGACCCCACTTATGGGGGTTGATGCTCTCCTTGTCACTCCCGTCCTAGGATCATATTCCAATAATCGAAACAAGTTGGGACCTCGCCCATAGATAAAGGATAAACCGGGAGACTCGTCGTGACTAATTGGAAATGGATCCTCGTGATGCTGACTCAAAGCATGGTCAACGTGCACTGACTCGGAGGGGACACCTAGGTTTCTTTCAATTTTCAAGACGCATGGGTCGGGCTCTAAGTCGGATGAACCACAACTTTTCTCCTCACTCGCCTTCGGGGCCTCTAGTGTTGTGGGTGGATTGTCACAACGAAGGAATTCATCAATTTTTGCTTTTAATTCACCGTCGTCTAAGTGACTACATGAATCCAGTAGGGATTGGTCTTCAATAGTAATACTTTCATCCACCTTCCCGAATTCTCTTTCAAAATCTTCCATGCTCATGTCGCCTAGTTCTCCCTCTCTAGTAGTGCCTACATCCTCTCTTACTTGCTCGATCTCCAACTCCACTAGTTTTCTCTCCTCTACCCCCTCTCTCTCTCTTTCAATTGCGGTCACAACACACCTCTCCCCCTCTTTGCTCTCATCGTCACCTCTACCACTATTACCTGATGAAATAGGGCACACCCCTAACGGCTCTCTCTTGTGGGACCTCTCATTCTCATGGCTCGACACTAAGCAGGACCCCGAAGCATCTCCACAATCATTTTCCTCAAAGTACTCCCCTACAACCTCATCTATGAAGCTCACCGTGTGAAGGTCATCTTCTTCTCCCGTATGTTGGGCGACATGGAAGATGTTGGTCTCTAAAGTCATGTTCCCAAAGGTGAGTTGCATTCGCCCATTCCGAGTATTAATGATGGCGTTAGCCGTAGCTAAGAAAGGGCGCCCAAGGATGATGGGAACATGGTTACTCCAGTTAAATGAGGGCTCCGTGTCCCAAATGACAAAGTCTACCGGGAAGTAGAAAGTGTCAACTTGGACGATCACGTCCTCGACTATGCCTCTTGGGATCTTCACGGTTCGATCCGCTAATTGGAGAGTGACCTTAGTGGGCTTGAGGTCGCCCAAGTCAAGTTGCCTATAGATGGAGTAAGGGAGGATATTGACACTTGCTCCCAAGTCAAGTAAGGCTTTTTCGATTTTGTTTTCTCCAATGATGCAGGAAATGGTGGGTGCACCGGGATCTTTGAATTTAGGTGGGAGATCATTGAGTAGAATGGAGCTCACATTCTGTGCTAGAAAGACATTTTTCTTTACCTTCATCTTTCTCTTTACCGTCAACAAGTCTTTAATGACTTTTCCATAAGCTGGAATTTGTTTAATGGCATCGAGGAAAGGTAAATTCAGCTTAACTTGTTTTAGCACATCTAGCACGTCATCACGTGGAGTTCCTTTATGAGGAGGAATTAGCCTTTGAGGAAACGGTGCCGCGGAGGGTGGTTTCACTACTACCTCGGGCTCACTAGCGTCTTCTTTGTCACTCTCGTTCAAGGGGACATCTTCGGCCTCTTTCGTGCCGGGCGAAATCTCCTTGTCTTTAAGTACGTCTCGTGGGAGAGGTGACAAGTCAACTACTCTCCCACTACGTAGAGTGGTAATTGCGCTACATTGCTCTTGATGTTCAGTGGAGGTGGAGCTAACACTAGTTTGACCTTGGGGAGGTCGTTGCCCTTGGGCAGGAAATTTACCTTTTTCTTGAACACTCAATGAGGTTTGTATTTTTGACAGAGTCGCATTTATGTCGCCAATCTGACGATCATATTTGGCATTGTTTGCAGTCTGACTTGCAATGAATTGATTCATGGTATCCTCGAGGGTTCTCCGCTGTGGCGGGATATAATTTCCATGGGGTGGCGGTGCTTGCACATGTCCTTGCATGTGTGGAGCTTGTTGAAATTGGTGCGGTGGAGGAGGGGCAACATGCGAAGGAGGGTTCATTGCGGCATGTTGTTGTCCGTAGCTAAAACCGGGATGATTTTTCCACGAAGGGTTGTATGAATTCCCGTGCGGGGCATCGAAAATACCCTTATAGCCTCCTATACCACTAACTTGCTCTTGCAACATTACTTTGTAGGCGGGTATCGTCGGACATTCCTCAGTTGAATGTCCCGCCTCACAAATCGCACACACCTTCACGACAGGGTTTTGGATAGATCCAACTAACTCACATAAGTCTCGCAATCCTTTCTCCATAGTGTCCAATCGACTGTCCGTCATAGAATGCTTATCTACGTGGAATAGGTTGGACGCCGATGGAGCAGTGGTGGGTTGTCGATTTTGATTTTGAGCGTTCGGGTCAGAGGTATCCCAAGATTGGGTAGTCTCGGCGACATACCTCATGTGAAGATCAGCATCATGGGCATCTAGATCGGCAAACGGACCGCTTCCCATAGTTTCAACAAGTTGTTTGGAGTTAAGATTTAACCCATTATAAATAAAGGAGATGATTTGCGACGGATCAAATCCATGATGGGGGCATGAAGCCACTAACTCGTTGAAACGTTCATAACATCGATGGAATGGCTCATTTTCATGTTGTCTAAACGCTTGAATTTGAGCCTTGATAGAGATTGTTCGATGTGTTGGGAAGAATTTCTTGAGAAATTTAGATTGTAGCTCATTCCAGGATGGAATCGAGCTTGGAGGTAAAGACCATAGCCAAGCTTTGGCTTTATCTTTAAGCGAGAAGGGGAAGAGTTTGAGGCGGATTACCTCTTGTGTGCAGGTTTGATCATTGAGAGTATCACACACGTCCTCAAATTCCCTTATGTGGAGGTATGGTTTTTCAGAATCCATACCGTGGTAATGTGGTAGCGTCTGGATCATCCCATTCTTGAAACGGAACTGCCCGGCATTATACGGGAGTATAATGCATCCCGGAGTGACGGTGCGCTCGGGATATAAGAATTCTCTCAACGGGCGGTACTGAGGCTCTTCCTCACCGGTAGATGCATTACTGTGTTGCGACATCTCTCTCTCACTTGACGATTCAGCGATCTCACCGGGTGTGCTCGAAGTGTGTCCTACGAAGGAGAAGGGAGTGTTGCTAGAGATTGAGTGCAACGGTGTGGGAGGTGGGATCCAGAACTGTGGGGCTTGTGGAGTGTGGGGACTATCAGGATTATACTCAACGAGTGGATTTTCGTGAATGCTGGTTGGAGTATTATGGGGTGTGGGAGTGGTTTCAGAATTTTGCATTAAGCTCAGGAGAGATGATGATTGTGAATCTTTTTGAATTTTTTATTTTTTATTTATTTTATTTTTTTTTGGATTTTTGAATTTTTTTTATTTTTTTTTTTTGGTCAAAGTTTTGGATTAACTCGATCTAATCCTAAGTCTACCTATTTCCCCGGCAACGGCGCCATTTTGATTGAGTTGAAAACCGAGCGTTCGTGTAAATACGCTAGTCGTTGTTGTCGGCTTCCAACCACAATACAAAAAAACCTAAACTTTAACTACACTCTTGCGGAGTATAGTGGCGAGTCTGGGTATCGAATCCTCAGGGAACTAGGACGAGTGAACGTGACGACAAAGGTAAGACTGTTAACCCTAACTTGACACTAAAAAGAAATAAAAATAAGATGATTGAGTGAGAAAGGGAAAAGGAAAAAATAAAGAAGTTAACTAAAACTAATTGGAAAATTAAGGTAGAGACACAATCCCCCAACCCTAGAGTATTGATGGTATAAAACTAATCGTAAATTTAACTGATTAATTTGACCCGGAATTTAGTACTCCCAAGCATTATGTATACGAGGTTCAAGCCCGCGTCATACTTAATCTGAGGATGAGTAAATCAGTATCGCGATAGTAGCACTCGAATTGCACTCTAAATCATCACGAGTACCCAGAGGCAAACGAGATATAAAGATCTACAATTGTTGTGTAACTACGCAATACGGACATAATCAATCATTAAATTCAGAGGACTAATATTATACACATGCAATTAACACATCAGGTTGGGTTCATGTATCCCAACCTTTAAAAACCTAGCCTAACATGGTAAATAATAATAAAAGTGCTGGAAATAAAAATTACCACGACTGAAGAACAAGAACATGCAAGAAGAAATCAAAGATTGAAGAAAAACTCGAAAAGCTCTTGAATTAATGGTGCAAAGTATGTAAATTCTTCTCCTAGATGTTCCTACTTGTTATGGAGCTTTTACATGAATGAAATCTTGATAAAAAGAGTCTTAATGAAAATATATAGGCTAAGGGTCGTTTAGAAGAGTCCCCAAAACATAAAACTCTTTT
The DNA here is from genome assembly GCA_949130495.1 of Sambucus nigra. NCBI lineage: Eukaryota > Viridiplantae > Streptophyta > Magnoliopsida > Dipsacales > Adoxaceae > Sambucus > Sambucus nigra. The sequence goes on along the minus strand of OX422224.1, from coordinate 165,838,045 downwards.
GGCTAAAAGATAAGCACAAAATAAAAATCCCGTATCTGCCAATTTGTCACACTTAGAAAGCGTGACTAATTTTGTAACGGATTTGGAGCGTGACTAATTTCGTAACGGATCTGGTGCGTGGCAAATGGGCATGCTGGTTCTTTTTTCTCAGCTTCGGTTCGGTTCGGGTCTGACAGCTTTTTTCTTGGATTTCTTCTCAACTTCAAATGGGCATAACTTCTTCATCGTAGCTCGGATTTAGGTGCCGTTTTTTCCAGTGTTCTTGTAATTGAAAGCTATTCAACTTTATAGTTGGCCCCACCTCCAGACTATGGCTGAAAAATTACGAAAATACCCTTTAACTCCCCGATTCTTGGTTTCTTTCACTATTTTGAGTTCTCTTTGGCACTAACTTGCATGAAATATCTGTAAAACACATAAGAGATACACAAAATACGAAGTACTTGCCAAAAAGGGTTAGTAGCATAAATATGAGACAAATCCAATCTATTTACACCGCACGGGATCATAAAAATACCGAAATTAAGGGGATAAATATGAAGAATTTATGCCTAATCAGTTATAATTAATCCTTTATATGTATGAGATTAATGCCTAATATTTAATCATCAAAATTCAACCTAAAACCCAGAAATCACATGGGGTCATTACAATGAATCAAGAAGCAAATTGTAATTTAAATTGAGTAAGAAAATTCTTGCCTTAAAATGTAGTTGAAGAAATCCTCTTGAATTCCCATTCAATTCCTTCCCTCTTCTCCCCTTTGATTCTTCTCATTTTCTCTCTTGAAGTGTAACAGTTTACGTTTAGGTTTCTAATCAGTAGTGAGGAGTTGTTTATCTTTCCCTTAAACACAATTTAACCCTGAATCCCGAGTTAGATTAAAATCCCAAATTTTGGGCCCCAGATGGACCTAAACCCATATCCAGATTAGCCCAAAAGTCTTCCAACATATAAACCTATACCCTGGGACCATTTTTAAAGGTTTAAAACACCTAAACGAAACAATATACTCTTCGAAATACGTCCCAATTATTTGTATTCCAACATTATATTTTATACTTGTGTCACACTTCATTTATGAATTTTCTAATACACATGCAATTATTATAACATTAACATAACTAAAATCCACTACACATAATTACGACATAACACCAATTTATTTATTCACAAATAAAATTTAAATTCACTCATTTCATCTAATTTTCACAAATTTTTATTTTATCCAAAAATATAATTTCATTATTTATCTTAGAAAAATACGAGGTATTACATTCTTAACGGGATTTCGTCCTCGGAATCAAGAAAAGTACGTACCTAGCTAGAAAAGTTCAGGATACTTCATGCGCATGTCGTCCTCCCTCTCCCAAATCGACTCGTCCTCCCGATGGTGTCCCCACTGCGCCTGAACTAAAGGAACAACCTTGGATCTAAGTCGTCGCTCCCGTCGGTCCAGAATGGCTACTGGTCTTTCCTCGTAAGTAGCGTATGGATGGAGCTCTATCTCGTTAATATCAATGTGTTGGTACGTTATCTCATCTCTAAGGAACCTTCGCAATGCAGATATATGAAAAAGGTCGTGCATCCGCTGCAAGTAGTCCGATAATCCCAACTGATTTGCCACGAGCCCAATCCGCTCCAAAATAGGGAACGGTCTCATGTACTGAGGAGTCAGCTTCCCGTTCTTCCCAAACCTCATCACTCCCTTCATGGGAGACACTTTAATCATCACCTTATCCTCAACATCAAAGTCTAAGTGTCTCCGGCCCATACCCCCGTAGCTCTTTTGCTTATCCTGGACAATCTGTATCCTGATCCGAATCATCTCTACCTTCTCTGAGGTGTCCTGAATGAAATCTGGCCCAAGTAACTTATCCTCCCCCACCTCTAACCAGCATGAGGGTGAACGACAAGGTTTTTCGTAGAGTGCCTCAAACAGTGTTATCCCAATCGTGAACTGGTAGTTGTTATTATACGCAAACTCCACTAAAGGCGAATACTGCTCCCAACTCCCCTTAAAATCCAAAAGGCACATCCGCAACATGTCCTCCAACATCAGATTCACCCTCTCCGTCTGCTCGTCATTCTGAGGATGATATGACGTGCTCAATCTCAACTCTACACCCAAGGCCTGCTGAAAGCTCCTCCAAAAATTGGACACAAACGTCATGTCCTTGTCTGACACGATGTTGAGCGATACCCCATCCAGTCTGGCGTACTGCTCAGAGTTGTAATATGTCTGGACCGGTAAGAAGTGAGACACTTTCGACAATCACCCAAATGAAATCACGCTCCTTCTGCGATGTAGGTAGCCCAGTAATGAAGTCTATGGAGATGCTTTCCCATTTCCACATCGGGATCTCCAAAGGCTATAAAACATTCGCAAGACGCTGATTATCCACCTTCAGCAGCTGACACGTAGCACACTCGGACACAAAATCTGCTATGTCCCTTTTCATCCCACCTCACCGATACTGACATTGCATGTCGTGGTACATCTTATCCCCTCCGAGTTGTACCGTAAAACGTGACCCGTGAGCATCCGACATAATGGTTTGTCTTAAATCCTCGTCATCTGGGACAACCAATCTCCCCTGGAATCTCAATCCCCCATCTGACCCAATAGAATAATGCTCGGCTTCTTCAGCTAAAAGTTGTCTAACTTGCTCCTGGCAAAGTTAATCTCCTGCCTGCGCCTTCACCGCCTAAATAATGATCTTGAGGGTGATGGTGAGAACTGCCATAAATGCGTGGATCAGGTCATCATCCTCACGAAGTGACTTTCACTTCACCTTCCTCACTGTCGCTAACTCCAATATCAGCTTGCAGCTCTAAGCATCGGCTACGACATTCGCCTTCACCGAGTGGTACTGAATGTCGAACTGATAGTCTTTCACAAACTCTAGCCACCTCCTCCACCTCATGTTCAATTCCTATTGTGTGAACAAATACGGTAGGCTTTTATGGTCTGTGAAAAGCTGGAACTTCTCCCCAAGAAGATAGTGCCTCCATACTCGTAATGCAAAAACCACTGTTACTTAACTCCAAGTCGTGGGTGAGGTAATGTCCCTCGTGAGGCTTAAGCTTTCGGGAAGCATAATTTATCGGCCTCTCCTTCTACATCAAAACCCCTCCAAGTCCCTTCAAGGACGCATCTGTGAAGACTTTATAGTTTATACCTGTCCGAGGCAACGCCAAAACTGGTGTTGTAGTCAATCTAGTCTTCAGCTCCTCAAATGCCTACTCGCACTTATTATCCCACACAAATGGTACTCATTTCCTCGTCAAATTCGTTAAGGACCGACTATCTTAGAGAACCCTTGGATGAATCGACGGTAGTACTCGGCCAATCCCAAAAAGTTGCACACCTCAGTGGGTTTAGTGGGTTGTCTCCATTCCATCACTACATAAACTTTCCCCAAGTCCACTGATATACCCCTCTCGGACACAATGTGACCCAAGAACTGCACCTCTCTCAACCAAAAATCGCATTTCTTGAACTTCGCATACAATTGGTGATCTCGTAGCATCTGTAAGACCACCCGTAAATGTTGCGTGTGTTCCTCCGCAGTCCGAGAATAAATCAGGATATCGTTTATAAACACGATGACGAACCGATCCAAATAATCTCTGAACACCCGATTCATCAAATTCATAAATACCGTCGGCGCATTGGTTAGCCCAAACGGCATCACTAAGAACTCATACGATCCATATCTCGTAAGAAAAGTTGTCTTTGCCAAACCAAATCGTTTTGATTTGTGAAAACAATTCAAAAATTGATTTGGGTAATTGTTTTTAACTCTTAAATCTGATTCTAAATCATTCAGACTTGGGTGAAATCAATTTAAAAATCGTTTTGATTTGTGAAAGCAGTTAAAAATTGATTTGGATGTTTATTTATAACTCTTAAGTCGAAATATGAACCATTTAGCCTTACGTGTTGTTTGTTTTTACCTCTTAAGTCTAAATTTGAATCATTCAGACTTAAGAGGTACCAAATAGTACGTGTGGCGTGAGTCGGGTCTGAGTGTGCTCAGAATAAAATTTTGAGTTGTCCCAGGACCGAGTCAAAATCTTATTGCCCATAACCGCCCAAGAAGTTTCTTACCCAGGGCCGCTGCCTAGTCCCAAACACAAACTTATTTTTAATAAATTTATGGCCTATTTTATTATTTAGAAAATTAATTTTCGAATGTACTCGCAAGATTAAGAGTAAATAAAACCTAAATTTGATTTTTTGAAATATTCCCCATTTTTCTAAGCCCGCCTAGAAAAAATATCGGACCTATAAATTTTGTCAATCCCGATTTTCGAGCCTATTTACCTTACTCAAATCCTATTTTTTTGTGCGAGTTAGGCAGGGCTCGAACCTATGTCCACCCTTACCAAGTAGTATTTGTCCTTTTTAGATGATTAAGATGTTCACGACTATTTTTTACTCTGAAGTCTGAATGACTCCAAATAAATTCATTCGAAAGTCCATACAGACATAAAAGCAAAAATATATTTCAGATTCGAACTTCAAATCCAGATGAAAAAACAAACACAGCCTTTAATAAATACTAAATGGTGTTTATTTTTTTAACTGATTAAGAGAACAACTATATTTGACTTTGAAAGATTAGGAGATGATCTGAATGTGAAGTTTGAATCGGTTTAAATACATTAATTCAGATTTTAAATTTCAAATTCACATGAAATTACAAACACAACTTTAGTTATGTACAACTTTCTGATCTAAAAGTGCTTCCCAAACATTTTTACCAGATTCAATAATTCAAATAGTGTTATGTATAGCATACGAGAGCTTCAACATGGAAAAAATGGCTTACATACCCGAAAGCTATGTATATTTTGGTTGAATCGTACAAATCACACAAGAAAACAGAAAAATTCCTGAGCATTCATCAACCCATCAAAATCACGTCCAAATAGGATTAAAACCTCATAATGGCTTTGTTCAAAACAAAGATGTCCTAATGAAAAATGAAACAAAAAGGAGATGCGAAGCATTTCTAGTAATAGCAGTAATATTGTCTTGTTGACACTACAAGCCATACTTTCTGTAAGAATACTATAACCAAATCTTCTTAAAAGACGCGGACTGGCCTCCCCATGGTACTCTTCAAGTATAAGCATCTCACCTGTAGACCAAACAAGAATACAACATTGATCACACTCCAACATAAAGACTGAAACTCTGAAAGGATGTATAAGATATTTTCTGATTTTTGATGAGAAATAAATGATTTGTCTAATAGTAGGGAAACAAAATTATGGAAAGAAAAAATTCAGAGAAGCACCACAAGGTTTTTTAGAAGAGAGATTCTTAATTTTGTACAACCACTTTCGTTCGAGCTGTTTGAACACAAAGTGTCGAACTCGGCTAGTTGGTTGTAAGCAGGCCTGATCGATAAAAAATTTGGCAAGGTAATCATGCCAAAGTGTTTGGATATATGGCTTCTCGTGGATGCAGCTAGCGTGGAGAAGTCGCTCATTTATGAGAGAGGGTTTTGGGCAAAGATATACATATCCAAAACACTCTGTAGCTACTATTTATAGCAAATCCACTGTTATTTCACTCAAACCATCAACCCTTGGGATGTGAAAGATATACGCATCCAAAACACTCTATAGCTACTATTTGTAGCTAATCCACACTTGCGAACCATGCCAACAGATGACCAAACCAGTTACCCAATAATAAAATTCGCATAAAGGTAAGGACACAAACAGGTCATGGTCGAATATTTGGTAAATCTTTTATAATTATTGATTCAAGGAGTAGTTTTTAATTTGGATTTTTCTTACTGTTTTCTAGTTTATCTTTATTTCTTGTATTGATAGGACTCTACCCATCCATTGTAATAAAACTTTTAATTTGCTATTGGATATAGGTTGAGAGAGGTGAGGCTTCAATCTGTGTTTTTATACTTCCAGTAATTTACATCATATAGTGAACAATAAAAAACTATGAATAGCTGAAACTACTTTTCAGTTTTCACAGTTTCACTTTTTACCTACATACAAAAAGGTGAACCAAATGGAGTCAAATTGCAAGGAATTCACTCAATAGCACATTGGTCAGCAAAAGTGGTTAAAAAGGTTGCTGAACTTACATTTTGCCAATTCTTCTTCAGTAACGAAACAAGGAAGTTTACACTCATTTGAACATTCTGAAAGATCTGCTTCTCCTCCATGCTACAATTCCCAACAGCAACACCCATACAGAGAACCTTCTTAAGCTGAAACTTCACAGTTGCTTTTATCTCATTAACTTTCGACTCCAAAGACTCCTGATGAGTCACCAAGGTTGGAAACTTTCCTGCATTGGCATTAAAACATACAGATTATTCAGAACAAACTTTGCCAGTTTTAGATGGGATGCCCTTATGCAGAAGGGATGAGGGATTCATGTTTTTTTTGTGATTTATCTTCTGCATGTCTACCCTTATATGGGTTATTAGTATATGCCCCAGAATAGGTACTGCTCAAATTTAGAGAAAGTATATTCACAAGGATTGCTCAAAACTCAAATAAAAGTCATTTCACCACGTTGTTTAAAAGATCATTGTATAATACAAGTAAAGATAATCGGAGGAATGGGACATAAATAGCCAAAATCATAATTTTGTAAAATATATCACTGAAAATGCTTCTTGCCAAAAAATAAAGAGAGTGCATACAAAATTGACCTTTCTTTTCCTTGTTCAGGAAAATAAGCATGATTTTGATTCAATTCTTAGTTTAGAACAATTTAAAATCTATTGATCAAGTATAATGAGCTCCTTGTTCAAAATAAAAGCTTTATGCAATGCAAACAGCTGAATAAACATGCCCAAGGGTGTCCCTAGTTCTAACGTGATAAATTGCTTACTGAACAAAACAATAAACACGTATTATACTAAATCAAGATTTTATTAGCATCTCTAGTGCAAATAAATGACACAAGAATACATTCATATTCACGATATACCGCAAACTTGCTTCGAATCAACTACAGAATCCAGTAAATATATCATAACAAACTAAAAGCACTTGCCTGCCTTATTGAGACCAGGGCCTAAGAGACGGGGAATCTGCTTGATGACCGCTTCAGATGCTAAGAAGGCATGGTACTTCTTGGCAAGCTTCTTGACCAATTTCTTGTTTTTGTTAAGCTTTTTTAACCCTTCCACATCCATATACTCCAATCCTATCTTCTCTGCCTGTAGCACTCAATAAGGATAATATTAATGGAGCAAGACTCCATGTAATAGAGTTGTTTGATTGTATAATAGGTTCTTAATTAATGGTATTAAAGATTTAAAAAACGTATATCAAGCTTGTTCAACTGAACATTGTGAATGGACAATGAGCCTTAGGTTTTAGATTACATATGCATGTACACAAATAGAAAATTAAAAGAAGTAAATCTTAGTTTCAAAGGGAGGTGGAAACTCACTAAAAATGAACATAAAACAACTGATTTCACAAACAAAACAATAGCACTACCAAGTACACAAGTTCCAAAAAATGAAAGTACACAAATGATTAAATATTGAACAGAATCAGCAGATAGTAGTTTTCCCCAAGAAGAACTCCAATGCGCATGGATGTGACAGATTGCAACATATAAAATAACAAGCTGGTTACTATTGTGCAATAAGATAATCGGAAGAAATAAGATGCAATTAATTCAACCATTTTACGTTTGGTTTCCACAAGTGTCTAAAATATGGTAGTTACCTCTTCTACATGTTGGGCATCTCCAAGCATGCAAACCTTCATCTTAGGGCGAGGAATGTGTGGCAATTTCACAGAGCCACTGAAACGCTTGTCCTTTTGAGGATCATAGTTCTTCAATCCAATTTGGAGCTCAATTGTTTCAGTAAATTTACGGTTTTTCTCCTTTGCATCATTAGCAATCTGGGATATGGCTTCTCTGACTGCCTCACTCTGTAGCTTACTGGAAGTAAAAATGATACAATCAATGAACACAGTCTTCACGTCTTATGTTATTTAGGCGACAAAATTGTATATGAATAGTTAAGCTGTACAAGGTTTCCATGAAACAAGACGGCAAAACTTCAACACGCTATAAAGCGTCAATCAATTATACCGGAACACTTTCACGATAAAAAGGAGTGTGAATATGAAGTTTAAACAAACAATCTAAAGTAGGGTGCATAAAAAAGTGAAGAGATATCATTAACACGGGCAAAAAAGAAATTGAGACGTGTCAACAAAGATAAGGCTGTATTTAGGAACCCGAATTCCCTGCCTTGTAATTGGAATTGAAAATTTTACAAATCAATTTTTTAACAAAACCAATTATAATCCCAAATCCATGCCTTCCAAACACACCCTGAGTGTTCATTTTGTTCAAAGTTGTGTGGTTTGGTAGAACTAGAATTACAAAGTGGTATATGCCCTTGTAAAGTCCCGTAATTATGGGGTTATATTGACAAAACCCCAATTTGATAATACGATATTTTACTTAATCCCATTTTTCACACCAATTTCATGAAGAAAAAAAACTATTGATTCGTATGGAAAAAAAGCGTTGATTGAATTCAATACGTGTAGTTTTCCATGAAATGCATCTATAGTTGTCAGTATGCATAAAATTGGTGTTATGTCAAATTATTTGCATAAATTGGGGGTCAAGCCAAATATCTTAAAGTCAAACTGGGATTAATGTCAATATTAAGAATTAAGAATCAAATGATGCCCATTCATTTCTTAAAAATCAAACTTTTTACATGGATTTAGTACCAGATTCCACAAAAGCACAAAACTTTGAACCAAAAACAATCATTAATTCAGAATATATCAAATCATGCGTGTGTGTGTGTATGTATAAAAGATCCATAAGCCATGAATTTAGCACCTCATGTTGAATGATTTGTCTTTGCAACAGCTCCTATACGAACCTCTACTATCTACAAAGATCAGAGAAATGCATTACTAATATTGAAAAACTGGGAATCTCAAACTGTAAATTGTTATGTGTGTCTGTGCGTGTGTGTACACACACATATATATGTAATGATAGAGAGAGGCGCGAAAACAAACCTAAAGAGAGCCCGAGCCGAGAAGAGAGTGAGGAGGTATCATCCTCCAACTATAAAAACCCTACTCTCCGTGAGGGTTCCAAGTAAATCAAATGACTATTTTGACCTTGTCTTTTTTCATTTCATTTCATTTCCTCCATTTGGCCTTCACCAATCTCAAACATTTTTTAATACACATTTAGTCCAAACTTTTTATTTTGTATCAAAAAATCCCTTATTCTCTTATCTTTAAAGGTCCGCGCCAGCGGCATGGTGAAGGACATCCCTTATTCGCTTATCTTTAAAGGGTCGCGTCAGCGGCATGGTGAAGGACTTTCTGGTGCAAAATAAAAAGGTTTGGACTATACATATATTATATATATTAAAAGAGGTTCAAGGAACTATTTGGTATATGCGCTTTTTTTTATATAAGAAACTAGGTGTAAATCCGCATGATGTGCGGGTTAAGCGTTTGTGATAGTCATTTGGCACTACTTTAACATCCATGCTGATAAAATAAATTTTAAAAAGAAAAAAATGATGGAAAAGGAATCCAATTAAAATAACCACATTATAGTATATAATTAAAATTGACGGTGGAACTCGGTGTCGACATTTATCGCTCTTCCACAGCACCACGTGTACATTTTTAATGAAAGTTATTAATGAACAAATTAAGTTGCCTACAATTTTATATATCACTAGCATGCAATCCACGCGATGCGTGGACGTTTTAAAATATTATTGTTAAACTATAAATGAAAAACATAAAAAATTATATAAAAAAGTGATATCAATATATAAAAAAAATAATAGATGGATTTTTTAAGGGGATAGATTATTACGTAAAAAGATACGCTATAATTTAATAGAGTAAATCCTAATATAATATAATATCACCAACATTCCACAAATACATATTATATATTGCAATATACAATTTTATATCTCGATGATAATTTCACAAAAAGGAAAAGAAAGCCTCAAATTATTTACCTATAAGGCTCTAGTAATGACATGGTCATACAGGGTCGATACCCAATGGTTCTTCAGGATAGATACAAATGGTCCCTCACAATAAAAGACAAATAAGTGACAAATAATAAAAAGTATATATATATAAAACATGAAAAATAAATTGTGAAAATACAACGACGTTGAACTATTAATCTAACACATATGGAGGAATTTATAAGAGACAAATGAGAGAATCTTCAACTTTTTAAAAAATACAAAATGGAGAAATGATCTAACATTCCAAGAATATTTCCATTCCAATAACCTAAAACATTAAAGAATATTAAAATATAAAGCAAAATACAGAAACTATAATGGAAAAAAATACATTTAAAAGAATTGGGTGCAAAAGGTATTTATCGTATACACCACCCTCTGATTATGCTTTTACTCGCACAATCTCATCCCTCAAATTCTAAAGATTGAACAGGTTTCATCTGCAAAATAACTAAGAAACAACAAAACACAAACAAAAAAATTAATCTATAAACAAAAAATAAGCATAAAAACTAAACACAAAAATGTATAACTATTAACAAAAACAACATGCCTATAGATTAAAATTACAAAACCAAACCCTGAGTGTATAAGCTAGATATATAGTTCTTAAACGTGGAATTTAATAAAAAAACAAAATGCATAAATAAGAGAATACTTACATGTAATACCCCATAATTTTAATGACTTTTATTATGAGATTAATTAAGAGTTAATGGGCTAAATAAATGGGGGTTAATTGGAATTGATTATGACAAATTAATTGGAATTAATCCGGATTAAATATTACTAGAGATTAAAGTAATGTATGATTATGAATATTACTTAATGATATATAAGTAACATATGAATATGATGTTATTTATATGGTCGTGAGTTACTAATAAAGCAATAATGGAAATTAAGTCGGAACGCGGTGTCGGGACGTGTCGGGACAAATTTAAATAAATAAAAAAAAGATTATTTTATATCAACCTTATGGTCGTTTCGAGTGCGCCGTTGCATCTCAAAGGGTCGAAATAGTTAGAAAAGTCTACCCCGGTGTGGGATTTGGATCTCGGGTCAATTAGGAGATGAAAGGACACCCCAAAGGGGCATTTTAGTCATTTTGCTTGGGAGATGAATAGTACCTACGTTTTTGTCTTTTAGCAAACCTCGGAGACTTATTATATATATGAGTTTAGATGTACATAATGTACATTTTCATCCAAACACAAAGTGAGGTCTTTTGAGAGATAATGAAAAGACTTGGAGAGAAAATGAAAGGTTATCTTGAAGAAAGGAAGGGTTGCTTGGAAAGAAAGACTCACCTAAGGAAAATTAAGGGGACAACCACCATCTCTACACCTTGCACCGCCACCGGATTGCCGCCAAAAAAAGGAAGAGAAAGTGACAAACACTTGTTTTCTCCAAAGGTTCAGACTTACACATAAGGCAAGTGCAATTCTTGCTTTATTTTGGTGCTTATATTATACATGTTAGAATAGGATTTATTTTTGGATTGATGAACTTGTGAATTTGGGATTAAAATTATTGATAAATCAACTTTAATGGATAGAAAAATCCATGTAGTTGGAGATTTATATATGTAGAGACAATGAACATGAAAATGGATATGCATGTAGAGGTTATGAACATGAAGATGGATAGGTTGTTCATGTAGAGAATTTAATTTTTATTGATGATATGAAAATGATGTTAGTAATTACATGTAGATGATTCCTACTCATGTTGAATATAAAAATTTGATGATTTCGTTTTGAAATGATAATTCTAAATTTTGGGTTCTTAAGAGGTATAAAAATGGAGGTTTTAAATAGATGGGGATTTTATAGATTTAATGGGTTTGATGATAATACCTTTATGAACATATGAATTTGATGTTATTCTTATGTAAAAATCACCCTTGTACATGTTAGAACACTGTTAACCAATTTGGGTCTGGGTAGAATGAAATCCAGAAGGGTTTCGGTGTTAGAACAATTAGAAAAACGCAAAAAACTGAGGTTGAAGACGAACTGGAATAACGTTGTTCTCATTCGAACGAGATATGATGTCGTTCGAACGAGATTTCTGGATTTTTGATGAGATTTCAAAAATTCTGTTTTAGCCCAGAACAGTTTAAAAAATTGTATTTTTAGCCCACAGTAGGTTCTGAATAATTTTGGTACATTAACAAAGAGTGAGAAACTTGGGTTAATGTTGAGAAATTAAATATTGAATTAAGGATAGAAAATTATGTGAGTGATAACCACATAATAAAATACGACGAAGTATGCTTGTATAATTTTGGTACATTAACAATGAATGAGGGATTTGGGTTAATGTTGAAAAATTATACGAAATTGAGGAATAAAATTATGTGAGAGATATCTACATATTAATAATACGATTAAAGGGATGAATAATCGTCATGGTCATGCACGGGTAATATTGGTAATATATATACGGGTACTTGGAATTATGTGAGTGATAACTAAATAATAAATATATGATGATAATCGTGATTAACAAGTACGGGCGGTATTCGAGAAATACGACGTGTACTTGGGGTAGGATGAAATCGAAATATGATATTGGTCGAGTGCGTACCGAATTTTATATAGGTTGATGTGTATACCTATTGATTGTTAATTTATGTGTATGACATACTTAGCTTACTTGCTATCAGGGGAGGTTTGCGCGTGAGGGCAGTCATATCCTGATGAATCTAATGGGATTTTTGACTTGTTACTCGAGGACATAGAACTTAGGGATTGAGCACTACTATTGTAAATATGGGTGTGATCGGTATTATTTATGACATTTCGGAAGGTAAAAAAAAATATTGTGAATATGTTTTTTGACTCACAAAAATATAAGGAATATTACTATGAAGAGAAAAATTGAAAAAAAATACTTTTGCACGTCTTGTACACGACAATTCGGGAGGCCAAATGACTATTGTAAATATGACTTTTGGGCCAAAAAATGTAAGGAATATGAATCTCAAATTAAAAGTTAAAAAAAATTGGCCAGGAGAGAGAAAGTGACGAAAATACTCCGTATTGTAATACCCCGTATTTTCATGCTATATTAATTTGGAGATTTATTAAATTTAACGAGAGTGATTTATTTAATAAAAATCCGAAAATTAATTATGTTATAATTATTAACGTGACGAGAGTTAGTAATTATGGGAAATTTGTTGAATATTACTTATGAGCAAAGTAATATATATTATATTGGTCATATTGAATGTCATAAGTGAATTAAATGACTATTTCGGAAATTTAAGTCGGGACGTGCCCGTGTCACGTCGGGACTAATTTTGTTATATAAAAAGTGAATATTTTATAAGTTGTTCGTATGGTCGTTTTGAGTGCGCCAACGCGTTCGGAAGGGTCGAGATAGTCAGAAAAGTGTACCCGGGGGTTTAGTTTGGGTCTCGGGGCATTTTTAGGCCTAAATAGTACCCCGGGAGGGCATTTTAGTCATTTTACATAATTGGGTAATTAAACCCACGAATTTCAGCAACCTATATCAGCCATTTAGGTTAGCCTTTAGGGTTAGAATATCCAGAAATCAAGTGACGGCCAATGGAGAAGAGAGGAGAGAGCTCCAAGGCAATTCGAGGCCAAAAAGTCACCGGTTTACACCGCCGCCACCACCATCGCGTAGATCGCGAGACAAGGAACGCAGCCATACCAAAAAATCAGCCGTGAATCAGAATACCAAAAATCCCAGGCAAGTGTTTAACTTTCTATTTTCGTTGATGCAATTTTCATATTAGTTTAGGAATGATTTGTGATGAAAACTATGGAAGAAAACCCAATTTTTGATAGGAAAATCCATGTAGTATTGATGTATATGTTGATTCTGGAAACCCTTGACATGTAGAGGTAATAAACCACGAAATTTTGGTGATCATAAGAAGGAAATTCTGAAGAAAGATTCATTAGAAATCTGTTTAAGAAAATTTTAGGGTTCTTGATAATTGGACATAATTTTAGGTTGAAAATCCATGTTTAAATGATGAATATGTACATGCCTTACGTTAGAATCATCTAGTATATTGTTATAATGTTAGTAGTAGAATTCTGGGACGATTGGAACTTGAAAATATGGATTTGGTGTAATTTTGGTGATGAAACCCGTAACTGCATTCTGCAGAATTTTTCCCAGGCCTGCTTGATCGATCGATCGAGCCTAGAGCTTCGATCGATCTAAGGTTCGATCGATCGAGCCCCAAGCTTCGATCGATCGACCCCTCCTGGCAGACTCCTAATTCCCTCTTTAAATGAGTTAAATTCATATTGTCGTGATATAATTCTTGGGCATTCTTGATAAATTGATTTGGGAGACATTGAGGACCAGTAGGATATATGAATAAATGTTGGAACCTTTAATCTTCAACGAGAATGGTATTTATGGGATATTTACTTTAGGTTGATATATTTATGAATTTAAAGGGTGAGGTGCGTAAGAGAGTTACGTTGGAATCTAATAACTTCACTTACTGAATTTCAGATTTGTGAGGATATAGTCCACGAGTGTCAGGTAATAAGTGAGAAAACCCTTCGAGTTAAGGTTAGGAATGAAACCGTATACGTAATTCTATAAATGTGAAATTAAGAATAAATGGTATAATTACGGGTGACGAGAAGAACCTATATTAATATGATAAAGGGGTATATTTATATGATTGTGTGTACATATATTATATACATGTGGAAAACATACCGCGCTACTTGCTATCCTTGAGGTTACCGCGCTGGGACAGTCTTATCTCGATGGGACCTTTATGGGGGATATTGACTTGTACCCTAGAAGATAGATATCCTTGGTACAGGCTATCGAATTGATAGTTCAGACGGTCCTAAGAGACGCGAGTATGTGCCATCCTCTTAGAGACTTGGAATCTATGCTTTGCCTCGATATTGTTTGTGTATGTGTTAATACAATTCGAGAGTGATTCCGAATTTGTACTCTCCTTGATTTGAGTGGTATGGGGTTTGGATAGTGGAAGTATGCACGCACCATAGTTTTTATTCGGGGTGCTGATATATATATATATATTATACGAGTAGTTAATATATATATATATATATATATATATATATATATATATATATATATGAGACTATGAAATTTGGAACTGCCTACTGGGATTTGATAAGTAGGACATGGTTGTTGACTCAAATTATAAATACTTGTTTTGAGAAAGTATAATATGTCACTGGAAAACTTTATTGATTTTATAAAGTTAAAAATAGAGAACTTTGGTTACAAATTGGAACATCCTTTTTAAAATGGAATTGTGAATTTTAAATCTTACGAGTAATCTAAGATAAGTTGAATCTTTTAGAAAGACTAGTTCGATAATTGATAAAATAAAAACCGTTGGGAAGGTTAGTGCGATAGGTGTGCACATTAGAAGAGAGGTGAGTATTTCTCAAGAGAGTGACGCACTAATATGTTGTTGCATTGGCCTGTATCAATTTAAATACTTGCTAAACGTATTTTAAATCAAACACACTTTCGGGATCTGACCCGTTTCTTTTTCTCTCTCTCTTGTATATATATGTATATTTTTCAGGTGCCCAGCCACAGAGGCGTCTTGCTTAGGATCCCTTGAGAGGAACGTGTTGCAGCTTGGGTGGGAGTTGCAGGTCACCTGCGTAGACGGCTTCCTTTATTGACTCCAATACTAGCATTCTTATTTATTGGGCATGTGTCGCCCTTTTCACTATTTCATTTGTTATTGGGACATTTATATTTCAGTTATTTTCAGTATTGTTCTATGGGATTTATTCAGTATGGATTTGTGATTTTAGTTTTCATATGTTGACATTCGATTGACGGATGTATTATATTATTTGGTTTATCGTGGTGTGATTCTTAATTGTAGAAATGTTGTTTTATATAAATAAGTCTTTTTCTTTAATTAAAATTTGGAAAGTTTGTATGAAAATATTTTTGACACTTAGCTTAATTATTTAGGGTGTTAAATTGGAAAATTTATTTTTATCGACAGTGATGCTGAGAATGAACCAACTGTTTACCTTGATTTAATTTAATAAAGGAGTGATCTCCCGGTATTTAATTAGGCGGGGTGTCAGAGGTGGTATCAGAGCATCAGGTTCTAGTGTCCATAGGATCTGTACGGCTTATTTTGCTTTCAGCGTAACTTTATTGCTATAGAGCCTTATTTTTAGGATTGTTGTATTCTTGCTTTTACGTTTAAGCTTCAGCTATTTGAGATGTGATAATAACTGTAGACTAATAAACTTGTTCACGTTTCAGATGCCTCCGAGACGTGCTCCGAAAGATAGGCGTGCCCAGGCCGAGCAGGCAGTCGCTCCGGCACAGGGTACTATGAATGCAAACGAAGTAGCCGCCATTGTTGGTCAGGCGGTAAATGCCACGATAGCGGTGATTCAGCAGGCTCCACCCCAAGTTCAGGCAGTGGCGCCAGTACCAGCACAACTTCCATCCGCATGGGAGAGGTTCGGGATGCTTTTCAGAAAGCGCAGCCCCCTGAGTTTTCTGGTAGCTCCGATATTGTTACAGTCAGCCAATGGAAGAAAGACATCCAGCGGCACCTCCGTATGTATGAGTGCACTGACGTGCAAAAGCAGTTATTGGCTTCCTTTAAGATGGTGGGAGCCGCATTACAGTGGTGGGAGTCCACTACTACTTTGGAGGAGAGGGACACGATCCCTATTAAGTTGTTCTGGGAGCGGTTTGACCGCAAGTACTTTCCACCCGCAGTGCAGACTGAGATGAGGCGGAAATTACTAAATCTGAAGCAGGAGAACCTTACTGTAGCTGAATATGAGGAGGAGTTCACGAGACTTATCACTATTGTGCCGGATGAGGCACCCACTGAGAGCAAGAAGATTTTACTGTTTGTCGTTGGGTTAGCCTGGAGGATCCATCAGCACCTTATTGGAAATCTATCCCTGAGTACTTTCACTGACGTACTCAATGCAGCGTTAGTACATTTCCAGGATCACCGCTTCCATCTTCAGGGAAGCAAGAGAGCAGGGGAGTCCAGCCAGCAGGGTAGGACCGGGAGTAATAGTGCCAGTGGGGCACCAACTCATGGACAGACTCGTCAGCACGAGCAGAGTTCCCATCAGGGGGACCCTGCTAAGCGATTCCGTTCAGGTGATTCTAGGCAGGGATTCGGGGGTTTCAAGCAGGGCCATCAGGGCCAGCCTAATCAGCAGGGCCAGCAGGGCCAACACCGACCACAGGGCCAACAGCAGGGCCAGCAAGGCCAACAGCGTGCACATCAGGGCCAACAGGGCCAGTGGCGTGGAGGTAACGGCCAGCAGGGCCGTGGACAGTAGGGTCAGAGGGGCGGTAACTTCAAAGGCCGATGCTTTGGGTGCGGTAAACATGGCCATAGGCGCCAGGATTGCCTAGAGGGCGATAGGGCCCCACAGCAGCAGGGAGCCCGTAATGAGCCGCAGAGACCACTCTTTCCACCTGCCCTCCCAGCTCCAGCCCAGGTGCCAGCCCTACCAGCCATTCCAGCAGCTCCAGTGCAGCAGGGGCAATTGCAGTATGGACGTGTCTACAACGTCCACCAGGCAGCAGCTCCACAGGCATCACCCGCGATTGAGGGTATGTTTCCTATCCATGGAACTATGGGTCAAGTTTTGTTTGATACGGGGGCAATGCATTATTTTATAGCTACGCATTTTGCGAAGTCCTTAGGGTTGTTAGCCACAGCAGAGAGCACCGTGACGTGTGTCGACTCACCACTGGGGAGTGGGTCACTTATATTCTTCATATGCCGGGGAGTAGGGGTAGAGATTGGTAGCTTGGTATTACCTGCAGACATGTTAGTCTTAGATATGCACGAGCATGATGTGATTATTGGTATGGACTGGCTCGCAGCTTATAGAGCCATGATTGATTGCTTCGGTGGGAGCATTGTTTTTGCCATTCCGGGGCAAGAGATGTTTGTAGTGGCGATGCCTCGCCCAGAGGGAGGTTCGACCGCTCATTTGTATTACATAGAGGAGGATACCTCCAAGGAGGTTGTGACTCCTTTGGATTCGATCCCAGTTGTTAGGGAGTATTCCAATGTGTTTCAGGAGATACCAGACCTACCGCCCAGTCGTGAGATTGACTTTTTCATAGATTTATTGCCAGATACGAGACCTATAGCACGCGCACCGTACCGTATGGCTCCGACAGAAATGCGAGAGCTACGAGATCAGATAGAGCAGCTGTTAGGTCAGGGCTTCATCCGTAGGAGTACCTCACCTTGGGGTGCTCCAGTCTTGTTTGTGAAGAAGAGAGATGGTTCACTGAGATTGTGTGTGGACTACCGGGAATTGAACAAGGTCACGATACGGAATAAATATCCGTTACCTCGAATCGATGATCTGTTCGACCAGTTGAGGGGAGAAACTTTCTTTTCGAAGATAGATCTGAGGTCGGGGTACCATCAGTTACGTATTAGAGAGCAGGATGTTTCAAAGACTACCTTCTTGACTAGATATGGGTCCTATGAGTTTAGGGTGATGCCGTTCGGACTCACAAACGCCCCAGCCGTTTTCATGGACTTAATGAATCGAGTATTCAGAGAGTTCTTGGATCAGTTTGTCATCGTCTTCATAGATGACATCTTGATATATTCACACTCCGAGGAGGAGCATGCCGAGCACTTGAGGCAGGTTCTTCAGACCCTACGAGAGCATCAGTTGTATGCTAAGTACAAGAAGTGTGGATTCTGGTTGCGAGAGGTACAGTTCTTGGGCCATGTTGTTTCTGAGCAGGGGATTGCAGTTGACCCGAGCAAAGTGTCAGCGGTGAGGGCGTGGGGACAGCCCATGACACTGACGGAAGTGCGTAGTTTCTTGGGATTAGCCGGATACTACAGGAGGTTCATTCGGGGATTCTCCAAAATAGCGGGTCCATTGACAAATCTGACTCGCAAGGGGGTACCATATGTTTGGGATGACGCTTGTTAGTTGGCTTTCGACGAGCTAAAAGACAAGCTTACTTCAGCACCAGTCCCTTCCTTACCAAAACCGGGTGTGGAGTACCTGGTTTATACCGATGCGTCTTTACGGGGACTTGGAGGTGTACTCCAGCAGGAGGAGAAGGCTATAGCTTTTGCTTCCCGCAAGCTTAAGCCGCATGAGAAGAATTACCCCACCCACGACCTGGAGTTAGCAACGGTCGTCTTTGCATTGAGGATATGGAGGCACTATTTATTAGGGGAGAAATTCCGTTTGTTCACAGACCATAAGTCACTGCAGTACCTGTTCACTCAGCGAGAGCTGAATATGCGTCAGCGCAGATGGCTAGAGTTTGTTAAGGACTACCAATTCGATAGACAGTATCATCCAGGTAAAGCCAATGTAGTTGCTGATGCGTTGAGCCGTAGACCAGTAGACGATGTAGCGGACGTCTGGAAAGCAAAGTGAAAGGAGTTGGGTCACCAGGACGCAGTAGCCCGTTCTTTCATATCCGTTATGTCAGTCACACCCGAGATTGTTACGAGGGTGATACAGGCACAGACCACAGATCCGTTTTGCCAGGAGCAGATTGTGCGACTTCTAGCCGAGGGTGCTGAGTCCTGTTCTGTTAGTTCTGATGGAGATTTGCGGTTTAATGGAAGATTGGTGGTTCCAGAAGGAGCAGAGTTATGTCATGAAGTGATGACTCATTCTCATGGGTCCCGATTTGCAGTACATTCGGGAGGCGATAAGATGTACCAGGACATGAGACGGCAGTACTGGTGGAGCGGGATGAAGAAGGACATTGTTAAGTTTGTGTCCAAGTGTTCTACCTGCCAGCTGGTAAAGGTGGACCACCAGAAACCGTCAGGATTACTTCAGCCATTAGAAGTACCCGCGTGGAAGTGGGAGAGTATTTCCATGGATTTCATTACAGGGTTGCCTACATCATAGCGGGGCCACGATTCTATCTGGGTGATTGTAGACCGTTTGGCCAAGGTGGCTCATTTTCTGCCAGTGAGGACAGATTATACCACGGGTCAGTATGCTCTGTTGTTCATCGCTGAGATTGTCAGATTACATGGGGTGCCCCTGAATATTGTGTCAGATAGAGACAATATTTTTGTGTCACGTTTCTGGGAAAGCTTTCAGGAGGCTATGGGTACTGAGTTGAGGTTGAGTTCGGCTTACCACCCACAGACAGACGGACAGACAGAGCGTACTAATCAGATGTTAGAGGATATGCTACGCATGTGTGTTCTCGATTTTGGGGGAGGATGGGAGCCACATCTTCCACTGGTAGAGTTTGCTTATAATAACTCTTATCAGTTTACGATCGGTATGGATCTATTTGAGGCTTTGTATAGCAGGCCTTGTCGTTCTCCAACTTGTTGGCTCGAGGTTGGGGATAACAAGTTGCTAGGGCCAGAAGTGATTCAGGAGACCTCCGCGAGGATTGAGATAATCAGAAGTCGTATTCGGGTAGCCTAGGACAGGCAGAAGAGCTACGCCGATGTGAAACGGTTCTTCCGGGAGTTTAATGTGGGAGATCAGGTGTTATTGCGTGTATCTCCTATGAAGGGAGTGATGAGATTCGGGAAGAAGGGGAAGTTGGCTCCGAGGTACGTAGGACCATTTCCCATTATAGAAAGGATTGGGCCGGTTGCATACAGGTTGGGATTGCCAGAACATTTACATCGCATCCATGATGTATTCCACATCTCGTCATTGAGACGATATCTTCGGGATGATATGGCCCATACTCACATTGCGATAGATGAGATCGACTTACAGCCTGATAGCTCTTACGAGGAGAGACCGGTGGCTATCCTAGACTATAGAGAGAGGAGATTGAGGTCGAAGATAGTTCCACTTGTGCGAGTCCAGTGGGAGCATCATAATGTGGAGGAATCCATTTGGGAGCGCGAGGCAGATATGCGCGAGAAATATCCAGAGTTGTTTTTACCAGGTATGCCTTATTTTTCGAATTCCGGGACGAAATTCCGTTATTAGGGGGGAAGTATGTAATACCCCGTATTTTCATGCTATATTAATTTGAGGATTTTTTAAATTTAACGAGAGTGATTTATTTAATAAAAATCCAGAAATTAATTATGTTATAATTATTAACGTGACGAGAGTTAGTAATTATGGGAAATTTGTTGAATATTACTTATGAGCAAAGTAATATATATTATATTGATCATATTGAATGTCATAAGTGAATTAAATGACTATTTCGGAAATTTAAGTCGGGACGTGCCCGTGTCACGTCGGGACTAATTTTGTTATATAAAAAGTGAATATTTTATAAGTTGTTCGTATGGTCGTTTTGAGTGCGCCAAAGCGTCCGGAAGGGTCGAGATAGTCAGAAAAGTGTACCCGGGGGTTTAGTTTGGGTCTCGGGGCATTTTTAGGCCTAAATAGTACCCCGGGAGGGCATTTTAGTCATATTACATAATTGGGTAATTAAACCCACGAATTTCAGCAACCTATATCAGCCATTTAGGTTAGTCTTTAGGGTTAGAATATCCAGAAATCAAGTGACGGCCAATGGAGAAGAGATGAGAGAGCTCCAAGGCAATTCAAGGCCAAAAAGTCACCGGTTTACACTGCCGCCGCCACCATCGCGTAGATCGCGAGACAAGGAACGCAGCCATACCAAAAAATCAGCCGTGAATCAGAATACCAAAAATCCCAGGCAAGTGTTTAACTTGCTATTTTCGTTGATGCAATCTTCATATTAGTTTAGGAATGATTTGTGATGAAAACTATGGAAGAAAACACAATTTTTGATAGGAAAATCCATGTAGTATTGATGTATATGTTGATTCTGGAAACCCTTGCCATGTAGAGGTAATAAACCACGAAATTTTGGTGATCATAAGAAGGAAATTCTGAAGAAAGATTCATTAGAAATCTGTTTAAGAAAATTTTAGGGTTCTTGATAATTGGACATAATTTTAGGTTGAAAATTCATGTTTAAATGATGAATATGTACATGCCTTACGTTAGAATCGTCTAGTATATTGTTATAATGTTAGTAGTAGAATTCTGGGACGATTGGAACTTGAAAATATGGATTTGGTATAATTTTGGTGATGAAACCCGTAACTGCATTCTGCAGAATTTTTCCCAGACCTGCTTGATCGATCGATCGAGCCTAGAGCTTCGATCGATCTAAGGTTTGATCGATCGAGCCCCAAGCTTCGATCGATCGACCCATCCTGGCAGACTCCTAATTCCCTCTTTAAATGAGTTAAATTCATATTGTCGTGATATAATTCTTGGGCATTCTTGATAAATTGATTTGGGAGACATTGAGGACCAGTAGGATATATGAATAAATGTTGGAACCTTTAATCTTCAACGAGAATGGTATTTATGGGATATTTACTTTAGGTTGATAGATTTATGAATTTAAAGGGTGTGGTGCGTAAGAGAGTTACGTTGGAATCTAATAAAGTCACTCACTGAATTTCAGATTTGTGAGGATATAGTCCACGAGTGTCAGGTAATAAGTGAGAAAACCCTTCGAGTTAAGGTTAGGAATGAAACCTTATACGTAATTCTATAAATGTGAAATTAAGAATAAATGGTATAATTACGGGTGACGAGAAGAACCTATATTAATATGATAAAGGGGTATATTTATATGATTGTGTGTACATATATTATATACATGTGGAAAACATACCGCGCTACTTGCTATCCTTGAGGTTACCGCGCTGGGACAGTCTTATCTCGATGGGACCTTTATGGGAGATATTGACTTGTACCCTAGAAGATAGATATCCTTGGTACAGGCTATCGAATTGATAGTTCAGACGGTCCGAAGAGACGCGAGTATGTGCCATCCTCTTAGAGACTTGGAATCTATGCTTCGCCTCGATATTGTTTGTGTATGTGTTAATACAATTCGAGAGTGATTCCGAATTTGTATTCCCCTTGATTTGAGTGGTATGGGGTTTGGATAGTGGAAGTATGCACGCACCATAGTTTTTTTATTCGGGGTGCTGATATATATATATATATATATATATATATATATATATATATATGAGACTATGAAATTTGGAACTGCCTACTGGGATTTGATAAGTAGGACATGGTTGTTGACTCAAATTATAAATACTTGTTTTGAGAAAGTATAATATGTCACTGGAAAACTTTATTGATTTTATAAAGTTAAAAATAGAGAACTTTGGTTACAAATTGGAACATCCTTTTTAAAATGGAATTGTGAATTTTAAATCTTACGAGTAATCTAAGATAAGTTAAATCTTTTAGAAAGACTAGTTCGATAATTGATAAAACAAAAACCGTTGGGAAGGTTAGTGCGATAGGTGTGCACATTAGAAGAGAGGTGAGTATTTCTCAAGAGAGTGACGCACTAATATGTTGTTACATTGGCCTGTATCAATTTAAATACTTGCTAAACGTATTTTAAATCAAACACACTTTCGGGATCTGACCCGTTTCTTTTTCTCTCTCTCTTGTATATATATATGTATATTTTTCAGGTGCCCAGCCACAGAGGCGTCTTGCTTAGGATCCCTTGAGAGGAACGTGCTGCAGCTTAGGTGGGAGTTGCTGGTCACCTGCGTAGACGGCTTCCTTTATTGACTCCATTCCTAGCATTCTTATTTATTGGGCATGTGTCGCCCTTTTCACTATTTCATTTGTTATTGGGACATTTATATTTCAGTTATTTCCAGTATTGTTCTATGGGATTTATTCAGTATGGATTTGTGATTTTAGTTTTCATATGTTGACATTCGATTGACGGATGTATTATATTATTTGGTTTATCGTGGTGTGATTCTTAATTGTAGAAATGTTGTTTTATATAAATAAGTATTTTTCTTTAATTAACATTTGGAAAGTTTGTATGAAAATATTTTTGACACTTAGCTTGATTATTTAGGGTGTTAAATTGGAAAATTTATTTTTATCGACAGTGATGCTGAGAATGAACCAACTGTTTACCTTGATTTAATTTAATAAAGGAGTGATCGCCCGGTATTTAATTAGGCGGGGTGTCACACTTATTTAGTGTCAACTTGTGTGTGAGAAATGAGAGACTTGATGTGGTGGTGTAGTCTCTTTCACCCATCAAATTTTCAGACCTTAATACACTCTTTCACTCTTTCGGAAAGTGTCTAGCTCTTAGTCTTTGGCCATAGGATGGAAGATAACCATTTTTGGCTTATAAGACTCTTGTAAGGGGTGAGGTTTTGGAGAGAAAAACTTCATCTCTTTCCATCAGATTTCTCTCTTTTTCCATAGCCAAAGCAAGGTGATTCTCTTCTAAGTTCGTGGGTCTATTTTACCACCCATTTTCCACCGCATCATTTTGGAGATCTCAAACTCCATTAAAGCTTGCTTAAAAAGTATGACAGCTTGTTGGAGCAAAACAGATGTGGTTTGGGAGCTTTTGGGTGGTGGTTTTATGGAGTTTTATGGTGTTCCTCTTCCATCTTCTTTAACCTTCTCCTCTTCCTATCTCCAAGTAGGGTTTTCCTCACTCTTAAACTCTTTTATTTCAAATGTTAGTGTGAACAATATGTGATTCTCTTCTAAATTCATGGGTCTATTTTACCACCCATTTCCCACCATCTTTGCACCATTTTGGAGGTCTCAAACTCCATTAAAGCTTGCTTAAGAAGTAGGACAGCTTGTTGGAGCAAAACATAGGTGGTTTTGGAGTTTTTGGGTGGTAGTTTTATGGAGTTTTATGGTGTTCCTCTTCAATCTTCTTCAACCTTCTCTTTCTATCTCCAAGGATGATTTTCCTCACTCTTAAACTCTTTTATTTCAAATGCTAGACTGAACAAGATGATGTAGAAAAAGTGACGTTTTTAGCTCTTCTCCTTTAATTCATATGTTATGAAAAAACTATTTTTGTAAAAAAAAATGATAAATGGGGAAGATGATGTTTAGATTAATTTTAAGATTATTATATATGTTGAAAGCATGCTATCAATGTAATGATTTCATGAAGTAAATATAGAAAATAAAAGACTACATGAAAACACACATATTAGTTTCATTTAAGGGTCATTCTTAGGCAGAGTACCCATTTGTATATGTAGAACGTGTAATATGCTTTAATCTTGAGATTTAAGATGATTAGTGATGAAATATGTTAGTTTAATCATATGATTAAGAATTTGATAAAAAAATCAACCCCAAAATCATTTAACTTATAATGTTAGTTTAAGCTTCATAAACATATTATATATGACTTAATATTAGTATAGTTGAACTATTATGCAAAGTTATGTTAAAATGAATTATTCGTCATTATTAATGGGTTAAATGTTGGTGGAAACATGTAGTACTTTAAAGAGTGATTTTTGTAATTAAATCCCACTTAGAAAGGTGGTTTTTGGTTCAAAAATGTCTCACCGACAGATTTGGTAAATATGAGAAAAAGTCACTTAA
Organism: Sambucus nigra; assembly: GCA_949130495.1. Lineage (NCBI taxonomy): Eukaryota > Viridiplantae > Streptophyta > Magnoliopsida > Dipsacales > Adoxaceae > Sambucus > Sambucus nigra. Next base: position 165,812,580 of record OX422224.1, on the reverse strand, counting down.
TTGGTGTTTTTGCAAGAAAAATGCTAAGAAAATGCTTTTTTAGAAAACAAAAGTGTAAGATGGCATTTTGGTAAATCAAAGTGTAGTAATGGTGACTTAGTATATTTTAGTGTTCAACGTTGACATTAGAATGCCTCCTCGACTCGTATGATGTGAAGACTAATAACGGGTTATAATAATAAAATCGGATAAGTTAATGTGAACATTGAGAATAATGTTAAACACATGAAAGATAAATGATATTCGAATGACGCCGAGATAAAATAATTAAGGTGGGCGTGACGCCCCTAAGTGTGAAAGACCCCAAATCACCTCCAGTAGTATATGGCGGCGGAGACCGGTGGTGTGAGGCTACGAAGTCTGTGAATGTTTATTGTCAAAATCCCAAAAAATAATGTTAAGTAATTAATGAGAAAAATTCATGAAACTTAAACTAATGAATGAATAAGAATTCATTAATAATTATGTGGATGACATAATTGGAATTAATTACGTCACTGGCATGGGACAACGAAAATGCTAAGTGTGAGTGGGCACGTAACCCAGGGTATTGCATATAGGTGCATTTATGACTAAGTTAAAGAAATCTTGTTGCTATAGATACATGATAACTTAGTTGAATATAATGAAGACTTTTTTAATATTATTAGCATAGTTAAATGTTAACTAAGATAATCAGTAATGATAATTAATGAATATGGAACAATGATGATTTTTGAAATTACTAAAAATGCATTGTATATGTATAGTATTTTGCTATGAAAATTATTGCTTAGTATATCCCACCCTACTGGGCATTTCGCTCGTACCCTATTTTCCAAAACCCCAAGTACAATAGGTGGTACATCAGGTAAGGACGTTGGAAAGGCCGTGAAAAACCCTAATCGTCGTTAAAGACTCTGTAACCAATTTTAATCCATAGACTTATTTTTAACTGTAATCCCTTGTGTTTTGTTAAGACAATTTGGTTTGAACTGGAACTGTTTGGAAATTGTAATAATACATGGATTTATGCTTTATTTATGGATTAAATCTTATTAAAGGTTTACTTGCTAAATTATTAATTGAATACTAACCTGCATGATATGGGCCTCACCTTTTTACACTAAAATAAATCAAAGGTTTTCTTGAAGTATAATGTGGCAACTATTTTCTAATTTAACAAAATGTTTTATCCCCCTCCCCCTTAACACCTTGATTCCGATACAGGTTATTCCAACGATAACTCTAATCTGAATCATGGCGTTACATCGCAGGTGTGCATAGCCCAAAGGCTCAGGACTATGTCCGCTTCTAATGATTATGTTTGATATTTGTGGTTCGAGGAATCTTTATCGAACCTATAGTCCCCTATACGGTGATGAGATGTACTCGGACATGATAGCAGAGTAATGCATGCACCGCAGCAGTGCCTCGGGGTGCCGTATAGTTTATACGTAATAAGTGAATTTATATATATATATATATATACACACACACACACACACACACACTTGTGATAATATCTTCGATGTGAATAAAGTAGAAGGGAAAGGTAATGAAATCTGGAATTTATTAAGTATGATAATACTTAATTACGTTAGATAGTTAAAGGGCTTTTCCATATTGAATCTAAATGGATATACGTATATTATTATTACATGTATTATGATAGAAATACGTGGGAATGAATTGAGCTATGGATAGTGGATACATTCGGTTGAACTAGTTAGCATGGGAACTGTAGCTAGTATGACTTAGAGGTACTTAGGTGTGCACTCTAGACGAGAGGTGAGAATCTCAAGTGAGAGTCCGATAATCTAACATGTATATAATAATTGCTAAACATAGCATTCATTCACTTGTTGTTTTGTAAACTATTTTTACATCGGGCTGTGACCCGTTCTATTGCATATTCTTGTCTCTCTCTTATGTCTTCTATATTAGGTGTCCATCCACTGGGATGCCAGGCATAGAGGATTGGAGTATTTGACATGTTATGGATGTTATGGAGTTGCAGATTTTGTATTAGACGCTTCATCTTCTTGATTCCTACATCTAAAGTAGTTGATTTCATTTAGGGCATATCGCCCAAAGGATTCTAGTCTTTCCATCTCAGTCAGCTTATATACTTGTATCGAAGTTGATTACATTTGGTTTACCTGGGATTATTGTATCAGATTTTAACTGGAGAGTTTTATTCCAGTTACATTTAATTCAATTATGATATTTACTCAGTTGTTATACAATGTGTGAATGGATTGTGTTAAATGGTTTATGTTTTAAAACTAGTGGAATTTTATTAAATTAAAATTTGAAAGTTTTTAACACCTGTTTAATTAAGTATTAGGTGATTATAAAATGTTTTCGACGGTGATGCTAAGAATGATCTAACTGTATATTATGATTTAATTTCGTACGGGACTAATCACATGATATTTAATTAAGCGGGGTGTTACAGGTGGTATCAGAGCATCAGGTTCTATAGTCCTTTACAATTTGTATGACTTATTGCATTTCAGCGTAACGTTATTTGATATAGAGCCTTATCACAAGGATTGTTGTACTCCTCTTCGTATTGCGACCTACGTTCTCCTGCGAAAATCGTTAGCAGGACAACAGGAGGAGGACTCAGCTGAAGAAGATTTTTGAAATGGTGATTGAGATATAACCCACCATAATTATTGTTTAAGTTGAGGATAACAAAGAAGACGTTCGGGAGCTTTAGTTTCCTAAGTACCGTCACAAATGACGTTTGTGTCGTCTCAGACTAACGAGCATGGCTGGAATGGGAGTGAGTCAGATGGGCCTTTGAAGTAGACCATCTATAAAAATGATAGAAATTCGAAGATTTTCTGGATGCAGAATACCCAGAGACTTTGGCATATAACAGAGTGTTGGTTATCCGAAATGAAATTTTGGGGTAAAATTTTTCTTGACTCATAGGAGCAGTGTTGTAATAGTGACAGTCAATCACCATGATTGAAAGGTAAAATATTATGCCAATTTAAGGATCTTAAGTACAGTCTTACCACAAGTTCCTTTATCTATTGTTCAGAAGGTGATGTGAACGACATTTTGAACTTTGTACACGAAGAGGTAGGTACAATAAGGAATGAGACCTTAACTGGGCGATAGACTCACGAGAGGAGACGCCAACGCTTAAGGGAAATTTTTATATAGACGTTCAGTACTGATGACGGCAATGTCGTATTTTTCCAACGAAGATATCAGATGATTCTATGTGAAATGAGCAAAGATTTAGAGGATCTAGCCAAGGAATAAGACTGGATGTAACGATGTTAGTGAAACACCACGTGGGGAGACCTATCAGGGAACCCATTTAAATGATTTAGATAGTCGAACTCCTACCAAGTGGCGGTAAATTTAGTCAGGACTGTTGAAGCTAACAGTGTGTTCCTTTGGGCCAGCGAAACTAAGGGAACAATAAGGGTGGCCATCGAAGTTGAAACTACCAGGGTCCGAGAGAAGGACAACCCTAATTTATAGTCTGTATGGTCTGGAATAAAGAATTATATGAAGATGAATATTATGTGGAGAGTAATACCACATGCATTAAATTTTACCCGAAGCTGGTAAGGGATAAGAGTTTGGTGCCTATCAGGGGCAATGATTAAGAAAGTTTTGGGTTCAGTTCGGACAAACGTGTTGTATCCGAAAACCATTTGAGTATCCAGGGCGATTGGCAAAGTAGGAGATATGGGTTATCCTATAAATAATAAATTATGCTTTTTGTGACACAAGCGAGTCACGATATTTTGATTAACGCTAGATTCGCGTGTTGAGACGAGTTTAGTGGTTATATCAATACTATTATGGGTATTTATACTTTTCGTGGTTTAACGGGATAATTTTTTGGTCTTATCCATAGGGGAGTAGGTGTAAATAGTAAGAATATTTTTATTGAGATTACTCATTTTAGTGATGTGTTATATGAGTACGATATAATCCTTGATGTGGTTATTGATGGTTAATATAATAGTGGTCTGTTGTTGCAAGGCTATCATGGTTGTTGTTCCAGGACATGATATGTTGTTTTGGCGATGCTTAGAGAGTTGAGCTCGTATTTATGTGATATTGAGTAATTAAGTCTCAATTTTTCAATTAAATCCTAAAACATGCATCTAGGTGTGATTGAAATTAATATGATCATGCAAGAACAGTCAATCACAGACGAAAACACATAAGTGGGGAAAAATCCCCCGAAGGGGCAAAACCTTTTTTATTTTCACTATAATTTGTAAAAATGGTTACACGGATTACAATGAAAATAAGAGGAACATACGAAATACCCTCAAGCGTCGATTTCGATGTCTCGGCTGAAATCTCCCGTAAGAACTCCAGATGGGCAGCAATAGAGAAGAAGACGGCTCCTCCACAAAAATACTCCAGATGAGTAGTAAACGATCATCTTGAAGGTTTAACGATTCACATACATAGATGGGAGTGTTTATGTGAATAAATAAGGTGTAAAACCTTAAAAAGTGAAGTTTGTTTTCTGGATAGTGAAATGCAGAAACTGGTGCGTAAAAGATTTAGAAAAACGTGTAGAATGCACCCAGATATTTATACGAAAATTAAGACGGTGGCGGCGCTCGAACGAGATAGACATCTCGCTCGAACGAAGGACACGTGTCGTTCGAACGACATCGCGTGAGATGCGTATCTTACTCGAACGACAGTGCTGACTCGTTTGAACTAGCTCGTCGACCGAGGCACTCCGCTTCTACACTTAGGAAAAAATTTGCTTTTGATAAAAATAAATCAGACTTCACAAAAATATTTTCTGAAAATTTTTCCAAATATTTATGCAAATATAAACAACTCCATTAAATCATTTTACCAATAATGCATCGTGGAGTAGTGGGAAACAGTTGAGCAGCACGTCGTATGTAGCATGATGCACGTGTGAAGATGATGGATGCATGGATTCGGATACAGGCCATCGTGTATTATCGTGATGACGTGCCGAATGTAGCGGTATCAGACATACAAACTGTGATATAAAGAAAACATAAAATTCCTCGATTCTACCCCGAACATTTATAAAATTATGTCCTTACAAATCTCCCCCTATGTCTCTATTGGAACATACATAAAAAATCCGAATTATGCAATCTCCCTAAAACAAATGACATCTAAGATAATATCCCCATTAAACCCTCAAACTGAGAATACTACATGACATGTCTTCAATCAAACTTCAACATCTTCAAATCTTCAGCTCTTCAGAAACTCCCAAAGCTTTTCTCATCGGGGTGTGCAATCCAATCAATATTAATTTTGTACCTACACACATGAGATAAAGCAAATACCCGTGACAAGCAACAGTCTGAACTATAATGATATACAAAAATCAAATATCAAATATCAATTAAGCTTAAGTAAATCATTGATAAATCAACCAAACACCAAAATTCTCCCCCATAATTCATTATCCCCCTTTTTATGTTGTCCCCCATAATCCTATTTTTGAATTTTTTTCAAAAAAATTTCACACAAAATATACAACAAAGAATCACACCATGAACGAACACAAAAATAACCAAGTCGATGATAGCGTAAATGTAGGGGTGTGATCAAATTCGATAGGAAAATCAATGCATACAAACATAACATATGTGCACGATGAATATCGGATACTCCTAACGAATAAACTCAACATCTTCCTTAGGTGTAAAAAGATGGAAACATGAGACATTGACTCAATCAAATCAACAAATCAAAGCTCAAAGTTATTTCCACACCAATAACGTCCAAAACAATTTTATGCTTTTTTAGGAATTTCAAGGAAGTGCAAACCCGTTTTAATTCTCCAACCAAACTCCCTCGTATATATATTTTGAATAGAGGTGATCTAAATTCTCAAACTTTGGAGAATTGATGGTGAAACCTAATGACCTAAATTTGGCATATATTTCTTTTTATTGCCTTTAAATTTTTTCGGGCTCCTTTAACCTTTTTGGACCCCGGATAATAAAATTCTTCAATTTTTTAGGTCCGATTTAACGGTGGCTTAATTGTAAAGGATAGATAATTACCTTTTATAGTCCTTCACCGTTATTTAAAAAAAAACAATCTCACCAAAACGTTTTTTTTGCATGCATTCCAATCTTGTCAAGTTTTATCGCATATGGTTCGTTGTATAGACCGAATTGAGATGGAAACACTCAAGCCAATATATGATAGACAAGTTCAATAATCAAATAAAATCGTGCATGTGTGCAATAAAGGAGATAAGGAGCCAAACTTGTAGAAAGATATCACTAATCACATCTCAAAGACTCCAAATAATGTAAAGCACATGGATGCAATGATGTAGCGTCTCAAATCACTATCAAACAGACACATGGATAAATGGAATGAAATTTTTGACTCGGCTATCTTAAATGCTCATCCATAAAAGGTGCAAATAAAATACAAAAATCTTTTTGTGCTTTTTTAAAATTTTTATAAAAAGAAAATATTTTTGGATTTTTTAAAAAAAATATAAAAAAGAGAAAATAATAATACACATGATACTACCTAGCTATAGGAATCATATGATATGAACATGACAATGCATCATATCCTAGACATAAACCAACCCCTCAGTCAACTGTAAAAATCCCCAAAAACTTCCTAAGACTCTCAAATCTAAGGGTATCTAAAGGCTTCGTGAATATATCGGTTAACTGAAGGTCGGTGAGTACGAAACTCAGGGATACGACTTTTTTCTCAACTAACTGTCGTATAAAGTGCTCACGTATCCTGATGTTCTTTGTGCGCGAATGCTGGACTGGATTGTGGGATATGTGTATCGCGCTCGTGTTATCACAGGAGATCATGGTGTACTGTGAAATCCCATAATCCTCCAACATTTACTTCATCCACAAGAGTTGCGTTCAATAACTCACGGCGACGTTGTACTCAGCCTCCACAATAGATAAAGAGATGGAGTTTTATTTTTTGCTTAACCAGGAGACAAGAGTATAACCAAAATAGAAACACCCACTAGAAGTGGTCCTACAACCATCTACATACCCGACCCAATCAACATCCGAATAGGTAAGAAAACGGTCATCGGTATCAAAGGAATACCAAATACCGTATGAGAGAGTCCCACTCGCGTATTTGATAATACGTTTTAGAGCAAGTAAGTGTGACTCTTTTGGGGATGCCTGATATCGTGCACAGACTCCAACACTAAAGGTTATGTCGGGACGACTAGCAGTCAAGTAGAGAAGACTACCTATCATACGCTGATACAAGGTTTGCTCTACGTCCTTGCCTGAAGTGTCCTTACTAAGCTTGATAGAAGTACTCATACGTGTATGTGCATGCTTAGCGGAGTCTAAACCAAATTTTTTCACTAGGTCTCTAACATACTTGAATTGGGGGATGAACATCCTATCCTCCAACTGATGAACTTGGAGACCAAGGAAGAAAGTAAGCTCACCTACCATGCTCATCTTAAACGCACTTTTCATCTCCTCCTCAAAGTTGTGAGCATGCTGGGAGCACGTGGATCCAAAGACTATGTCGTCAACATAGACCTGGGCAACCAAAATAGCACTGACATCTCTCCTGACGAACAATGTCATATAAACTCCCCCTCTCTTGAAGCCACCGGCTAAGAGATAGGAAGTAATCCTCGCGTACCTAACCCGGGGTGCTTGCTTCAAACCATATAAGGCTTTCCTCAAATAGTAGACGTGCTCTGGGTGCTTAGGGTCTTCAAACCCTTTTGATTGTTCCACGTAAACCTCCTCATGTAGAATGCCATTTAGAAAGGCACTCTTGACATTCATCTGATATAACTTAAAGCGCAGATGACATGAGATGGCAAGTAGTAAGCGAACGAACTCAAGCCTCGCAACAAGAGCAAATGTCTCCCCAAAGTCTACACCCTCTATCTGTGTGTAGCCTTGAGCGACCAACCTAACCTTATTTCTTATTATGGTACCATTTTCATGCATTTAATTCTTGAAAATCCCCCTGGTACCTATCATATTAGTCTCACTAGGTCGGGGGACAAGTTCCTATACATTATTCTTTTTAAACTGAAGCAACTCATCCTGCATGGAAGATATCCAATGTTCATCCTTGAGTGCTTCTTTATGATTCTTGGGCTCGATTGTGGACGTGTAGCAAAAATAACTAACAACGTTCTCTAGCTGAGCACAAGTCTTGACCCCTAAAGTGGGATCGCCAATAATGGAAGAGGGATCATGACTCTTGCGAACCTAAGCAGGTGTGTCCCCTAACATAGGAGTAAGGTCCACAGGGTGTGGGTGAGGGACAAGTAAATTGCTGCTAGAAAAGTCCTCATCCTCACACTGAAGGCTAGGATCAATAAACGTCAAAGGTTCGTCATCTTGTACGGTGAAGTTTATTGACTCCATAACCTTAGAGCTCTTCAGGTTATAAACTCGGTACGCTCTAGTATTTAATGAATATCCTAGCAATATTCCCTCGTCGCTCCGAGAGTTAAACTTTCCTAATTTCTCTATATCACGTAGGATGTAGCATTTACTCCCAAAGACACGGAAATATGCAAGGTTGGGTTTCTTGCCAGTCCACAATTCATAAGGCGTCTTAAGTGTGTGTGGACGCAGGTAAACCCTATTCACCATGTGGCATGCAGTAGACACTGCCTCTGTCCAAAATCTCTTAGCAACATTACGACCTAGAAGCATAGATCTAGACATTTCCTGAATCATCCTGTTCTTTCTCTCAACAATCCCATTTTGCTGAGGAGACTTCATAGTAGAAAACTCATGTTTGATTCCAAGGCTGCCACAGTAAAGATCTACCTTTGCTTCCTTAAATTTCATGTCATTGTCACTACGTATCCTGTTAATAGTGACTCCGTGTTAATTTTGCAGGACACGACACTTGGTCATTAAAAACTCTACAGCATCGGATTTCTCTCTCAGAAATCCTACAATCGAGTATCTAGATAAATCATCCACCATCACGAGGATATACCTCTTACCACCCAGACTCTCAATACGAGTAGGACCCATAAGATCCATGTGAATAAACTCAAGTACACGGGAGGTGGTAATGGAATGCAACTTCCTATGAGGGCTACGGATTTGCTTTCCCAACTGACAGGGTCCACAAACCATGGAAGTTAGCTTTTCAAGTGATGGTAATCCACGTACTAGGTCCTTTTTAGCAAAACGTGTCAAATCTCTAACGTTAACATGACCTAGACGTTGGTGCCATAAATCCATAGGAGTGACTGTGGCGCTATTGCAGATAAGTGAGGATGTGGACGCAGTCCCATAATAATTATCCTCTGTCCTCACCCCTTGCACTAAAAGTTTATCGGCTTCATTATAGACATTACACGCTTCCCGATCAAACTTTACGACAAAATCAGCGTCGTACAGATAGCTAATGCCGAGAAGGTTTGCTTTCAAACCTTTGGCATACAAAATATTCTCTATCTTAGGAAATCTTGGTAACTCTACTGTACCTCATTTTACGATGCTAGACTTGCTCCCGTCTCCAAAGATGACTCTACCTTCCTTATACTCCTCTAGATAGGTAAAAAACGAGATATCACTTGTCATATGTCTGGAGCACCCACTATCAAAATACCACTATGAGGTATTATGTGCTTTGAGAGCGACATGAACAACAAGGGAATTTTTGTCTTTCTTAGGTACCCAAGAAGTGGTAACCTTTTGTTTAACCTTGTTGCTTTTATCCGGGATGCGGGAAGCATTCACTGACGGCAAAGACATCTGTCGAAATTCCTTCATCAAACTCTGTGATGTGACAGCTAAAAACTCAACACGCTCTCTCAAACTGGAAAAATCATCAGTACGATGTAGTCAAGCAGTAGTACGTTGTGTCCGACTCAAACTATAGCAAAAATCCCTGAGGTGGCCTTTTTTTTTTGCAGTACGTATAAAAGAACACAATCTTAGGCGGACCTGGGTTTGATTTTCTTGGTTGAACTCTTCTTCGTGGTTTTTTACGATGGCTATATGGAGTCGTAGTAAACTCAGGAATAGGTCCATATGCAATTTGGGACGTGGAGGCACCATCAAAACCTATTCCCTGCCTATCAACAAAACCTAAACCGGGGCCGAGGAGCATCTTTCCCACCTTTCCAAATATGTCCTCGATTTGAACCTTGACTTCCCGTGCTCTCTCAAGATCATGAGTAAGTTGGGCAACAAAGGCTTCAAGTTTCTTTTGAGTCTCCAGGGAGGAATGGGGCTCACTCATAAGACTAGCCACTTATTTAGTCAAGTCTCCTTTCTCTTTCTCAAAACCACTCTCTCTCTCTCCAAATAGTCTCTCTCTCTGTCTAAACAAATATTATTTCTCAACACAGGTCTCTCAAGGTAGTGCAGGTGGAGGACTCTCTCTCTCTAGCTTCTTCTAAACCCTCCTCTAAAGCGGTGATCCTAAGAACTAACGCTTTGTTACGTTTTTTGGTTTTAAATGACCCATTATATAACTCGGCGTAGGCGCATTGAAGATTGCTCTCGCTCTCACTTGCATCACCCCCCCCCCCTCACTCACATCGCTTTCACTGTTGAGGTGTCCCTGTAAAGAAGAATCATCATCGTTGTGAGGAGCACTAGAAGTACTCATATGACTAGCTATGAATGTGGTGAAGTTACATTCATGCGGTGACTCGTCTCCAGAGTCCACCGACTCGACCTCACTGTCGTCACTAAGGGTAACATTAAGGACAACTTTGCCCTTTTCTTTTGCAAGTCTATTCAGCCTAGTAGCACACTCAAAAGCTCTACGACCCTTACCGTCGCACTTATAACATCTTTCACTGTCTTTCTTAGGAGGGTCTTTAAAATCGTTTTCGTTTTTCTTTTCAAATTTATTTTTCTCAAAAACTCTTTTTATCTTCAAAATTTACATTTTTCTTGAATTGGAAAATTTTCTTAAAATTTTTAGCAAACAAAGCCAAATCATCTTAATCAAAGTCATATTCGGAATCAGACGTTTCTATCCCCCTCTTTCTAGATGACTCAACTCTCTTTCTTGCCGATCCGTCACTCTTTTTCTCCTGGGCATTAAGTGCAATTCCCTTATCATTAGGCTTAACAGATTTAGGAAACATATCAATTGCATATGTTTATAAGTCTCCTACAAGTTCCTCCAATTTAAGAGTGTTTAAATTACCCATAGAATTTAGCACAATGATTTTAGGGATAAAACGCTTAGGCATTAATCTTAGAATCTTTTTAACAACTCTAGCTTTAGGAATGTGTTCACCAAGATTAAAGCTAGTGTTTACAATATCAGATAACCTAGCATAAAATTCATCAAAACATTCTGCCTCAAGCATGGTGATTGTTTCAAATTGAGTTGTTAAATTTTGTAGTTCAGACTGTTTCACAACATTAATTCCTTCATGGGTAAGTTGCAAAATATCCCATGCCTCTTTTGACGTGGTGCACGTCATTATGCGTTAGAACTCGTCAGGTGTGACGGATCCGGAAATAGCACTTAAACCCTTTGAATTAAAAGATGACCATTTAAATTCTTCTTCAGTCCATGCAGTGGCAGATTTTAAATTAGTCACGTTATCGACAGTGACGGAGGGAGGTGTCCACCCTCTTTCAACCAAAATCCAAACACGTTCATCAATGGCTTTTAAAGCAGATTTCATGCAGGCTTTCCAGTAAGCATAGTTTGTCCTGTAAAAAACTGGCATTTTATTATATAATTTCTCCATTGAACACGCCCTTGCCCTTTTTCAAAGATCAATTTTTTCAAAAAATTGATATCTTAGAAAAATTTTACGAAAAGTTACACGGTATAATTGTGTAATTGGCTGTGATACCAAATTGAAGAGTGAGTGCGTTCAAATAAGGAAATTATTTAATTAAATCTCAATTTTTCAATTAAATCCAAAAATATGCATCTAGGTGTGATTGAAATTAATATGATCATGCAAGAACAGTCAATCACAAACGAAAACACATGAGTGAGGAAAAATCTCCCAAAGGGACAAAATCTTTTTTATTTTCACTATAATTTGTGAAAACGGTTGCACGGATTACAATGAAAATAAAAGCGACATACGAAGTACCCTCATGCGTCGGTTTTGATGTCTCGCCTGAAATCTCCCGCAGGAACTCCAGATGGGAAGCAGTAGAGAAGAAGATGACTCATTCACAAAAATACTCCAGATGAGTAGTAAACGATCCTCTTGAAGGTTTAACGATTCACATACATAGATGGGAGTGTCTATGTGAATAAAGATGGTGTAAAACCTTAAAAAGTGAAGTTTGTTTTCTGGACAGTGAAAAGGCAGAAACTGGTGAGTAAAAGACTTGGGAAAACGTATAGAAGGCACCTAGATATTTATACGAAAATCTAGGCGGAGGCGAAACTCGAACGAGATAGGCATCTCGCTCGAACGAAGGACACGTGTCGTTCGAACGACATCGCGCGAGATTCTTATCTCGCTCGAACGACAGTGCTGATTCGTTTAAACGAACTCGTCGATCGAGGCACTTCGCTTCTACACTTAGAAAATTTTCTTCTTTTGATAAAAATAAATCAGACTTCGAAAAAACATTTTCTGAAAAATTTCCCAAATATTTATGCAAATATAAATAACTCCATTAAATCATTTTACTAATAATGCATCGTGGAGTAGTGGGGAACAGTTGAGCAGCACGCCGCATGTAGCATGATGTGCGTGTGAAGATGATGAATACATGGATTCGGATATAGTCCGTCGTGGATGGTCGTGATGACGTGCCGAATGTAGCGGTATCAGACATAAAAACTGTGATCTAGGGAAAATAAAAAATTCTTAGATTCTACCCCGAATATTTATAAAATTATGTCCTTACAGTAGGGCGATAAGGTAATAGCTAAAACTCTAGTTGTTCCTCATTTTATGAGTGGAGAGAATTCCTTGACTGTACTACTTAAGGCTAGTGGTGCCGATCAGCATTTGTGTAGCGATGCTCGATTGGAGGGTGTATGGGTGCCCAGGTTAGTTTGATTTTATATCGTCCGAGATAGAAGGACGTGAGAAGAAATGTGTTGAATATATGCCTGTGAGGCAGTTATAAACAAAGTTAGAATGGTAGAATGGATTGAACGTCGATTGGGAAAGACGATAATCCACGTTTATTAGTACTATGAGAGTAACATGCAAAAGATGGGTTGAAAGACTATGAGAATCCATTTAAAAAGGAGTCATACTCAGTCAAATATTGAGAGTGGATTGCGCTTAATAAGACTGTTGTTGCCTAATAGATCATAAAGGGTCCAGAAGTGCGCATTATGACAAAAAGTGCACGAGTCGTGAGTTTTGGTATACTCCAAGGAAATAAGGGGAGTATAAAGCATCACTTAATATGAGACGTTATAAGTGGAAATTGGTGTTAATCGGGACATAGTTAATCTACCTCAGGGCATTCCACTCAAATGGGAATAGGTTGATTCAAGAAGATCAACACGAAATTTAGTATCAAGCCAATGATTTCAGAGATGGAATAGTCAGACGGGCCAGTATGTCGCCCAAAATTGTTGTGCATCAGGATGAGATCCTTGAACCCCATCTCCAATAGAGATTTATTTTCAGGAAGCAATGGGGATCAAGTTTGGTTCTGGCAAGTCATGTCACCTAGATACCGATGAGTAGATGGAAGGTGATTGTTGACCACTGGAACGGGGTGAAAAAATACATTATTGAGTTTGTCTCTAAGTGTGCCACTTTTGAGTTAGTAAAAAGTGGATCATCAGAAGCCTACTGGGTTTTTTAAGCCATTAGAGATTCCGATGTGGGAATGAGAGAACATTTCTATAGGCTTCATCACAGGGTTACCTACTTCTCAAAGGGGTCACGATTCCATATGCGTGATTATGGATCGGCTCACTAAGGTAACTCTTGCCAGTTCGAACTGTTTACTCTATGGGACAGTACACTCAGATTTTTATAGCCGAGATAGTGAGGTTACATGGGGTACCACTTAATATTGTGTCTGATCGGGACAAATTTTTTGTATCCTGAATTTTGGGTGAGTTTTCACGAGACCATGGGTACTGAGGTACGATTAAGTACGATCTATCACCGTAAATAGTTGGGAAGACTGTACGTACTAACCAGATGTTAGAGGATAGGTTGTGTATATGTATCCTAGATTTTTGGGGGAGGTTGAGAGCAATACCTTCCACTTATGGAGTTTGCGTGTAATAACGCATATCAGTTCACCATCGGAATGGTTCCATTAGAGGCATTATAAGTAGGGTTTGTTGTTCTTCTATGTGTTGGTTAGAGGTGGGGGATAACAATCCACTTGGATCGGAGGTGATCTAGGACACGTCTGCCAAGATTGCGATGATACGTAGTCATATTCGGGTAGCCCAGGATAGAAAGAAAAGCTACGTCGATGCGAAAGGGTTCTTTCGGGAGTTTAGTGTAGAGGGACCAGATATTATTGTGGGAATTTCCTATGAAGGGGATAATGCGATTTGGGAAGAAGGGGAAATTGGAGCCGCAATGTGTACGACCATTTCATATTATTGAGTGGGTTGGATCGGTTGCTTATATATTGGGATTGCCAGAACGCTTGCATAGATGCATAATGTGTTCCATATTTTCTTCGCTGAGCTGATATTTCTCTGTATGAGATCAAAAGTAGTTCCGACGGTGCGTGTCCAGTGGGAGCACCATAATCTTAAGGAGTCTATTTGGGAGCACGAGGATGAGATGCGCGATATATACCCGGAGTTGTTATCATACCAGGAATGCCTTATTTTTTTCGAATTTCGAGACGAAATTCCGCTTATTAGGGGGGAAGTATGTAATACCCCCTCATTTTAATGAATTTTATTATGAGATTAATTAAAACTTAATGGGCTAAATAAATGGGGATTAATTATAATCAATTATGAAAAATTATTTGGGATTAATTCGGATTAAATATTACTAGAGATTAAAGTAATATATGATTCTAAATATTAATTAGTGATATATAAGTAATATATGAATATGATGTTATTTATATTGTCGTGAGTTACTAATACGTCAATAATGGAAATTAAGTCGGGACGCGGTTATGTGACGTATCAGTACTAATTTAAATAAACAAAATGGAAAGATTATTTTATATCAACCTCATGGTCGTTTCGAGTGCGCCGTTAAGTCTCAAAGGGTCGAAATAGTTAGAAAAGTCTACCCCGGTGTGGGATTTGGATCTCGGGTCAATTAGGAGATGAAAGGACACCCCAAGGGGGCATTTTAGTCATTTTGCTTGGGAGATGAATAGTACCTACGTTTTTGTCTTTTAGCAAACCTCGGAGACTTATTAAATATTTGAGTTTAGATGTACATAATGAACATTTTCATCCAAACACAAAGTGAGGTCTTTTGAGAGATAATGAAAAGACTTGGAGAGAAAATGAAAGGTTATCTTGAAAAAAGGAAGGGTTGCATGGAAAGAAAGAGTCACCTAAGGCAAATCAACAAGACAACCACCATCTATACTCCTTGCACCACCACCGTATTGCCGTTAAAAAAAGGAAGAGAAAGTGCCAAACACTTGTTTTCTCCAAAGGTTCAGACTTACACATAAGGCAAGTGCAATTCTTGCTTTATTTTGGTGCTTATATTATACATGTTAGAATATGATTTATTTTTGGATTGATGAACTTGTGAATTTGGGATTAAAATGATTGATAAATCAACTTTAATGGATAGAAAAATCCATGTAGTTGGAGATTTATATATGTGGAGACAATGAACATGAAAATGGTTATACATGTAGAGGTTATGAACATGAAGATGGATAGGTTGTTCATGCAGATAATTTATTTTTTATTGATGATATGAAAATGATGTTAGGAATTACATGTAGATGATTCCTACTCATGTTGAATATAAAAATTTGATGATTTCGTTTTGAAATGATAATTCTAAATTTTGGGTTCTTAAGAGGTATAAAAATGGAGGATTTAAATAGATGGGAGTTTTATAGATTTAATGGGTTTGATGACAATACCTTTATGAACATATGAATTTGATGTTATTCTTATGTAAAAATCACCCTTGTACATGTTAGAACACTGTTAACCAATTTGGGTCTGGGTAGAATGAAATCCATTAGGGTTTCGGTGTTAAAACAATTATAAAAACGCAAAAAACTGAGGTTGAGGACGAACTGGAATGACGTTGTTCTCGTTTGAACGAGACATGCTGTCGTTCGAACGAGATTTCGAGATTTCTGACGAGATTCCATAAATTTTGTTTTAGCCCAAAACAGTTTGGAAAATTGTATTTTTAGCCTATAGTAGGTTGTGAAAAATTTTAGTACATTAACAAAGAATGAGAAACTTGGGTTAATGTTGGGAAATTAAATATTGAATTAAGGATAGAAAATTATGTGAGTGATAACCACATAATAAAATACGACGAAATATGTTTGTATGATTTTAGTACATTAACAAGGAATTAGGGACTTGAGTTAATGTTGAAAAATTATACGAAATTGAGGAATAAAATTTTGTGAGAGATATCTACATATTAATAATACGATTAAATAGATGAATAATCGTCATGGTCAAGCACGGATAATATTATTAATATATATACGGGTACTTAGAATTATGTGAGTTATAACTAAATAATAAATATACGATGATAATCGTGATTAACAAGTACGGGTGGTATTCGAGAAATACGGCGTGTACTTGGGGTAGGATGAAATCCAAATATGATATTGGTCGAGTGCGTACCGAATTTTATATAAGTTGATGTGTATACCTATTGATTGTTGATTTATGTGTATGACATACCTAACTTACTTGCTATCGGGGGAGGTTTGCGCCTGAGGCAAGTCATATCCTGATGAATCTAATTGTATTTTTGACTAGTTGCTCGAGAACATAAAACTTATGGATTGAGCACCACTGTAGTAAACATGGGTGTGACCGGCCATTTGGGTGCGTAGGTATGTGAGTAGCCCAAAGGCTTAGGACTATGTTTGCTTCCAATGCTTGTGTTTGATATTTGTGGTTCGAGGAATATTTACTGAACCTATAGTCCCCTATACAGTGATGAGATGTACTGGATCATGATAGCAGAGTAATGCATGCACTGCAGCTGTGTCTCGGGGTGCCGTATAGTATATATATGATTATATATATATACTTGTGATAATATCTTCTATATGAATAAATTAGAAGTGAAAGGTAATGAAATCTGGAATTTATTAAGTATGATAATACTTAATTACGTTAGATAATTAAAGAGATTTTCCATATTGAATCTAAATGGATATACATATATTTTTATTACATGTATTTTGAGAGAAATACATGGGAATTAATTGGGCTATGGTTAGTGGATACATTGGGTTGAACTAGTTAGCATGGGAACTGTAACTAGTATGACTTAGAGGTACGTTAGGTGTGCACTCTAGATGAGAGGTGAGAATCTCAAGTGAGAGTCCGATAATCTAACATGTATATAATAATTGCTAAATATAACATTTATTCACTTGCTATTTTATAAACTATTTTTACATCGGGCTCTGACCCGTTCTATTGCATATTCTCTTCTCTCTCTTGTATCTTCTCTATTAAGTGTCCAGCCACAGGGACGCCATGCATAGAGGATTGGAGTATTTGACGTGCTATGGATGCTATGGAGTTACAGATTTTGTATTAGACGCTTCATCTTCTTGATTTCTACATCTGTAGTAGTTGATTTTATTTAAGGCATGTCACCC
This sequence comes from Sambucus nigra, assembly GCA_949130495.1. Taxonomy (NCBI): domain Eukaryota; kingdom Viridiplantae; phylum Streptophyta; class Magnoliopsida; order Dipsacales; family Adoxaceae; genus Sambucus; species Sambucus nigra. The sequence continues at coordinate 165,794,860 of OX422224.1, read as the reverse complement.
AAAGGATTCTAGTCTTTTTATCTCAGTCAATTTATTTGCTTGTATCGAAGTTGATTACATTTGGTTTACCTCTGATTATTATATGAGATTTTAATTGGAGAGTTTTATTCCAGTTGCATTTAATTTAGTTGTGATATTTACTCAGTTGTTATTCAATGTGTGAATGGATTGTGTTAAATGGTTTATGTTTTAAAACAAGTGGAATTTATTAAATTAATATTTGAAAGTTTTTAACACCCGTTTAATTAAGTATTAGGTGATTATAAAAAAAATTCGACAGTGATGCTAAGAATCATCCAACTGTATATTCTGATTTAATATGGTATGGGACTGATCACCCAGTATTTAATTAAGTGGGGTGTTACATTACATAGTCATTATTGATACATAAGAATAATTTGGCATAACCTAAGTTGGATGTTGTTAAATTGTTATCAACCCAATTGTCGAAACCTTGCTCTGAATCGGGTGGGTTAATGGGGTTGGATTTTGGGTGGTGTTGGCGGCGGGTTTGGGGTTGTGGGGAATGAGCGGGAAGGGAAATGATGAAATCTTATTGAAGTGGGTATGGGGTGGCGGTGGTGGAGTACGGATTGGGTTTGAATTTTGGTGAGAAGGAGGAGATGGGAGTGGGACGACTGTCACACCCCGCCTAATTCTGGTGTCGGCCGCCACTAAAACTAAGCCGGGCGTGAGTAAATAAAATACCATCCTTAGCATGTGACATATATGAGACATCAAATTTTAATCCATAATATAATTTATTTTAATCAAACCCAAATATGAAATGACATTCAACCGATAAAGCTCCAAAATGTGATTTATCACATAATCTCCCAACATCTCAAAAATGAAATAAATCAATCCGACTGAAAACTTAAAACAACTTTGGAACCAAAAATGCTCAATAACTCCAAAATAGTCTCATAAATAAAACGATTAAATGGAAAGAGAAAAAGCCAACTACTAAAGTAGTAACATAAATCCAGTTGCACCTCCAAAAGATCTCCAATGAATCCTATGCAGCAACTCCCAAAAAATCCTGAAAAAGATTAGTCAACGCATGTGTCAGAGCCAAAGTCCCGAGCATGTAAACCGGCTACTCTCCTCAAATAGGGTTCTTGAACCCAGACAATAGTGTTATATATATCGACTATAACAATAGAATCTTTTAATTACGAGATTAATAATCACCATAAATAAATTCACAATTACCCGTAAGGTTTTCATAAAAGCCACACCAATATGATTTTAATTAACCCACCTTCCCACAATGTTAAATTTAATTAATTTAGCCGTGAAGAATATTACCAATACCCGTCCCCTTGTCAAGTCCGCCGTCTGATCCGTTTTTATCCTGCGATCCTCGCGATATGACAAGGTTCCACACACGCACCCGTCCCCTTGTTAAGTCCGCCGTCTGGTTTGTTTTTATCCTGCGACCCTCGCGATATGACAAGGTTCCACACACGATACGACATAACTCGTCCTCTGACCCGTTCAAACTGTCGGCCCTGGACACATTATGTCGCCAATAAATTTTTAATATCCGTTTTAGTCCTGCGATATTAAATTCCACATTCCTTATTTTCGTTAATCACATTAATTTTCTCCACCCTTAAAAGCGATGTGAAAATCCTCAAAATAACCTTTAGTGCCAACTAAGGGCTCCCAAAACACAATATCGTCCTATCCTAAGCAAATAATGATTACAAAATTTCACTCCACCTAGAGATCAATCCTAGGCTATCACAATAAAGGTATAATATAGAAAATCAGCCCCCACCCCAAATTATATAATCCGCATTGACTTACACTAACTAGTTCCATACCTAATTAGCATAAATCGTAATTAAGGCCCACTTACTAGTCCCATACCTAACAAGTGTACTATAACAAGGGTGAAAACCAATTATCTACCATACCCAACCTTTCCGAATTATTAACATATTTCCATAAAGTAACACAATTCCAAATTATAACAACATTCATAAGAACACTAAATTCCCATTTAAATAATTTAATTTAAAAAGTGGAAATCAAAGACACCCAAATATTATGATTTTCAGAATAATCGCTACATGCAAGTCCTATCATGATCCTTATTTTACAACACAAGAAATTAAATTAAACTAGGGTTTTCACATGAAATATCAAAATTTACTTTTAAAAGGGCTCATCTACATGCACATGCCCATAGCAAAATCGACTACACCGACTCAACCCAACGAATACACAGTTATAAGTATTCGGTATCATTAATTTTTTTATGTAAAACAACCCCGAAATTTATCTCTTCAATCTTTATATTCATATCTTATTTTAGAAAACATGATTTTAATGGAGGCTACAATCAAGACACATAACACTAAAGGAAAAGAATAGGGTCAACATGCCTAGAATTCGTTAGACAGAAAAATCGGATTATGTGAATGTGTTCCTCTCGAAAAATGGTTCAAAATCCCCTCTTGAACCGACTCGGGACAGATTCTCCTTGGCCTTCAAAACTGAGCTTGAAAAGTTATTTTAATGGTGGCTAGGGTTTTGAGGTAGAAGAAGATGGAGAAAATAGAGTTTTCTGCTCTTAGGGTTTTCACAAATGAGTGTTTAAAAATCTAGCCCCATCCCTTTAATTATATATAAGAGAAAGAGTTTTAAAGTAAGTCAAATTCGTCCCAAAGTGGATTGCAGCGCACGTTTTCTGAAGGCATCGATCGATCGATGCCTAGGCGTCGATCGATCGATCATCCTGAAAAACTGACAATTTTGCTTAAAAATGCCATAAGGCAAAATAAATAAAAAATCATATAAAATCCGTTTTAACTCCGATTTCAATTCCGCTTGAAGTTCTATTCTTCTAAAATCATAACTAACATATTTGAGCATCAAAAACTATTTAATTCAAAATTTTATTTTTCCCGAATTTTCCAATTAATTAATTAAATTAAATAATAAAAATACGGGGTGTTACAACGACGGAGTGCGATAGATATGCTGGAGAGATTTATGGGTTTGGATATGATAGAGGAATTGATGAATTTTAGCATTGGTTTAGTTTTGGTATGATTGTTGTGTTTTAGCATTTATAGGTTGTGTTTTTTAGAGCTGTAATTTAGGGAGATGAAGAGGTGCAGGTAGAGAAAGGAAAAAAGGATGCAATGAATGTTGTAATTGTGAAAAGTTTTTATTGATGAATTTACGTGTAATACCCTATATTTTTACTAATTTTAATTATAAGATTAATTAATTATTTAAATTATAGGATTAATTGAATTAATTGGGAAATTTTGGTAATTAATCTGGATTTAAATACTAGTGAGACGAGAGTTAGTATTTGATTATGATAATTACGTTGGATATTAATGAGCGAATATAGTAATATATGATTATGAAAATTTTAAAATTGTCACGTGTAGAAAATATGACAGTTTTGGAAATTAAGGTTGGACGCGCGTATCAGTCGTGTCCAGTGTAATGGATTATAAAGTCATTTATCTTTATCTCTTTCTTATGGTCATTTTGAATGCGCCAATGTGTCCGGGAGTATCAATATAGTAAAAAAAGTCTATCCGAGAGTTTAGTTTGGGTCCCGTGACAGTTTTAGGCCTAACCGGCAAACCGGGAGGGTATTTTAGTCATTTTACTATTTGGTGAATAGTGACCTTCAAAATTTAGGTTAAATATATCAGCCAACCCTTACAAATTTGAGAGGGAGGAGCATAGAGAAATGAAGGATTTCCAATGGTTGCTAGGGCCAAACAACCATCTTACACCACCACCACCACCGGATTTGTGACCGAAGAGAGAACACCACCACCATATCATCTTCCCCAAAGGTTCAGAACTTCTATTTCCAGTCAAGTGATTTAACTTGTTATGATTCAGTAAATACATTATCCATGGTAGTTTAGATTTGGAGATTTAACTTGAAATATTGACAATTTCAGGAATTGGGAGAATTTGATCGTGAATATGGGTAGGATTTGCATGTAGATTAACTCTGGGAAGATTGGAGAATTGAATCAGATCCTAAATGTTATGAATCACGAATTAAAATCTGAGTAATTAGTTATCTTGAATTGAGAAGTTATTTTAGGGTTTAACCATGAAAACTTGATGAACAATTGAATTGGTGGGTAATTTTCGTGATGATTTAATTATTCTGGAACGTTAGAAATCATGTGTTTAGTTTTTTATAACATCTAGTACGTTTACTTTGGAGAATGGGATCATGTAATAAAGTTTGGAGATAAAACGATGGCCAAAAACGTTAGCAGTTCTAGGTTGTAACTGATCGATCGATCGACATTCATAGTCGACTGGTTCGATCGACTAGTTCCATCGATCGATATTCTTGAGTCGATCGATCGACTCCCCTGTATTTGTGATAAAGTTTCCTTTTAAGGTTTAACCAAATCTCGACTTTTAAGAATTATTGGTATGAACTATTTGAACATATTGGGACTTAGGGAAGGTCAGTTGGGATATATTTGAGGCTGGAAAATAGTAGTTTGATTTAGGATTAACTGATAAACTTCCGAGTGTTCGACGAGAGTGTTACGGTTGGAAATTATGGAAACTTGAGTTTAATTAGGTTTAACAATAACTTGAGGTTAGAGACAGTAGTAGGGGGACTTTAAATTACTGAATTTACGTTAGAGACAAGTGGGAGATTTAGTAACCTTTTGGGGTAAGCTTAAGTACACGGATATATACAACGAGAGTTGTCGCGCTAAATGTTATTACGTAAAATAATCGGGATTAGGCTATATTACGTGTTAGACTTGTAATATGGAGTAGGAATATACCTATATTAAAATGATGAATACTTAGGTTGTGTGATTACCTAATATATAGATTATTATGTGCACGACATACCTACCATACTTGCTATCACGGGAGGTTGTAGGAAGAGGACAATCTTATTTTGTGTGCCTTCGAGGGGGGTGTTAGATTTGGTACCTTAAGAGCGTAGGACTGTGAAGGCTTATTTGTGAGTTGATAAGTCAGCTGACCATGGGAGCGTAGGTATGTATGTGATCCATGGGTATGTGAACTATGTTCGCGTCCAATATGTGTGATTTGTATTGATACAGTTCCTGAGTGATTCGAAACTAGTGATCCTCATGTACGTGATGTATCGGGATTCGATGGCAGAGTATACGAGCACCACAGCTTAGCCTAGGGGTGCCATATGTGTATATATGTAATGAGTATGATATAAATATATACTTGTGATTGTTCACTGTTGCTTAGTAGGTGAGAATGACTAAGATATTTAAATAATTTAAAGATGTGGGAACTAAAATAATACATGAGATAACGGATTCAAATAACGAGTATTTGAAAAGTAAGTATGTCTTAATTGAGCAATACGCGTGGATCCATGTAGTAATCCCTATAGTTAGATTTAATATAGACTAGTTAGTTAGCAACATAACTAAGATGGATTAAGGGCATACGTTACGCGTGCACAATAGTTGAGGGGTGAGAATCTCAAGTGAGAGCACGTGACTAACATGTATATACTATTTACTGTTTAATGAAATTAAACACTTTATGTTTAAAAAAAAATTCACCTCGGACTCTGACCCGTTTGCTTCTAAATCTTTTTTATTTTTGTAAAAACTTTTTAGGTGCCCAAACACAAGGACTCCAAGCATAGGAGTTCCATTCTGTTTACGTGTTGTAGCTGCTGTGAAGTTACAGAATCTCGGTATTAGACGCCTTCACATCTATCTTTGCTTCCTCCGAAGTTATTCATATCAGTTAGGGCATGTTACCCATTCTTATTTAGAGATAGCCGTTTTAAACTTTCATTTATTTCAGTTGTTGGATTTTTTTTCTTTAGACTCTTATATTGGGATTATCTGACATTGAGATTATATTTGGAGTGTTACTCCAGACTTTATTATTTATTTCGATTGATTATTCCTTTGAGATTTTTTAAGTGAATGCTGTATGGTTGATTATTCATTACGTAGTGGAAAGATAATTTAATTAATAAAATTTGTCATCTGAATTTTTAAATATTAGGTGGCTAGTAACTAATTAAATATTTTTCAACAGTGATGCTAAGATTGAACCAACTTGATATTCTGTATTGATTTAATAAAGGAGTAGCTACTCGTTATTTAATTAGACGGGGTGTCACATTACGGTAATAAGAAAAGTTATGTTTTATTAATAAAAATGAGGGAGATAAATTATTCACGTAAGTGTGAGTAGGAGAAGGGTTTGAGGATCGGTTGTACCTTGACAAATAGTTGATTTTTTTTTTAAAGAAGTCGGAGGGTTTTGAGCATTTACAATGGCTTTTAGTATAGTTTATTTTGAAAATTTGGTAATTTCATTTCTTCAATATTATAACCTTAATTATATTTCGTAAATATTATAATCTTAATTACACCTTAGCTACTATTGTCCACGTGGCTCTTTGTAGATGCGATAAATGTCGTCACCGTGTGCTGCTGTCAACTTTAGTTATATACTATAATTTCATCTTCTCTATTCAATTACATCGATGTCTAAACAAGACCCTTTAGTTTCTCCCCAACTCTTTATTTTCTGCAACCTTTTACCTTTTATAGAACCCCAATCTTTTCATCTATCTCATAATTCAATTTATAGTATCTTCTTCTTTCTGATCACAAGATCTATCCCGTTATTCCCATATATATACACACACAACACTCATGTGAGCAAGTAGTAGCAAATACTGTAAAAATATAGCGGGCAACGGTCGAAGACAAATAGTGTCAGTTGAACGTAATCATCACTGGCTCCCGTCGATAAGATTTCAAGACTTTTTATTTTACTTTTGGTAATTGGGTCATTTTATTTTTTTAATTATCTTGGTCTTATTGCAAATCATAAGTATGTAAAAGTCTATCTTTGTTGTTGATTCGTTGACGGTTCTTAGATTTTGAGGGGTACTTTGTTAAAATGTCATCGTTTATTTTTACACTGGGTCTTAGCCATTATTTAATTTTATGGTGGGTCTAATATTAATGGAAAGAAATTTTTTATTTCTTGATACTAGATCTCTCTCTCTCTCTCTCTCTCTCTCTCTCTCTCTCTCTCTTTGTGTGTGTGTGTGTGTGTATTTCATCTATATCATTCACGAGCAAATGACTTATTTTACTCCTTATTTTAATGGTGACAAAATTTAAAATTTTACTGTTATGGTTTTTAACTTATTGTTTGTCCAGAAACTGTTTGATGAAATGCCTCACCCTAATGTACACTACAAATACATTTTTTGTACAGTCTGTAACTATTCATTACGTCCATGCTATTGCTAAATAATTTGTGATGATTATTTTAGTGATGAAGTACATTTAGACAATCCACCATGTATCAATAGTTTTGGGGCTTCATCTTACTCTGTTTGAATCTTTGGCATGACTTCAGTTGGTTTTTGAGATTTTAATTGAACACATGTAGTCTACTTGATCATATTTATATTCCTTAATCATCTTACTTTTCTATTTGAGGTTGTGATTTCAATTTTTCTTTTCTTTTAATTATGTTATTATTTGCTTAATCAATGCATTCCCAACGAGCTTTTGTGTTCGGTCCCAAATGCACATATGGACTACACAATGTGTTAATATTTATATATTTTCCAATTTAACCTCTGTCGCGCCTACATCACTCTCTGTTAACGATCTCGCCAAAAAAAATTACCATACATTGTTGATGTAAATAATTTTTTATAATATTTGATTTTTTGAATCCCATTTCATTGATATGAGCCCACGAATTGTGCGGGTTGCATGCTAATTATATAGATTATTTTATAAGAGAAAAAGAAAAATCTTTAAGGATCTTAAACCTTTCACTGATTTATATTATACCTTTAATACAATAGTACTAGCTTGCAACCCGCACGATGCGGGGACGATTTTTAATATGTAGTATAAGGTACCGAAATTATCAAGATTTTTGTACATTGATTTAATATGGTATGAAAAATGATTAATTTTCGCGGCTTTATTTTTAACTAACTCATTTCCATTTTGAACTTATCATTTTCAGCATTTTTTTAAAATGACCCAAATACAAATTAAAAAATCGAATAAACATTTTCACCTTTCTTTTTTTTTTACCACAAAAATGTAGGAATATTTACAATTGCATAATGGTTATATTTCTTGCTAACCAAAACTAAATTATCAACATAAAATTATGTCATTTTTATCTATGTATTGCACAACAGTTTCTTAGTTCATGTGCAATTACTCTATGTGTGGGATTATAAAGTCCTAAACTCTTTCTCAATAATTGAAGGGAGCAATGTTTGATTATTAAAAGTGAAATTGAAAATTTTAAATCAAACCCGTAACTAAACCCCAATATTAATTGAAATTTGAAAATAAAAAGTAAACATAACTCTAAATACCAAATCACATAATTTTTTTTACAACAACACCACCACTCGTAGGCCACCCAAAATATATATACAAACTAAAATGGATACCTAACAAAAATCAACACATGTGCACAACGAATCTCCTAATGAAATATATAAGATGGTACTTTTCGAGAGACAAAATATTAATTTATGGCTAAATTATTCAAATCGCAATCATGTATACGTCAAATAACGTTAGCATATTATAAAAATAGCAGAAACCTAAGTATGATGACAAAATTGAAAAAACCCTTTAAATGATTAAAACAATAAGACACGCTCCGAAAACAAATCCCACCATAGAGGACTTTAATCTACTATTTGTACAAATTTTCATTTCTCCATGTTCCATAAAGATCTATAAAAATAAATGTCAAATAGATCTTCAAAAAAATGAATTATAATCATATTTGTCGGCCAAAAAGAATTATTTTAAACATTAGGAATTTACAAAACTGAAGAAAATGGACATTAGGTTCGTTTTGGACCTAACAAATTAGAAATAAAAAATGGACGACATCCAATGGTTGTACTTGGCGAGAGAAAAGTGAGGAAATATATGTGGAAATACAAACAAGAGAGATTTAAGAACCGAAATCACAAAGAACACGAAGAAATTAACCAAAAAATATTGCTCGAGTGATCGGATGGAGATTCAATCGGCGGAGGTTGTTTATGGTTCTTATTGTGATACGACACCATTTTCCAACCGTGGTAGGTTTGAGACAGGATACTACTTATCCGTTGAAGGAGAAACCGGTGACGGTGGATCTTACTTGGAGTGAGGTCGAACGTGTTATTTTATTGTTTTAGCTTCATTGGACTCGTACTAGTGGTTAAGGCAGATCTCTAACATACAATTCACACCCATACATTAGTGAAATATTAAACCATAAATTTATGAAGCAAAGAAATAAAAGAATCTATCAATTAACGATAAAGAGCAAATCAACGAACCATCAAAGATGAACCAGATCAAAGCAACTAAAAATTCCAACAACAATTCATAACCAGGACACCCAAAATAATAAATAGAAAAAAAATTTAACAAAACAAAAACTCACGTAGATAATCATTAAAAAAATTGTGACCAAAACTAACTCTGCTCAAATGGTGATAATGAGCAGTTGAACCACCTTTCACAAAATGCTCAAAACTTACCACTAAATTAGAATGCCCCCAATTAATTAAAGAATGGCATTAATATGCTCTTGAAGCAAAAGAAAAATATATGAGGGAGAGGAATTTTTGGTCTACATTCAAAATATGATTCATACAACAGATAAAGATTAAACAAATATTTCAAGATAATCCTAATTTAATATTTAAGCATCACATATAAATAAATTAAAAGTGAGAAAGTGACAATATTTTTCATGCAACTCTATATGAGGACATGTCACTTTTTCACGTCCACATTTCTACTCCCAACCTCAACATGTTATTCATATGGTACTACGAAGAAAAAAAATTCACAACTACTTTGGTATCTCTATAGGATTTTGGAAACCATTTGAAAAGATCACATGCATCTTCCCAGTCATCTTAAACTCAGTGTATCATCTGCATAACAAAAACTGAGTGGAACATATAAATTGTCAATTTTTAATGTAATGAAGGATAAACAAAAATTAGTAAATTACATTTTTGCAAATATATAGTGTGAATCGAGCATAAACTCTTTAGAGCAAAATTTCCTTGTTTTGAAATTTTAACAAATACTTAGTGTGCATTAAGGAAAAACTCTTTAGGCCAAGATTGCTATTTGTTCAATATGAAATTTATTAGATTCTTACAGCACGAAAACTAATATCATAAAGCCAATTACAAAACAAAGCAAAAACTCGTATGTGTTCAATATCAAATTCACTCAATTCTTAAAAAATAATGAAAAAAAAATCACAATTGTAGAGGAGGCGCTATATAGATTTTGGAAAAGAAAGATGGAAAGAGGGAGGGAATGAGCCGTATGGATTTTAGAGGGGTAGCTAAACGATTTGGAAGAGGAAAAGTCATCTCATTTAAATAAAGGAAGAAATAGGAGAGATGTGGTGATGACTTAATTGAAAGAAAATCTCACGTGGAGACATGATATAAGGAGCAAACATAAATGTAGTATTCCAATTTATAATTATAAATAATATATATATAGATTAAATGCTCATTAACTATTCTAATACTATTACTTTAAATGTATAATATACATTAAAGATTTTAATAGCATTTAATGCATTTTAACTCAACCCAGTCCATTCGAAACCTTTTATTTCTCAAGCAAATCTGATACTTTCTAACCCATATCTCTCAATGCAAACCTGCATACATTTAATAAATAGCGTCCTTTCATTTTTCTGTTTTGGAGATACGAAATAGGTGTCTTTGAGGTTTTCAAAAGTTATAATAGTTCAGTTCTTAACTACATACAGTTAATAGTAAGTGTCCTTTCATTTTTTTTGTTTTGGAGATACGAAACGTCCGTCATTTGGCATTTTTAAAAGTATTATATAGCTTCCCGAGCCTCATGAACAATTCAGTTCTTCCAATTTTTTATTTTTATTCTCATAAGGATAAAGAAAGTTTATGGAGGAGATAAATAGAGAATAAATGTATAATCAGAAAGGATCCGTAGATCAATGAAGACTTTCCATGGCGATCGCTGAATGTTGAAGGCAAATGGGTCTGTGAGGGGCTTCTCTGATGAAAAACTTAACTGGGGGGCTTCTCTGCAAAGATCTAAGAGAGCGTCTGACATTGAGGAATGTTGCAGAGCATGCGTGGGTCATTGGAAAATAGGGGCATATCTCGACTCGGTATTTTTGTTGGTGCAGCAAGCGGAACAAATCTGAGAGGGAAGGATCTGATGGGAGTAGAACAAAGACTCTCACTATTATTCTACAAGATCCTCATGCCAAATATTATCTTGAAACTTAAAAACTTCCCATTAATGTTAAATGCAAATAATAAATAGTGAATAAAAGACCAACACTTGAGGTTTACATACATGCTTAAAATCGTACTAATTACGTTATTTAGTCAAAACTATATAAATATCAATACTACTATGGGTGTTTTTAATGATAAAAATTGATAGTTCTTTACTTAATTAGTTTATATTTTGTTTTCATTTTCAATAAATGTTATATTACGCTCGCGCATCTCGTAGGATGCATGTTAATTCATGTAACAACAATGAACACCAACTTAATATTAAAACCCAACAATGTCTACATTATATTTTTATCTTGTAAGCACATGAATTCATCAAATAACTAATAAAGTCAGTAATAAAAGTGAATATACTTACATCTGCATTCATTTGTAGTCAATTATAATTGCAAATAAACACATATGTACTTATAAATTTATACATACAAAAAATGAATTTTCAAAACAATTGGTTGCTAGCATAAGCTACTTAAATTGTATTGAGCTATAAATCTCAATTGTCACAAATGTGGTATCCGGTGGATGAGTCAGTCGCACACTATAAAATATGCGCATGTCAATATTTATAAAATTAACAATACATTACAGCACAAATTTGGGAAAAATAGTGACAAACTTTATTTACTTATTTTTATGTACTTTTGGAATGAATAAACCACATAAGTATGTTTGTCAAATATTACATACAAAGTTATCCTTACAAAATTGTCCCAATAAATTTGGAATGAAAAAATAACAATTACCAATAAAACATCAACAATAATTACTGAAAAATATATCAGTAAACAAAAAAAAGATAGCAATAGCAGTAAATATAAAAATAATGAAAAATGACACTTAGTTTTATTCAGTTGATAATTACTGGAGTAACTCAGTGTTTGGTGAGGATATAATTTTGTTCCAAAACAACGAACAAATTATTTATATAAATTACTAAAAAATAGACATAGGAGTATAACATCCCGATTAGTGTTACAAAAAATTTATAAAAAATTATCTTAACTTAAAATTACCTAAAATAGAAAAAAGAGTATATATTTTAACATAAAATTATTATAAAAATTAATCACATTCTCTTGTGCGTGTGTGTGTGTGTATATATATATATACATATATTATTATTTTATTTTATTTTGCATCCCAATATACTAAGAAGTGTTGAAAACAATTCTAAAATTTCCTTTTGATTTACTCCATTATATGAACACATCAAATGAGATCAAAGGGTTGCCAACAAATTAACTTCTTTGTGTTTTTTGTTCCTCATCTCCCAAATACTAATTTTTTGGACTTCATCATAATGAACGGATGATACTCTGTTCCCTTTTTCTTTTTCAGCTTTTGAAATAACTGTCGTTGTTCTGGTGATGTAATCCCTACTCCGGAATAAGAGGAGGATGAAGAATTGGACATGATGAAAGTGGTAAGCGAGTTTAGGTGAGGAATTGGACATTGCTTTTATAAGAGAGATAACAAAGAAAAGTGTGAGGGGAAACCTAAGGCCAAATAAAATGGAGTTAATGTTGGAAAGTCAAATGACAAAAACAATTACACAATACCCATGATAAAGGAAATTGGATGGAGAGTCTAGAAATAAATTTGGTTACACGTAAAGAAATGCCACGTGGATATGGTATGGGTAAAACAACGATAAATGGCTTGTCTCTCTTTTATAATATATATAAGATAATAAATTAACAATATAAAAGACATTACCATCTCCTAAGCATATTTCCAATATGGCATAATGTTATGATTTTCGCAATCCAAAACATCATGCAAACTAATAAAATTATTTTAGTACTCTCTTCGTCTCAAATGAAGATTTTATTATTTTTTTGAGTTGTTTTATATTAAGAGTTCATTGTTCTTTTTTGAATGTAATCAACGAACCCAGTTCCTCGATGGTAAACAAGAGTTAATTTTGAATGTTGATTGGATGTATCCTTAATTATAAAAAATAAAAACATGAACTCTTATTTTGGGACGGAAGGAGTATAGGCGATGAATCTAAATGCAAAACAGAAAAACAACACACGTACGTGGAAAGATCCACCAACAGGAAAAAATCTTAGAGCAATCGAGCGACACGTGTAGCATGGTAAAGATTTATAAATAAAAAAAAATGATTTATAATCACACAACATGTTAACTTCACTATCCACTATTTCGCTCCATATCTTCCCGAGAAAGTGCCAACAGTTGGAGTAAGTTACACAACTATGACCGATTTTGGCCTCGACCACTGTCTTTCATTCTTACGTTAAATTAAATGTTTTCTTCAAATTTGAAGATCCAAGTTTTTTTCTCCAATGAGATTAGAATTAAGAAAAGATGCAAATTATTTTTCTAACTTCATAGGATATGAGATTCCCAAGGGTTGGTGGAAGTGTTTGGTTACTCAGAATAAACTCACGAGTATGCTTCAAATATATAAAATTTAAAGTCTTTGGAAAATATATTTTCAAGTCTTGGGAAGAGATAATAAAACTTCAAATAACTTTAAATAAAAGAAGGATATCTAAAAAATACTAAAAATGTTTGAAGAAAGACTACATTAAATACTAATTTTCAACGTATATTTTTTTATCTAAAAAACTAAAGCACTTAAAAATGAAACTCTCTTATTTGTAGAGGGAAGAAGAACCTAAATATCCAAATGAAGTTTTAGGCACGAGCTCTCTATGGCCTAAGGTGAATCGTGTCCACAAAAACTAAAAAAATAAATGAAAAAATATGGCTCAAAGATAGGTTTTCCCAAAATTAGATTTCGAATAGTGCATCGAATTTGCTTTGTTGGAAATATGTGCAATCAACGAAGCTTTAGCTTCGGTGACGCGTGTAAGGTCATGCAAACGACCAAAAAATTTGATTTCTTTAGTTTTCCTCATAGTTTATCAAAATATTTTGAACTTAAAACCAAGTCTCTAAAATGCACAATATGCCCTTTTAAGGCATGTTTATATGTGAAAAGTAAATGGCGAAGGTATGTAATAATTTTAAAAAACAAAGCCTCAAATACGCACACGAGTTTAACACACCTTTCAATTTAAGAAAACCCAGTTTTAGTTATGTGAAACTGGTTACACTATATTTTTACTGACCAATAGAGCTTCGCGGTGTAGAAATATAAACCAGTTATTATAATCAAGAAATACATTGGGCCAGATTAATACTAATTGCTACACAAGAAATTGACACTTGTCAAGACCTTGAACGTGGGGTAACCACTCAAATAACTAATTTAGGGGTGTAAGTGCACCTAGGCCGGAATTTTCAATTGGGTAATGACCAGGCATTAACAATAGCACTTGTATGGGAAAGTATTTTATAAATAAGCAACTCAAGGACGAAAGAAGAGAGGATTCGCTCAATAAAAAAATAAACCTACACATTTAAACATTTTCTTTTCCTTTTCCTTCTTTTCTTTACATCTTTTTTAGTATAGTTTAACCGTTCCTCTTCAAAGTGATTGTAATGTAGAATTATCGTAACTCTCTTTTTTATAAAAACTTCATTTGCCTTTGCATTCAAATTATCTTTACTTTTCTTAGTGTAATTTCTTTTACATTTGCCTTTGGATCAAGGATCTTTGCTGAAAGGTCGGGGTCGGCTTCCCCGCTATCATCAGAATTGTCATCATTAATTTGGATTTCTCATCCTTCCTCCCATTACGTTTTTTTTCTAATTACATACTGGTCACCACACCTATCTATATACTTTCGGAGCTTACCTTGTTTCAATAATTTTTCTATATCATCATTCAGGGCTAAGCATTTGTCGGGCGTATGCACATGGCCCTGGTGAAACTCGCACCATTTATTATTATCCGTCTTGTCAGAATGGGACTTGAGCCTTTCCGACCAGTGAAGTGCTGTGTCATCTTTAATCTCATTGAAAATTAAGTCAGGCCTCACTGTGAGAGGAGTATACTTGGAAAATTTATCTTCAACTGATATCTTTTTTTCTTCCTTATCCTTTGACTAGTTGGACTTATTTCTAATGGACTCTTTTATGTCTCCCCTCTTCTTCGCCATGGCCTCCTCCGCATTCATGATCATCCCGGGCGAAGCCAGGAGTTCAGTCATGGTTTTTGGAGGATCTTTGGCGAGTTTCCAAAGGAGTTTGCCTGACTGTAGCCGACTGATAACGATTGTCATAACAATATTCTCCTCATAATCTTCTACCTCCAGTTTTTTTTAACCGAAAAAATATAGTCCCTTAGAGCCTCGTTTTTACCTTGCTTCGCATTCAAGAGGCGAGTTACCTTCTTTAGCATCTTCATGCCGAAGCAGAAATTGTAACACTGATAATACACACATATTGCGTATTTCATCTCTCGAACTTACGCATTTTAGCCCCCTCGGGTGCCTTAATCTCTATATTTAAGCATGTTAACCAGACAACCTCGGTTTATGTTGATAACATGCTATATGAGGTATAATTGGGCTTTTGTAGGTATTTAGGTACCAAGTTTGGGATTCGGACGCATTCCGCGCAATTTTCGTACGCAATCGCACGCTTAAGGGCAATCCGATCATTTCACAACTTGGGCACCTGGACCGATATCTACACAAAATTTTTAGCCTTCCTCGCTAGCTTCGCATGGCCGTGAACGGTGCATGATTCCGAGTCTGTATGACGAAGTTACGGAGATTTTAACGGAGACGGAATGCAAGCCAAAACAGGGGAAACTGCAGTCTGCCCTGCTTGATCGATCGATCGAGCCTGGGGGTCCCCCTTCAAAATTTTGCCACGATTTCTACAGTCGATCGATCGACCAAAGGGGTCAATCGATCGATCCCCTGTTTTTTCTGCAGATATTTTCTTTTCTTTTCTTTCTTCTTTTCTTTCTTCTTTTCTTTTATTCAAACTTACTACTTAAGCCAATTTTTGTTGTAATAAGAAGGATTCTGATATTCTGGTATAGATAGTTTTATATACAATTTAGGTTAGGGTTTGGTTTGGAGAGCTCATTTTCTCTTCTTTTTGGGGTGACAACCAATTGGGTTTGTAAGATTGAACTATTCATTTCCGCTCCTTTAATATAGTTTGTTCTTCATCTTTCCTTGCTTTCTAATTTAGTTTCCCCGCGTTGTAACTACTTTACATGCTTTATTATATGATTTCCTAGTTTAATTAGTGTAATTTAGTTTAATTCATCATGCACCCTTAGATAAATAGGGTCGGGATTTCATTTCCGCCATTTTCGGGCCTCGAGCTCCAAAAATTAGGTTTTGTGCAAAATTGCGTTTAATTGAACCCGCGCGAATTAAAGTCGGATTATTATGCGTTTAAATTTCTATGTCATGCATCGTTAGTGTTTATAGCGATAATCCGAGTTTAATTCGCGTGCGACCAATTTTCGATTAAGTATTTATTCTCGCAACTTTGGCTTAAATTCCTTATTATGTGAAGTTTATGTTTAATTGATAATGCTCGATTAAATTAGTTTTAAGCCAGAATCTTGATTAGTAGTTGTTTCGATCCGTATGGTTGGATGATATCCCTATCCTCGTTTTACTTTATTTAGACTTAACTTCTCTTTTCTTTTATTTACAACCAAACATCACCTTTTTACACTTTTATTCCTGAATTAATAAACTGTTACGATCTATCGAACATTATTTGTGGATTCGATACCTGACTTATCGTTGTACTCACCAGTTGAGTGTAGTCGTAATTTAGGTTTTTGTATAGTTCAGGTGAGACGAATATAAAACGAACGGCGCGTAGGTGACTCTCGCGCTGCGGCAAAACACTGTCTATCAAATGGCGTCGTTGTCGGGGACTATTTTGTTATAGATTGTAATTGACTTATTAGTTTGTAATATTGTTTTATTTGTATTTGTATTCTTTATTTTAACCCTTTTTTGCAGGACTTTTACATTTGAGCGCCTAGGAACGCTTGAATTATCCCGCAGCACGTTGCTTTGTGGAAGTTGCCTTCTCGAGCTTTCGTTGGGGTAAGCGTGTCTTATTCTAACTTTTCATGGAATCCTAATGATAATTCTCAAAATTCCGGTAAACCTTTGACTTTTGGTCAATACTTGCAATCCCAAAAAGTTGCAACATCTAAAATGACATTGGGTGAGTATTACGAAAGTTAAAGTTTGGATTACAATAATTTTGTGCATGATCATTCTGATTTTGGGTCGCAAGATCCTTATGATAAGAATTTTGAAACCAATTGTAATCATTTTCAAAATTCTTATGTTAATGATTTTGAGTGTAGTCCCGAGAACAATTTCCAATCTTCTAATTTTTAAGAATTCGCTCCTCGCCGTATGACTTTCGGTGAGGGATTGCGTATGCTTGAAAATGATAGGATTGAAGAACGTTATCGGGAAGAAAATCGTTGTTGGGAACACGAGTTGGATTTACTATTTGAATCTGACGACGAATTTTCTTCAGAGACTGCCGAAGTCGAGGACTGTTTTGAACCAAATGAGGACTTCGTTCCTACTTTGGAACAAATCATCCTTGACTTGACCTATGGTATAGTAGAGAATGAAAATGAGGATGAAAAGGGCATAATATCTATTTAAAATGAATTTGTTTCTTCTTTGATTTTCAAAGAAGAAAGTTTCATTGTAAACGATCTTATTTCTTCCGAAATATAATTTTTAAGTGATGATCACTCATCGCCTGAGATTGAATTTCTTTCATCTCCGTCTTCATTATATACTGTCGCACCAATTCGAGTGCCCAATGAATCGGTTCAAAACTTTTTAGTTCCAAACCTTTTAACCGACGAGGAGTACTCGCTCGAGCCGCTTTCCATAACGACATTTTCGCCCTCATGTGCGTTGCCTCCCGTTCCAACTTTAAAATACTCGGGAGTTGATTCATATTTTCTCGGCCCGCATGTGTATTTGTTGCCCGTCCTATCCAAATCCCCCATCCTCCCTCCCAAAGTTTCAATTGGGGATGGTTCACTTTCACCGCCTTACACATGCCTTCCGTTGTTCGAATGGAATTCTTATTTTTCGGGAGGCATGCATGTTCAGGAGGGTCTACCGTTGATCCGCCAAAGTCAAATTGTATTTTGGATGGACCCTCAAAAGTTTCAACTTTTAGTATATAGTTAATTACACATCCTAAATGTAGTTGTATATAGTTAACTTCTTAATTTTCATCTTTTCTTAATTTAGTCTAATGTAATTAGTTAATCTCTTTTTATGTTTTTCGTGCATGCTTGGCTCTAACTCTTTTGTAGGTTCAACGGACTTGAATTTGCGAAGATTATGCGCCCCGGCACACATTTGTTAAGAAAACGATCAAAAAGTTCCAAAAACATTTTTTTTCTTTCTTGATTTTTCACTCATTCTCTCGCATTTGCATTTGTTTATTTTATTTTATTTCATTTTATTACTCATTTTGGCCTGAACATGCGTGTGTGTTACTCGTTGTGCATATTTTTTATTTTTTGGTTAGCATAGGCCTATGTATGTGTTTATTTAGCCTATGTCTATTTAATTTAATTTTTTTTTTTATTTTTATTTCATATTTTTATATATTTATGCTTATATATACTCTCTCTCTCTCTCTCTCTCTCTCTCTCTATATATATATATATATATATATATATATTATACTTAAACCCCCTTAATATCCCATAATTCCATTCCCCCCCCCCCCCCATTTAAAACAGGAAGCAGTGTGCAGTTTGCTGCTTGCTCGATCGATCGATTCCCCTGGATCGATCGATCGATTCCCCTTGATCGATTGATCGATCGAGCAGTATTAGGCCGAGACAGCTGCTTTTCTTTCCCTTTCTCCTTATTATCTCTTCTCTTCTATTACACTGTTTCATGCCCTAATATATCTCTCCACCACATTTCATCATTTTCCTCCATTTTCTACACTACAAAGGTATAATCATTCATACTTTATATTGTTTTTGTAGATTTTGGTTCCTATTTGTCATAAATTCCATGTTTTATCCATATTTTTGACATATATTGAATGTGTTGGTGTTTCCCCTAATTTGCGTTGTTCCAACCATTTTTTCTTGTGATTCTTGTTGAATATCCACTCATGAACACTTGTATATTGCTGCATTGTTGTTTTGTTCATGAGTGGGGCTTTTTGGTTGGTTCAAAAATGGTATTTTTCACCCTTGACGCACATTGCGCACGCCAAATGTTCGCTAAAATGCCCCAAACAGTTTTTCAAACCAATTTTGGGCGCACACTTGGGTGATCTTCACTCCTTGTCGCATTCCGACATATTTTATCGCAATGTTGCATTTTGTTACCTCGATTTTACGCACTTGCACCTCCATTTCAACTTGTACACTAACTAACCATTAATTGTGCTTACAATCTTTTTTGTATTGCTTAATTCTTGTTTTGTAGGTTGAAATGGCTCAATTGAAAAAAATACAAGTATACTATATGTTTGCCCACCGGGGGCGTTGATGGGTTTCGCTGCGACCAAGAGCGAGATTGGTGTCACGCCCATTTTCGCACATCCGAGCGTCCGCTTGGTTACCATTTTGCTTGGACCATTGATCACATATCGAGGGAGGAGCGTGTTCTTTTGCGTCGTCAGGGATGGGAGCCTTTTCTCGCTACCAATAGGGGCATCAACGAAGAGCTGGTCCTTATATTTTATGCGGTTGGTGGATGTTAGGGGGGCCAAGCCGATTACATATGAGGCTATGGTCCGTGGGGTGGGGAGACCTTTCAGTATTTCAGACTTGGCTGCCTACATGGATGTGCCAAACCCCGCGGATTCACTCAATTTTCTGGATGGGAATATCTTAGGCCGTAGGACATTGATTGAGGCCCTTGCACGAGGGGAGGCATGGAAAAAGGGTGCTTTTCGTTCGGCGGCAATGGAGGACTTACCGAGATTACTTCACTATATCAATGTCCACTCTTTTATGGTGACGAACAACCGGTCAAAGGTGCGTCACAAGCACGCCGCATTGATCTACGCACTGATTAATAATTTGGGCAATATCAGCTTGCCCAATATATTTCTGGATATGATGTGCGCGACAGCAAAGGAGATAGCCTGGAGGTATTCTCTTACCTTTCCTGCCCTCATTACGAAGATCTGTATATCGCACGGTTGCCCAGAGTTTGACGTTGGCCGCAAGCACGAGCCACTCGGGCTTCTTTCAAAGGACAATATCTCAAATATGCTAAAACACGAGTGGGGGCAACCGGGCAGCAAAAGACAGAGGGCAGAGGTAGCTGATGAGCCTGACGACGAGGAGGCAAAGATTAGGGAGATGGAGCAGGGTGAGGGTTCTCACGCGCCACACACTGATTGCGATGCCCGCTTTGAGGCATTCCAGGCCGTGCAGGACCAGTGCTGGGAGGAGACCCAGCTCAGGTGGGCTACATGAGAGTCCCGCTTGGACCAGCAGCAAATGGAGCAGCGGCAGCAGCAGGCCAAGATGCGGCAATATCAGGTCGAGCAACGATAGTATCATGCCGAGCAGCGGTAGGAGTGGGCCCAGCAGAGGCAGGCTAGAGCGCAGCACAGACATGAGTATCGGATGATGCAACAGATGATGAGAGATCTTTATTTGCAGCGCAGTGATTCCGACACACCGCTACCTCCTCATTTTCAGGACCCTTCTGATCCTAGTGGTTCCGGCCACTAGGTTGCTGTTGTACTGGGTCATTTTTGGCATTATGGGGTCGGATATTATATTGTACTTCTTATTTTTATTTGTATTTCTTTCATTTCAGTAGTTGTAATGTATTAAGTGATTTTGTATTGAACTTATGAAATGGGAAATGAAAATGTAGTTTGTGGTTGTTTATTGGATTTTGATGTTTGTGACCTTCCATTTTATAAAATCAAAAAGTTCACCATCAATTTATCTAGTATTTGCACTTCAGCCCCTCTATATTATTGTGACTTGTGACATAAATTCTCTTAACTTAATACATCGGTACATATTCTTCCTATGCTTTGTACTAACTTGTTTTGCAGCTTCATTGGGACTTGTACTTATGGAGATCGCTCCACATTTGGGTAATATCATTCTTTTCCTATCTTTATGCTGTGTTCTTTAATGGACGCATTGGGGACAATGCAACATTTAAGTTAGGGGGTGTAGGGTATTCTATCCATTTTGATGTTTAGTCCATGAATTTGATTACAATTTAGTTACAAAGCATGTTTTTGTTAAGATTTTGAAAAATTTTAAAAATATTTTCTTTCTTTTTTCTCCTTTTTTGGGCATTTTGCCCTTGTTTCCGATGATAAATTTTAATAATTGCCCGATCCATTAGACAATTCAACGATGCATGTTCTCGATTTTAGAAGATATTAGACTTTAGTCTCACTTATTGATATTATGAATAACTTCAAGAATTAAACTTTATCCCGTGAGCACATGCACCATTCTTGTTGTATTGATTTGGTTTAAGATTTTTATAACTCGGTATGCTTTTGTTGTATTGTATATACTTACACCGAGTGAGATTAGAGATTTGTCTTCATTTGTGAGTGTATACACTACACCAAATCTGCCCATTTGTCAAGGTCATTGACCTTGACAAATCCAACTTGTCAAGGTCAATAACCGTGACATTTCGAGGCGAGACAACTTTTTTTGTCACGGTCGTGTCACGGTCGTGTCGCGGTCAATGACTGTGACACGTTTGTCACGGTTTATAACCGTGACAAAGTCATGACCCTTTTTAAAAAAATTATCATGGCCATTGACCGTGACACGTCCGTGACACAAAACGCGTCACGGACGTGTCACGGTCAATGACTGTGACAATTCTGGGCAGAATTTAAAAAAAATTTGCTGGGCAGTATGGCCACTGCCACTGCCCAGCAGTATATTTGTACCTGTTATAGCAACGTCGTACCTGTTTCAAACATCATATATCCAAACAAACTAAAGATAATGCAAATATATATTCATGACGATATAATCCAAATATTCAAAATAGAAATAATATACATGACGATATAATCCAAATATAATTAAAATGGACAAACTTAAAAATAATGTTACTACATGTCTTGGGTAAATGTGAGGAGGTGAGTAGGCCACATGACATACGAATTGACGCACCCACTAATATATGTCGTGCCGTATTGTTCGCGCAACCACAATTGGGAGTTCTCCTTCCCGGATATGACATGCGTGACGAGCACCCTGGACTCCATCTGTTGAAGCGCACGTCCATGAACTATTCCACCCTCGACGATATTCGGGTCCCTCAACCCCCGCCCTATCCGCTGGCCATCAAATATGTCCAATATGAACACGCTCGGCCAACCAAGTGTCGACAATGGTCTGTTGAAGGGCGCCAAATAGAGAAGTGGATCATCGAAGTACGAACGTGTCGGTGATGAAGCAGCGAGGTCCACATACTCGTTATCCTGCGCCTCGTCCTCCCGCACCTCCTCCTCCATCGCCTTCTCCTTCCCTTTCCCTTTCCCTTTACGATCTCCGCCCAACGTACGCTTCATGAATGCGTACATATCTTGGACCGTCGCCTCCAAACGGGATAGCTTCGCATCGTGTGAATCCACCGTTCGAGCCAACCCGGTGTCGCTGGTCTCCAATCCGATGATCCTAGATTTGGCCACCCGCGAGCTCACTCCCCTTGTCCTCCCCTTGCGATCAGAGCCAAGCACTTGGCTGAGTGCGTCTGTGGACATAGATGCCTTGTCGGCATCAGACTGCGACTCATGCACTTCCTTAAGCTTTGCCTGAAACGACACAAAGCACATGATTAGTAAAATAAGTAAACTAAAAAATTATAACGTAATTAACAAAAATTAAACTGTCGGATTACTTACAATCGTGGCCGCGACGCTCGGGGACACCTCCTTGTCCTTCCCCTTCTTCGTCCGAAGAGCCACATAAGTATCGAGCCTATGTGGCTTACCCCCCGGCCCACTCCCTACCCCCTAAAAAAAATAAAGAAAAGTAAAATTAGTATCGGCCTCGCAAAGTAAAATAATGAAGAATAATATATTTCTGTAGTTATAGAAAAATTAAATCTTACCTGCATCCTATGCTCCACCTCGGCGTAAGAGGTCCGGCCGGAGTAGTGCACGTCCGTCTTTTTTGCCCGATTTTCCTTCCCCGATTGGCGAGATGCCAATTGTCGATCATCGATCTCATTGTCAATGAACTTCTGCCATTGTGCCAATGAGATCAGCTCCTTGGGCGGGACAGATTCACGCCATTGGATAATCGACTCTCTTGTTTTTCCAAAGTACCGTGCCCGCATATTTTTTTTCCACGACTTGAGTTGCTCCCTAATCTGCTCCAAGACGGTATCGCGTAGCTTTGGATCCAAGTTGAATTGTTCCTGTCCAACAAATACAATGTTAGTTGCGAATAAATATAAATATAAATATAAATATAAACATAAATATAAATATGAAATTGAGCTCATATAAATATATTACCTGTAGTGCCGCCCAAACAGCTAACTTGAGCTCATATGGCACCTCCTTCCAACTCATAAACCCCGGGCCGATGACCGTCTTTAGCAGCTCGAGGGATATCGCTAATAGCTCCGACTTGTTCTCGACGGTAATCCCAAATTTTTCATATTTGGGGAGCCTAGGGGCGGAGGAGCCCTCGTCGCCTCCGCTACAACCGAGCCCAGACGACATCATCATAAACAGCATCATCATCTTCGCCTTAATATCTGAAGGAGACATTTTTGCTGTAAAAAAATGTTATTAGTACAGATAAAAAAAAATGTTAATAGTACACATACACACACACCCCTACCCCACCCCCACCACACACGCACACGTCATGCCACTTTTAAAACTAACCAACCCAACATTTCATCAATTAAACTAACAATTAAAGTATACAATTATTAATTTACTAATTTACAATGAGGGACAATCCTACTTTCATATGAAATTGGCACTAATTATTAATTTACTTTCATCTAAAACTGTACAATTAAAATTACAATTAAAGCTATACAATTTCTTAATTAAAGATATACAATTGTTAAAATTGCCCCTCCACACCCCCCACACCCCACCCCCACCCCCACCACACCCCTTTCCCCCCTCCCCCCGCCGCGCACACACGCACACACCTACACACACACACACCCCCCACCCCCACCCCCCACCCCGACCCCCTCCCCCACCACACACCACCATACACACACCTACGCACACACACACACACCCCACCCCCACCACCCCACCCTTTCCCCCAACCACGACCGTGACAACTACATTTATTGTTTATCAATAAAATTATGACATGAGATAATTATAATTGGAGCATAAATTTCATTATCATAAAGGGATAAATCCAACCAAGTACAGAGATTCTACAAATTAAAGTGAGAATTAAATTTAAGACTTTCTAACAACATGCATGTGTATGGATTCTACATAGTTGGACACGAAAGTAACTAATGATATTCCTAAAAACATACAATTGGCAACATTTTGTGAATTTACTAAACTTTATATAATATTATCAAATTCTGTTAAAAAATTATCTAGGGTTTTACCTAATTGAATTAATTTCATGAATAAAATTATTATCAATTTAAATATTTATATAATTAAATTTAACATATGAATTCTAGAACTTTTCTAAAATTTACACAATTTTAACTATCACTAACATTTACACCATTCTAACTATCACTAACATTTACACATATATATACACACATACACATATACATATACACATATATATATACACACATACACATACACATACATATAGAAATGAAAGAGAAAGAGAGGAAAAAAATGTACCTTAGAGAGAGAGAGAGCAGAAATCGCGGATGAGAGAGAGAGAGAGGGGGAAAACCAAAAGAGGTGGGAAAAAAGAATCCTAGGGCTTTTTTTGCTGCAAAAGTTGTCACGGTCGTGTCAAGGTCATTGGCCGTGACACAAATCTCGCGTTTTGTGTCACGGTCATTGACCTTAACACGACCGTGACACAGAATTGTCACGGTCATAGATCGTAACACGGTCGTGACAAGTAAATTTGTCACGGCCTTGTCACGGTCGTGTCAAGGTGAATGACCGTGACACAAAACGCGAGATTTGTGTCACGGTCAATGACCTTGACAAGGGTGGCCGGCTGAAAGGTGACAATTTGGCCATTTTGGTGTAGTGATACACTTTTCTTTCTTCGTTGAAAACGTTACAGTCGTTGGTAATCTCTTTATTCTTTCATTGACCGTTAATTAATTGAGTTCATATATGAAATGTATAACTTGAGAATGATGTTCATATATTATTTTGACTCGAGAATTTCGTATACTTTTTGAAATGATCATAGGCCATCTTTGTATATCACCCATATGACCTTGACCTCACCCTTTTATATGTTCCCTAGTCAACCCACTTGAGCCTAAACACTAGCCTTTCGTTTCATTACCCCAAATTCCATAACCAACTCAAAATTGGAGTTTTACACCATACATATCACCTTACATACCCTTGTTTGGATTGTTGCTTGGAATTGAATGATATTGTTGTTTTGTGGTTGCAATTTGAGCATGAAAAGAGTGAGAAAAGAAGAAAGTGTAGTGAAAAAGAGAAAACAGAAAACAAAAGAAAAAAAAGTGAGAAAAAAAAGAAAATAATAAGAAAGAGAAAGTTGTTTATATTGTTTGCAGTGATTCAACAAGCCTTGATTACTCTCGATCGTTATATCTAATGCTTATTTGGACATCTTTGTCCAATTTTGAAATTGCCCACTTTTTCCCATTATTCCAACTTTTCATCCCAAAGACGTTGAACCCGTACATACATATCCTTCATTTCGCACCCTAACCTAGCCTACATTACAACCATATTAAAGTCCTATGTGATCTTAAGTTGATGTAATTCAAAGGTTTAAATATTTTTGATAATCTTTGAAAATGCATTTCGCCTCTTTTATATGTGCGGTATCCTTTCACTGAGATTGCAATTTTTATTTCCTATATAACGTTCTTCATTTGAGACATGTGCGCGGCCTAGTTTCCATTTAAATTTACTCCTTATGCCCGCATGTCCCGTGTGTTAGCTCCCTGTTTCAAGTGATTTAATTTGATGAGTGTAATGCCTGTGAGGATTGACTTTTATGCATGCTTTGATATTTAGTATTCGAGTTATTTAAGTTTTTTGCCAAATCATACTTTGCATATGCTCACTCCCCTCCCACATGTTAGAGTTCCAATTCATTGAGGTGCATTCGATATTGTTAATAACTACGGACTTTTCATGCGAATTCGTTTGCTATGCTGATAACATGTTGAAATCTTGTTCGTATTGTTGAGTTTGTCGCATGCTTGATTGGGCATATTTTGAGGAAACTTTATGATGTTTGTGGGTATCAACACTGAAAACCCTCACGAGACAACACTCGTCCACTAGGGCAACCTAGGGGTTTAACGGCTTATTGCATACGCTAAATGTAACCGAATTGCCCGCGAAAATGGCTTTATGCTTTTATACCATATTTTTGTACTTATCCTGCTTTTGGTGCTTGTTGTTCTTGTTGCATCCTATTTCATTGCTAGGGACTAGCAATGTGTAAGTTAGGGGGTGTGATAATACGCACAAATTGCGTATTTCATCTCTCGAACCTACGGATTTTAGCCCCCTCGGGTGCCTTAATCTTTATATTTAAGCCCGTTAACCAGACAAACTCAGTTTATATTGACAACATGCTATATGAGGTATAATTGGGCTTTTGTAGGTATTTAGGTACCAAGTATGGGATTCAGACGCATTCCGCGCAATTTTCGTACGCAATCGCACGTTCAAGGGCAATCGGTCATTTCACAGCTTGGGCACCTGTCCCGACATCTACACGTAAGTTTTATCCCTCCTTGTTAGCTTCGTGTGGCCGTGAATGGTGCGCGATTCCGAGTCCGTATGACGAAGTTACAAAGATTTTAGCGGAGAAGGGATGCAAGCCAAAACCGGGGAAACTGCCGTCTGCTCTGGTTGATCGATCGATCGAGCCTGGGGGTCGATCGATCGACCCTTCACAATTTTGCCACGATTTCTACAGTCGATCGATCGACCCCTTTAGTCGATCGATCGATCGAATCCCTGTTTTTTCTGCAGATATTTTCTTTTCTTTTCCTTCTTCTTTTCTTTTATTCTAACTTACTACTTAGGCCAATTTTTATTGTAATAAGAAGGATTCTGATATTTTGATATAGATAGTTTCATATACAATTTAGGTTAGGGTTTGGTTTGGAGAGCTCATTTTTTCTTCTTTTTGGGGTGACAACCAATTGGGTTTGTAAGATTGAACTATTCATTTCCATCTCCTTTAATATAGTTTGTACTTCATCTTTCCTTGCTTTCTAATTTAGTTTCCATGCTTTGTAACTAGTTTACGTGCTTTATTACATTCTTTCCTAGTTTAATTAGTGTAACTTATTTTAATTCAACATGCACCCTTAGATAAATAGGGTCGGGATTTCATTTCCGCCATTTTCGAGCCTCGAGCTCCGAAAATTAGGTTTTGTGCAAAATTGCGTTTAATTGAACCCGCGCGAATTAAAGTCGAATTATTATGCATTTAACTTTCTATGTCATGCATCTTTAGTGTTTATAGCGATAATTCGAGTTTCATCCGTGTGCGACCAATTTTCGGTTAAGTGTTTATTCTCGCAACTTTAGCTTAAATTCCTTATTGTGTGAAGTTTATGTTTAATTGATAATGCTCGATTAAATTGCTTTCGAGCCGAAATCTTGATTAGTAGTTGTTTCGATCTGTATGGTTGGATGATATCCCGATCCTCGTTTTACTTTATTTACACTTAACTTCTCTTTTCTTTTATTTACAACCAAACATCACTTTTTTACACTTTTATTCCTGAATTAATAAACTGTTACGATCTATCGAACATTCTCTGTGGATTCGATACCCGACTTACCGATGTATTCACCAGTTAAGTGTAGTCATAATTTAGATTTTTGTATAGTTCAGGTGAGCCGAATATAAAACGACCGGCGCGTAGGTGACTCTCGCACCGCGGCAAAACCCTGTATATCAAACACCCCACGTAATTCTGGCATCGATCGCTACCAAAACTATGTTGGGCTCTACTAAATAAATTATCATTCTTAGCATGTGACATATACGAGACGTAATAAAATTCATTCTATAAGATAATAATCAGGTTTAATCCCATAATTAAAACCATAAATACGATACTAAAATCCATCACCTTGCTAAATTCCAAATAAATCCAATCTTCAATAGATATAAAACTGAATAAAATCCAAATATGAATATCTGAATAAAAATCGTAACAACTGTGGAATCGAATGGACCACCAAATCCATAATCTGAGTCTCATAATAAATGCGGAAAAATGGAAAAACTGCACTAAACTACTAAGCAAAAAATAAATAAATTTCAGTTGCACCTCCAAGATATATCTCCAAATACTCCTATGCAGCTATTCCAACACTAATACTTGAAAAATATTAGTCAACACACTCCGAGCATGAATACCGGATTGTAAGGACATATTTTTATAAGTCCGTTATCAATTTATTATGTCATATACCGCTACACCGTTAAAAAGCATTCAAGAGTCATCTACATCAAGACGGATCCGAATTTATCAAGTTCTTCATCAAAAAGACTCCACGAAGTTTACTTTGGTAAGGTTTTGTTTTAAATACCTTAACTTTTCACTTAGAGCATTTGGGATATTTTTATAAAATATTTTCTAAGTGTTGGAGCGGACCTTTTTGTCAAATTTAAGAATGAGTAAATTTTTTTAAGTGTTGGAGCGTTCCTCGGTTTTGACGCCTATGTCGTTCAAGCGAGATAGCAATCTCATTCGAGCGACATAGGGATGTCGCGAGATGTCATTTGAACGACATCTGTCTTTCGTTCGCGCGAGATTGCTATCTCGTTCGAATGAGCACGGTTTTCGAGACGACATAGTTTTATTATAAATACTCATTAAATGGTAACGTTTTTCTCAAGAAGTCTCAGCGTTTTCCAGAACAGAAAAACAGCGATAGCATAATTCTTTTGGCTTCTACCTTTTAGGGTTTAATCCCCTTTTTGTTTTCAATTCACAAAACTCCCATATGCTTTAGTGAAGTATTTTGGTGTTTCAAGAACACAACTTTGCTTTTGTTCAACCTTTGTGGAGAAGGGATCTCCATATTTGATATGTGGATACCGAGCTTAGTCATTCTGCGTGTGGACGAGCCGAAGACGACGAACCGACGCCTGGAGGGTATTTCGTTGTCTCTCGTATCTTTGAAGATTTGCTGAAGGAACCGTGCATTACACACTTGTGGGCGATTATCAGGTTGTATGTAAGTCAAAGGTCTTGGAATTCTTCAAAATGTTTATAAAAGGTTTTACCCGAAAGGTTTTTTTTCCCTGAATCGGTCGTCTTTATTTTTTCATGCATATGTTGAATTATTTATGAGGTTTAGATGCATGTGTAGGGGCTGAATTAAGTTTGTTTAAAAATTGACTCCAATTATATAAGTGTGCCAAATTAGAAAGTTGCGAATTAATTTAATCAATTATCACACCAACACGTTTTTTTACATGGATACTCCCTCTAATTAGGCTCCGTGAACCCAGGGAATAACATTATACATGATAAGTATCACAATAGAATATTTTAAATTAAGGCGAGATAATAATAAGTAACATAAGATAACGCTCGAAACTACTATCCAAAGTCCAAGTTTCATTATTAAATTTCTAATAACACTATTTAATCAATATACTCAACTTTATTATTTTTCTCATTTTACTATCATCAGTCGCGGTGCTCCTGCATATAAATCTTACACCATTTTAGTAGTGGGACTCCCACCAATTCTCATTATTTTTAGTAGTGGTACTTGTACCAAAATTATCATCATTTTAGTGCGGGACTCCCACTTAAAGTCTTTATATGTTTGGTTGTGGGACTCTCACATGTTTTGCACCACACCCTTCCCCTCACTATGGCCAGTCAGCCCATTATACTGTCAACTCGGCACACACTCGCGATGTTTCACGCACGACACGTCACTATAGCTCGTCAGCCTGCTTAACCGTCAGCTCGTACATACTCGTGACGTCACACACACACACACGACGATATAGCCAGTCGGCGCGTTTAACTTTCAGCCCTGCACATACTCTCGCCATAAATATATTTTAATACTCTTTTTACTATCTTAAGTATTAATTCTCAATTTCTTATGTTTCTCGTTATTTCATATTTATTCACCCCAAAGGGGCCCCCTCCATGTAACCTCGATGGCTGAGATCTCGGCTCTTAAGCAGAGTGCCGATCTTGTCCTCCGGTCTCTGAATGGAGCTATTCTAAGGCTTGTCTTCAGCAACAACATTATCATCACCTCCTTCCACCATCACTACAACTGGTGTTGGAACTCATTCGACAGTTCTCTATCGACTGTTGACTTCTCTATACTTTTCCCTATCGACTTTGTTTGTGATGGTCGTCACAATGTTTTGCATTTCCTTCGAATGCAACAATGTTGCAAGAACAAGAGTGTTGGTTACACTCATCTCCTTTGGGTCCGAGACGGTCGAAGGGCGACCCCTTGCTGAGTCTATCGAAAAATGAGATCCTTAGTCGGTCATAGGGGGGTTGGCCGAGCACTTTTTTCCTGGTAGGTTAGGCCTGGGCAAATTGTGTCGCCGAAAATCTCATACGACTCCCAATACTCCTCTTCGTCATATACTTGGTCATCCGGATAGTCCTGAGCTTATTTTTACAGGCGGAGACTCCTAGGATCGACAACATCTCTTTGCTATTGGTGGTGTTGCACCTCCTTGTGTGGGGCCGAGGTGGTCCCCCTGTCGCTAGATCCACCATCTCTATAGCGTTCAGAGTAATGATCTCCGTTGTCGGATCACTAGGAGCTGTATTCATAACACTTTGGCTGAACGCTATGAACTGCTCCTGTATAAACTATTGGATAGCCACCAAAAAATTGCATTGCCCCCACCACAACACCCAATTTTGATTGAGGTGGTGGTTGGATGGAGCTTAGACCTGTATTGGGAGGCAACTCAGATGCCATCTCCGGTGAGATCGACTCCCAAGTATAGAGAGAGAGTAAAGTAACGAAGGCTAGAAATGAGCTGTGAGCACAAAGAGGCTTGAAGAACACCCATATAAGCTCTTCCAATGGTGATACAAGTCCAACAATGGTGGATATGGATCACCACCATAGGCAAAGAGTGAGGTATAAGCTAAGGAAATGAAGAGGAATGAGAAAAATCTCTTTCCACATACGACGCCAAAATGATGATGTAGATAATCACCACTCAAATTAAATATGTTAGCAGCTCAAGCTCTAGCTAAGTCATCGATAGAGATATCATCACAGAAATGTAAGTATGCAAAGAAGGAGATGAGAGATATTGAGAACACAAAAATATAAGTGTTCAGTCGGAGCCCACTCCACTGTGCAAGAGGGTATGGATGTTTTATTACAGAAAGGCACTAAATGCCATGAATTAGAACCACTTAAGCCTTTTCCCTATAGGTTTATAAAAGGGACAGAGTTTTATCTAGGTAAACAATAATCCCATCCTTGATGAAGAAGAATAAGAAGTTGGTATATATAGGTTTGGGGGTGTGCGATGTGACCCCCAAGCATGCACCTGGTATGCATGAGGTAAGCTATCCACTAGGAGAATGCCATATGTCCTCTACACAAGCATATCATGATGATGAAATATTCCCTCACGTGGGCAGGAGATCTGTTGTAGCGGTATGTCCACGTGGCCTGATGATGTACAAGTTGCATGTCCCTCATGGAGTGAAGTCGACTTTGTTTATCTCGATCGAATCGAAACCATGGAGGTGGGCTTCCATGTAGATAACTCTGAGAATATAAAGATCATCTTGGGAAGCTTATGGTGGTCTCCGCCTATCAGTGCGATACGATGCCGACACATGGGAAGGGTCGAGACACGAAGTCAACTTGGACTGTAAAATGAACATTCACACGTGATTGCAATTGTTATCAAGATGAGTTCTCGGAGGCCGAGACTGGTTAATGTGGCCCCCTGGGCCATGGGCCCATATGTAGATGAGTCCGATGGACATTGGGCAGAGGTCACGGTGTTGGACTGAGGCTCGTCTAGGATGAGGTTATACTTATGCATATCAATGCCTCCATATGCAATCAAACTTTAAGTTAAATTGAAAAATCAATATGAAAACCCAACGATATTGCATGTAACAAGAAAAAAACACAATACAAAACAAGATAAATAATTTATATTTACATGTTTTCCCGAAACATTACCCAAAAAATAACATCAAATATTTGTAACAAAAAAAAACAATAAGGTCGATAAAAAATGAATACTTGTTGTATATTTTTAACTAATAATGATAAAAAAATAGAAAAAATAAGAAAGGAGAAGGAGGTTACCTGGTGTGATAAAAGATGTGAATGGAGAGTTGCGTGAATGAAAGGGACCAACAGTTACTAACTTACTATCTAATATTTGAAAGAATACAAGTTGAGTGAGTTTCTTTTAACTCAATAAAAACAGAGTAGCAATTTCAAATCAAATTTTCACACCGAATAATTTTATATCACATTGAAGGTAATATTTTTTTTATTTCACTCATTTTGAAATAATAAACTCACTTGAAATAATTTATTCATCTTATATTCCATCTTAAATTACATCAAACATTATAGTAATATTTTATCCAATCTAATAACATAATATAATTTTGGTGTCTCTTTAGAGCCAATTGACTTGTGAACTGCGTATTTAATGCATTAAAGTTTTTCTACCCAACTCCACGTGTACGCCTCATTTAATATATGTATTCCACGGTTTCCAAAAATCTATAAAGAGGCTTCATCTTCCAAATCGTCTGTTGATGCTTCCAAAATAACTATTAATTATCCTGCTTTTTATCTTCCAATATTTAAAATTTTTTCGATGTGACTACTGCCTTCCCCGATTAATATACTATTCTTCCCTCCTGATTTCCTATATATTCTCACCATAGACCCTTTTTAGAACAAAAATATAGAGATATATTTTTTTGGTTGTTTGATGTACATCTTCCCAACTACGTAACACAACAGTGGGAACAACCATGCTTATAGGACTGAGTTTCACACCATGTTGGAGGGGTTAGATGAAGAAACTAACGGCTGTTTGGGTTCGTACATGCTGTTAGTATAAGGTTGGGGTTGTGAGGGTGTAGATGGGTGGTAGTAGGTGGTTCGGTTTGGGCAGGAATGAGAAAATCGGGTTTGTTGGATTTTTATGTAGGTACATGGGTGTGCGATTTCCCAGTGAGTATGTGGGGTGAGGGTTGCAATGGTCGTTTGGATTTCCGGCAGGAGCTTCAAAGGAGTATATTGGTGGGTTTACGTGAGGATACCCACTTTGACAGAGAAAATGGTGAAATAGTTGAGATTTTGGACGGGTTTTGATTTAGATTTCTAAATCGAGATTTTCGATGGATGATTTTAAGAGTTAGAAATTTGGAATGGTTTTTTTATTTCAGATTTTTGTCCAGATATTTTTTTTGTAATTTTCAATTTTTTTTATAGGTTAAAATATTTTCCAACGAGATCTTTTTTTTCTTCGAAATTTCCATTTTTTCTGGAAATTACTTTTTTTTTATCAAGATTGGATTTTTTTGTTGGAAATTGTTTTTTACATTTTTTTAGTAATTATTTTCAATATTTTTTATTATCTTCAAAAGCTTTTCTGGAAATTCCAAAAAAAATCAGGATTTTTCAGATTTTTTAAACTTTTTGTTATAATTTTAAAAATATTTTCAATTTTTTAAACTTGGATCTTTTTTTTCTTTGAAATTTCCATTTTCTGGATTTTTTTTATTAAGATTGGATTTTTTTGTTGGAAATTGTTTTTTTACAGTATTTTTTAGTAATTATTTTCAATAGTTTTTATTATCTTAAAAAGTTTTTCTGGAAATTCCAAAAAAATTCAGGATCTTTCAGATTTTTT
This sequence comes from Sambucus nigra, assembly GCA_949130495.1. Taxonomy (NCBI): domain Eukaryota; kingdom Viridiplantae; phylum Streptophyta; class Magnoliopsida; order Dipsacales; family Adoxaceae; genus Sambucus; species Sambucus nigra. The sequence goes on along the minus strand of OX422224.1, from coordinate 165,760,535 downwards.
TTAACTTTTTGTTATAATTTAAAATATTTTCCGTTTTTTAAACTTGGATCTTTTTTTTCTTCCAAATTTCCATTTTTTCTGGAAATTACTTTTTTTATTTATTTATTAAGATTGGATTTTTTGTTGGAAATTGTTTTTTTTATAGTTTTTTAGTAATTATTTTCAATATTTTTTATTATCTTAAAATTTTTTTCTGGAAATTCCAAAAAATATCAGGATTTTTCAGATTTTTTAAACTTTTTGTTATAATTTTAAAAATATTTTCAGTTTTTTAAACTTTTCTTCTGTAATTTTCATTTTTTTGTAATTATTAGAATTTGTAAATATTTTTTGAATGTTTTTATACAATTTTTGTTTTTAAAATTATTTTATATTATTTTAGAATGTTTTAATTATGTTAGTTCATTTTCCACCATAAAATAAGGATTACAAAGTTCCCGCGCATCGTGTGAGGCTTAAAACTAGTAGTATCTTCTAATACGACACATCAAAGAGAAGCTAATAATGAATATGAGACGCTATAAATGAAGTAAAATGAATTTTTTTTAGGAGACTCGTGTTGAATAGTTGTTGGAAAGTCCAACCAAAACCCAAAAAGTGAGTCTCCACGAGGTCACCACACTCCCTCTCCCTTTTCAAAGGCTTAGAAAACCCTTTTTATTATTATTATTATTACACCAAATCAATACTATCTTTGTAACTACATCTGCAATGAATTTATTGGAAGAAAGCGAAAATCTCCAACTAACGGAGATTTATACACTCAAAGGCCACACTGACAAGGTTTGGGGGGTGGCTTGGAACCCCACCACCGGCTCCAACGGTGTACCCGCCGTTCTAGCCTCTTGTAGCGGCGATAAAACCGTTCGAATCTGGCAACACAGCCCCTCCACCGCTTCATTTGTTTGCAAGGTAAAATTATTAGAGAGCTCCTCCATTTTAACATCAACTCCCTTTACTTGATAAATTCATATATACTCCCATCCTAAATTATTAATCAACAACTCACCATCACTATCACTGTACGTTGATTTGGTTAAAAAAATGATAGTTTTGACATTAGCCCTAATAAAAATCAAATCAAACTACTCTAGTGGGTTGATCACAATTTGGTGAGCTCATTACTTCAAAAATGGAGAGTGGACTCGTCATTTGGGACACGTAAAAGGAAAGCGGGGCAATGAAACTCGGACGGAGGAAGTATTAATAATAATAGTAAGTATAGATAATTAAGCTCAAGGATTTAGGGGGATTTGGAGAAAGTTCTAATCTAACTCAAAGTGTATAAAAATAGTACAAACCACGTAATTTTATAAATTTAATCTCGGTAATAAAAAGATCATGAAAAATGATCAATATACCATTCTACAAGAAGACAATTAGTGGACCCAAGTGTTTAAAATGTGTCAAAATTCCTTAAGTGTTTAAAATTTGTTTGTGAGGGACCTAAGAGTACTTTTTCCTAAGAAGAAACCCATCAAAATTTTAAAGTTCATAAGTTCAAATCTACAAATCCAAAATTCACAAAATTTATATATTTGAAATCTGCTCGTTGAGATCTATCCAACAACACCCATATTTAATATTTTTTGACAAAAAATTCGAAACCGATAAATTTACTATTTCACTAAAACCTCAAATTTTTTCTTGCGAACACTATATTTTTTCGGCGAAAAACCTTCTTCTCTAACGCTTACAATGGTGCCGTTGGCACGAACCAACAAAATGAAAGAAATAGATGAAGAAAGAAAAACGAGGAGAGAGAAACAATTCAGTGATCTCCGGCAAGGATTTCGACGTTTCGACGAGGATTCCGGTGAGTGGGGTGGAGGTGGTGTTATGTGTTTACTTTTAGAATGAGTTTTAAATGAGCATGACTAAGAGTATAAACATAAATACGTCTTTAACTAAAACAAATAAAATTACTTGTTTTGTGTACTCCCAACTCGAAAGGGACCACACAAATAAATGTTATTATACCACAGGGACTAGATTTATAAACCTAAAAACCACTTTCCTATAAATCCAAATATAGGAAGGGACATGACCTTTACCTTAATTCTCTATTGGTTTTGTAGGACACTGGTTTTCAGGTATTTATTTGTGTGGTTCCTTTAGAATTAGGAGTACACAAAACAGGTAATTTTATTGATTTTAGTTAAAGAGGTATTATATTTATACCTTTACTCATACTCATTTAAAACTCATTATAAAAATAAACACATAACCCCACCTCCACCCATCGAAATTCTCATCGGAACGCCGAAATTCTTGCCGGATCATTTCTCTCTCTCTTTGTCTATTTCTTTCGTTTTTTTGGTCTGCGCCAGCGGCACCATTGCCAGAGTTGTAGAAGAAGTTTTTTCGCCCGAAAAAATGGAGTGTAAAAAAAATGGATGTTTTAGTGAAATAGTAAATTTAGCGGTTTCGATTTTTTTATCAAAAAAATATCGATTATGGGGTGTTGTTGGATAGATCTCGACGAGTAGATTTCAAATATATAAATTTTCTGAATTTTGGATTTGTAAATTTGAAGTTATGGACTTTTAAAAATTTGATGGGTTTTTTTGTATGAGTTATCAAATGGCATATTGATCATTTTTCATGGTCTTTTTAGTACATGGATTAAATTTATAAAATTGTGTGGTGTGTCCTATTTTTACACACTTTTGGATTGGGTTGGACCTTTCCCCCAAAGCCCCTAGTAAATATCATATCCCCTTGGCTCCCACATTAAAAAAAACGCATCTCTAGGAAAATGTGCTGATCATAAATTGTTACTTATTTTGGGAAGTCTTTTAGAGGTGAGATTTTTCTTTTCGTAAAAACATGTTCCAGGAGGATTGTTTTGACATTAGCAGTATAAAAATCAAACTATTCTAGTGGGTTGATCGCATTTCAAAGCTGGAGAGCTTTTAGGATAGGGCTCCTCTACACTCACTGCAAGATAAACGGCTCCCGATCAACAGCTCCCAAGTGCACTGGAGCTGGATGAGAGCTTTTATGATCTAACCTTGATTAGCTTATTGTACAATTCAACCTGATTTGTATTGGACTCTTAGTTGAGTGTTGGACACCAGAGCTTTTATTTTTTGTTTTTTATGTTGTGATTTATTTTTTTGGTCAGAATTTGTGATCAATTTCTTTTCTCTAGTATGCGAATTTGATCTTCCTATTTGGTAAAAGAATAATGATCTTTCTGGTTGGTGATTCTGTGCATAGTAAAGACAATTAAAATATTAGTCACTCTACTGATTCTTTTGAAAGATAGACTGATCTTTTTCTTGATTGCCCTGAGCTTGGTGGTTGTGAAAATGTCGGAGAATAAAATCCAACTTTTAATTAAGCAATGGTACATTTTTAATTTGAATCCCATCAATTTTGCTAAATAGTTGAACCATTTCTTCAAACTGATCAGAGTTTGAATTTCATGTATCCTCTCAGCAATTAAATGAAGTTTGTGTTTTTAGTGCCATTAATTTAAGGCAGTTGGGAGATTGTTTTTGTTCGTTTCCCTACCCTTTATTTGTTCATAAGGTTGTTGGAAAATAAATGTACATAAATTAATCTTGAATCTTCAACTGTAGATTTTTTATTCCCCCCCCTCCCTCCCCTCTCTCAACTTAAAAAAATACCTGTTTATAAAAACTCGTTAGGATGTTTTGATTAATTGACTTTCTTGAAATGAAAAGAAGGGCGTGTTTGAAACGATCTACCATTTTGTCATTGTCACTTACCAGAATCCCCATGCTTAAAATTGAAAAGGAAACATGTTTCATGAACATGGTACCAAACTGGCACGCATTTAATGTTCCTTTCTCGTATCTTCCTTCCTAATCTTTGCAACTAGATGGAGAGTTCAAGTTTCTATATTCTTGTTGTTTGTAGCAGCAAAATGGAATCAAACATTTTAGTCATGTTTTTTATACGTTGGGTTCTCACTAGACTTTGATTCGACTGTTGTGTTGCTTGAGCATTTAGAGTGTAGACTCCTTTTTATCTTAATGGGGTGAATAGTTTAGTGTTTAACCTACAATGCTTTCATGGTTGTTATGCAGGCAGTTTTAGACGAGACTCACACTCGAACAGTTAGATCATGTGCCTGGTCACCATCAGGGAAATTGCTGGCAACTGCGAGTTTTGATGCCACTACTGCTATTTGGGAACAGATTGGAGACGATTTTGAATGCGTGTCCACACTAGAGGTATTATTTGTAGTTTTTACATATATGCGCCATCTTAACATCTATATATTCTGTTGCGCAACAACTGTTGGTTAACCCTCATAAATTTCTCATGACATGTACAATACGGATTTGCAATAAAGCATGGTGCCCCTTTTGTTTACTTGATTTAGTTTAGAAGATGTCACAGGGAACAGTTCAAGTCTTGCTCCGTTATTACCCATTTTAAAATGAATCTGATTCTTAGTGTTCTTGTTCGGCTTTTACAGGGTCATGAAAATGAAGTCAAAAGTGTTTCCTGGAATGCATCTGGGTCGTTGCTCGCTACTTGTGGCCGTGATAAATCTGTCTGGATCTGGGAAGTTTTGCCTGGGAATGAATTTGAGTGTGTTTCTGTATTGCAAGGACATACACAAGATGTTAAAATGGTTCAGTGGCATCCATCTATTGATATTTTGTTTTCCTGTAGCTATGATAACACCATTAAGGTACATAAAAGACCCAAACACTTCTCCATTTCAAGACTGTTTATAAGGACAGTGTACCCTCCCCCCTCCCCCCCCCCGCGAACTATATGCAGTTTTTGCAAGAAACCCCTAAACTTGTGCATTTTTGTGCAAGCCTCCCCCCCACCCCCACGCACACACACCAATGCCAGAATTTCTGTTTGTTTAAAAAATAAATAGTTATGGGGAGTTTCATGCAAAAACTGCAGAATTCAGTTCACCCGCCCCCCCCCCCCCCCCCCCCCCCCCCCCTTTTTTCCCCTCACATTACTCTTCTTTATATTAGAACCTATAAAAAAGTTTGATTGATGCAGTTTCAATTTCGAGTCTTCAGTCTGTATAATTGTACAGAGTGGTTGAACAGACTTTCATTAAATGATTTGCAGGTTTGGGCAGAGGATGGCGACAGCGATGATTGGCATTGTGTTCAAACTCTAGGTGAATCTATCAAGTACGCTCCAAATTCTTTTCTTCCCTTTGAAGTAAACTTTGCAAGTTTACAGTGTTGTTTCTTTGCGGCTATAGTTTTTATTTATTTACTTATTTTTATGTTAAGAATTTTTACGTTAACCTAGAACTTAGTTCAACCAGGGGCTGTCTTGTTCTGTACTTGTATAGTTTTCTTGTATTATATCGACTGGGTATATATATTATGTGTATTATGGTGACTGAATTGTCCTTAGATGTCAGGTAATGTTGTTTTGTGTTAATGCCACAGATGTAATTAAGTTATATATTTATTTCAACAAATGCATAACCTGGGATCGGCTTCTTTCCTCTGCACTACTGGGCTTTGGTACTTGAAGGAGTTGCTGTGCTTTCCCAATGTCCAATACTTGTTACTCAAACACAATGTTTTGAAAAGCTAAAAGTAGCCCTGAGGCGTAAGCCTGTCAAATGAGGTACTCGGCTTGAAACAGAAACCCTCAATATCATTTTTATATAGAAAATAGAAAAATAAAATAAAAAATATTATATCATCATCATCATCACCACAAACAATGTATAATTAGCCTAGACATTTAATTCATAAGGTCAGCACTATCATCAGTATAATCACAAGGTGTATAATTACCATCATTGACACAAATATATTGTTCCATCATAACAAAAGTAGTGGATCAGTGTATGTAGGGAGTATAACTAAATAACAGGGAAGATACTGGAGATCACTTTATAGAGCAGGTGATTTCGAAGATGGAAATTACCAAGCCCGGGATGGACCATATGACACCAAACAAGGCAAAAACAGTGCACACAACTCCTGAGCATTGTACAATGTAGCAACAAATGATCCACAGTCACTTCGGCCCTCTTGAGCATGCAACAGTAGTTGACCAATGACATTCCTCTTCTCCAAAATTATCATGGTCATGATGGCTTATACGCTTTGGGCCTCTATTTTATGAGCTAGTCGCCGTGGGTTGTAGGTTTTAGTGTGATTCGTTTGGCCTGATGGGCCCTGGCACTTTATGTACTTCTCATGAGGAGGCAATCCTGATAAGAAAGCCACTTTCACTGATTCATTGGTGTCCAAAAACATTCAGCCTTGTTACATTACACTTATATATAATATGAAACTGGAAATGTGGCGTGTTATCCGCGATGCACAGGCTCCAGTTTTAATTGACTTCTTATAAGACATGAACCGATGTGCCCTTTATAACTCTTCGCTCCCTTTCAGTTGACGTTTCAACTTCCAAGCGAGTATCTTGCTTTCCCCTCTCCCAAACAATATATCCATCTTTATTTCTTCAAATCCCCCAGTGCCCCCCCTCGCTCGCTTTGTATGTGCCTGTGTATGTATTTGAGATGTTTCAAATGTAGGTATAAACTTTTAGACTTTGTAGTCTTTATGAGCTTTGCTCACAAGATGGATTTTTTTCTTTGGCAAAAAACCATCACCTGTCTGAAATTCCTTCTTTCACATGGCAATGAATAATTTTGATCTGTCATTATTAGACGCGTCATATAGTTTAGTGCCTTGCACTTCCAATTTCTCTTCAAGTTATCCTATCATCGCAAGTCATTGAAAACTACATTTGATATACTCTTTCGTCTTTGTTATTAAAGGTCTTGTATAATTGCATTTGCTTTCATCTAAAGCAGCAAATGCTTAATCCGTGAGGATTAGAAAAGAAGCTATACTTTCCCATTTAAAATCATATTGTCTATGTCATATAGTTAAGTGCCTTGCACTTCCAATTTCTCTTCAAGTTATCCTATCATTGCAAGTCATTGAAAACTACGTTTTTTATATTCTTTCCTCTTTGTTATTAAAGGTCTTGTATAATTGAATTTGCTTTCGTCTAAAGCAACAAATGCTTAATCCGCGAGGATTAGAAAATAAGCTATACTTTCCCATTTAAAATCATATTATCTATGTGATTGTAGGGCCTATGCCTGCAACCCTTCCCTCCACCCCCCCACCCCCGCCCCCCACCCCCCCGAACAAAAAAATAATTTTAGGATATTTAATGATACCTGTTTAATAAATATGGACAAGCAAATTATGTTAGCACATATGATACTTTGCGCTGATTTTGAATTGATTCGTCATGCTTGCCTTGCCACCTTATTATAGTTATACAGTCATCATGATATGCTAAATGTATATGTGGCATTTAATTGAAAGGTTAGACAGAGAAATCCTACAAAAGTTCGGGTTGATTTTGTTGGTTGTGAATACCACTGCAAATTTATAACATAGACACACACCTTCTAGGGCGTACCATGAAGGGCCGGGGGGAGGATTGCCCTCCCCTCCTAGTTTTCGGGAATTTTTTATATTAATATTGATGTTTGGTAGTTTGAAGCGACCTACGTCCGTGACCTAGTTGTTACAGCCTAAATCCATGAAAATCTGTGCTGCTCGCATATTGCTTAAGTTTTCTATCCATTACAATTGTTGTCCATTAACGTTAACAATTTAATTCGTGATAATTTTTTTGATTTATCTATCACATAAAAAATATTCATTTAATTTTATTGCTCAAGTAATTTGTTTCGGTTTTTGGTAATGACAAATTTGGTCATGCGAACACAACATTGTCACTGTTTATATTTTTGTCACGAGAAAATAAGCGTCTTTCTGCCCCCTCTAAACTAAAATTCTGGATCCGCTACTGAGCACCTATGCTTGAAATTGAAATTTGGCATTAGTTTATAGTTCTAATAGGTTCATGCCAGAATTTTCAGCAGTCTTTGTTTATATATTATTAGATCTTGAACTCCGAGGTTCATTAGAAGTTTCTTTTCAAGCGGTCATATTTGATCATGATTTACATGTTCCATTCATGTGGTTTGTCTCTTGTTCAAGTCATTGAGGCACCAGTTCAAACATATTAGAAAAGAGGGGGTTGATGCGAGGAAACTGAATCAATATGATAAAAACTTCATTAAAAATTTCCTTGCGTTTGTTTTTTCTGTAAAAATCGTTTTTTACAAACAATTGATGTATTTCTAGATTTAATAAATCAAACTTGGGTCTTGATTGGAATCAAATAAATTAGATCTGATGGATTTAGAAACCCTAATATGAAAATAATCAGTTAAAGTGTTTTGTTTCTCATCCAAATTTGAATATACATCATTTTTCATTCATACCACGGTGCTGATTTATTCTTTCTGCTGTTGCGATGTTTAGATGTTACTCTTTCATCTTAATGTCCATTTCAAAATTGGCAACTATTTTTGATGTGAAGCAAAGAATGCGGAAGTGTTATTGTTACACTACACGTCAACTACTAACTGCACAACACCACCACCAACAAAAAAATAAAACTAAATTAAGAAAAAGGGTTTATTTCTCTCTCTATATTCTTTTTTCAATATTCAAGTTGTGATTACAAATGATGGCCAAGGGCTAATATATAGGAGAGGTTAGCTTGCTAGCCAAGCTAATACCCGAACAGACAAAAAAAGGACAACTAATAACTAAAAAAGACTAAATAGCCCCAAATATGCTTGGAGACTAATAAAAGACAAAATAAAATAAAATGACAATAATATCCTAAACTAAAAATGCAAAATAAAAGATGTTTAGATGCTACTCTTTCATCTTAATGTCCAGGGGTAGTGGACTAGGATTTTGGTCGGAGGTTTTTTTTTGATGTTTATTTTTTTTAAGGGTAAGGGTTTGGGGAAAGGTAGGAGACGGTGTTTTATTTGACGAGGTGGTTGTAGGATGTGGAGATGGGGGAGGATGGAGAAGGCTAAAAGGGTTGGTATCCCCCCTTTTAGCGGTGATGGAATTTAGGGTTTCCATCCACCCGATTCTCATTTGGACATTTATTAATTTAAAGATTGAAGGGTTGCCGGAGTTGGACTTGCAACTCGATACCCATTTCACGCACCACGACGAACACCAAGAACAAACGCAACTCTGATACCAATTTGTTGTGAATTAAAGGATGCGGAAGCGTTATTGTTACACCACATGCCAACTACTAACTACATAACACCACCACAAAAAAATAAAAATAAAATAAAATAAAACTAAACTAAGAAAAATGGTTTCTTTCTCTCTCTATATTCTTTTTTAAATATTCAAGTTGTGATTGCAAATGTTGGCCAATGGCTTATTTATAGGATAGGTTAGCTTGCTAGCCAAGCTAATTCCCAAATAGACAAAAAATGACAACTAATAACTAAAAAAGACTAATTAGCCCAAAATATGCTTGGAGACTAATAAAAGACTAAAAATAAAAGAAAATGACAATAATATCCTAAATTAAAAATGCAAAATAAAAGACAGTTTTCTCCCGGGAGCACAACCACGCGCCATGTGTTCCTACGGATCACCGTACACATTAATTTTAAGGAAGCGTTCATTGAAATATGTTCTGTATTTATTTTCAGAGCCTTTGTAGACAACAACCTCTCTATGCACATATATGTCGAAATATGTAATGCTTTTGGACAAAAACTTGTGTATTTCGCGTGTTTATAAATAGTCTTATGACTGCACTGACCCGTTTTTCAGTGGACACTCATCTACAGTGTGGGCTTTATCTTTCAATTCCCCTGGAGATAAAATGGTTACTGCTAGGTAAGAGACTCTTTTCACATCTCTGGTTACTAGTTGGAATTTTTACATCAGTGCTTTGTGTTTTCTTATTGTAGAAAAAATCGCGTTAAGGACATAAGTATAAGTGGCTAACGAAGTTTAATAACCGTGTATTGTTTTTGCAGTGACGATCTTACAATAAAGGTATGGGGTGTAGACATTATAAAATTGCAGTCTGGTGATGGAAATGTACCTTGGTGAGGAAGATACTATCTCATGTTTTTATGTTAGTTTTATCTTGTAACATTGAGATATTCTTTTAGTGAGGAATTTAGTTTTAAACTTTTAAATATTGGGATTTCAAAAATAAGGCATTTGAGCTCCAAGCTGCTAAGTAAACAAAATAACAAGTTTGGCGTACAATTTTTATAGGATTTAGATTTTGAACTTTGACATCTAGGTAGCTAAGTTTATTGGGACAAAATTTGGAAGCTTTATTAATGAAGGTATATTGGAAATCAAATGCCACTAAAGAAGGTGTGGCCCCAGTTGCTTATTAAACCCTAAAGTCTCTAATAAAAAAGCAGGTCCGTGCGTGTGTGAAATTATTAGTTATTCATAAAGTGACTCTTGTTGATTATACATAGTGTAGGAGGGCTATAATCCCTGGAGACGTGTGTCTAGGAATGAGCAATAGTAAAGAGGCTCACCGCACAAGGGAAATAACTCGAGCAAACCGAGGTTGAGTTAAGTAGAATCAAGAGGGATCTTGAGCAACCATTGCCGAGCAACTAATGGATCAAGCGGCTCTGGAGAACACCAGGTTGAGTTAAGTAGAATCAAGAGGGATCTTGAGCGGCCATTGCCGAGCAGTTCTCCTTAAGAAAATTTACGGTACTTGTTTGGAGTATAGGGAGTGTATCGTTTGACATGTTATGTCTAACCATTTGAAGCAGCAAGAGAAGAAGGCACTATGGCTATTTCATCGAGCGTGCAACTCCCTCCTTCAGAGTCAACCCACAAGTATAGACAGCCACGTTGTTGCCTAGGGCTCTTAGAAATAACGAGAGCCTCACTTCTCTCTATATATTGAAAGAGATTTGGGAACTTAAACGGGCAGTTTTAGTATAAACAACTAGCTGTTATAAAGACTTTAGAACCAAGGAGTAATGTTTAATTGTAAAAGGGAAAAGGACAATCTTGGTGCATGAGGTTCTCACCATTGCGTAGTTTAGGAAGGGTTAAATGTACGCACCCTTATTTATCCTTTGTACCTTGGAAGGAACTGAAAAAGTGGATATATAATTAGGTTTTGTTTTAAAATTAGTTGTTAATTTTATATTCTTAAGACTATAATTTTATATTGTTAATTTAAAATTAGTTGAAAAAGTGGATATATTAAACGTATGCACCCAAATTCATATAAGGACCGCGACTAGAGATTCGTGACCGATTAGCCTCTGAACCATGTAGAGCTTATCAGAAACAACGAATATTGCAGCTAAGTTGGAGGCTCAGTTGATGAGATTGACAAAGCAGGCGCCCACCAGCACTAAGGCGTCATATGCAGGATCGACAATAGACAAAGGAAAGTTTATACTAGCAACCCAGTTTCAATCTCGAGCCAACGTTCGTGATCCAGGAGCGGGTACCAGCCGTATCTAGGGTGGTCCCCGCAGCAGAACTGACCTAGCCTTGGTCAGTACGCTTATCCTGGAACAATTAAATGTTATCGCTGTCAACAAATACGGCACAAGTCTAACGAGTGTCCTATAAAACCGCGAATAAACATGGTTGAGAATGCGGAAGGGGAAGAATATGAACCGGTAGAAGACGAGTATGACGAGGCAGAGATCACAGAACTTGATGACGGGGAACGTGTGGTCTGTGTGGTGCAGAGTTTATTACTGCCCAAAGGAAGTTGATTATCAACAACATTACATATTCAAAACTCGTTGCACAATCAACAAGCAAGTGTGCAACGTAATAGTTGACAGTAGAAGTAGCGAAAATATTGTGTCCAAAGTACTGGTTAAGGCTCTACAATTGCAAACTGAGAAAAATCCATCGCCGTTTAGAATCAGTTGGATCAAGAAATGATCAGAAGTGCATGTAATAGAGGTATGTCGAGTTCCTTTCTCAATTGGAAAGCAATATAAAAATGAGATCATCTGCGATGTCGTAGAGATGGATGCTTGTCATGTATTAATTGGGAGGTCATGGCAATATGACGTAGGCGTTACGCACAAGGGCAAAGATAACACTTACCAATTTGTGTGGCGTGAGAAGAAGGTTGTCCTTGTTCCAATCAATGAATGAGAAACTGACATAAATGACGTCAAATGAGAGTAAGAAAAGATTAATCTCTTAGAACTCTCTCAAATCTCAATATCTCAAAATGGAAGAATGCCCCAAATGAGGCTACAAAAGAGTATTTATAGGAAGGAGGTTGCTTGACCTCTAAGCTAAGAATCTAATTATAATTATGCCCTTAAGTGCCAATTAACCTTCCTTCCTCTAAATACTAAACAAAAGGAAAAATACAATGAATACTAAAAATAGAAGAAATACTAAAAAATGATAACAATGACGAAAAGGCCCTTATTCACATCACTCTCCCCCTCTTGAAAGAGTTCGTCCTCGAACTCAAAGGGGAAGGCCTTCAGTGTCACCATCGAGGATATTAATGAGAGCTGGCTGGGGTGGAATCTCCGGTGTCTCCTTAAGATACTCGCTCGAAGCTAGGAGTGTGCGACGACGAGGAAGGGAACAATTTGAGGCTCGATGGCCAATCACCCACAGTTGTAGCATTTGAATGTGACAGGATGAGTGAGTGTAGGAGGAGGAATCGTGGGAGTAGGAGTCGCTGCAGTAGGCAGAGTCACGGGAGGAACAAAAGTCACTAATACTGGAGGAGCTGTCGTGGAGCGGCCACGGGGAGGAGCAGACTGATGGAAGGACTCAACTTTAGTGGCGTACTCCACCGCCTTGGCAAAGGAGGTGACGTCACGTAAAGCGAGGTCGCACTGGATATAGCTATGAAGACCGTGGATATACCGATTGATCCTCTGTTCCTCGCTCTCACTGAGGCGGGCACGAGTACAAAGAAGCTGAAAGCGCTCGGTGTAGTCTAAAACTGTAGTGTCTTGCCGAAGAGACTGGACTCGCAAGAAGAGATCATGCTCATAGATAGCGGGAACAAAAGCGGTTATCAGCTGTGCATAAAGCTCTGCCCAAGTCTGTATTGGAGGCTGACCCTCAAGAACACGGCGCTGCTACAAGTCATTCCACCAGACATTCGTGTAGCTTTGAAATTTGGTGGCCGCTAGCAGGACACATCGACGACCTTTCAGTCGTTTGTACTCAAATATCCGCTCCATGGCGCCAAGCAATTAACAACGGCATCGGGCTGTAGGTGGCTGTCAAACATCGGGATATCTACCCGAAAGTCACATTGCATGCTCCTCGATAGTAACTGAAGGGCCAACTGTGTAATGTCATCGCCACCTTGTAGGGCCAGGGCATCCTCATCTAGGTCATTATCGCCCGACGGAGGCTCGGGAAGTAAGGCTCGCTGTGGGCGTCTTCGAGGCGGTGGATGAGGAGGGTCAGGAGCTGGTGGTGGTAATGGGGCGGGTGGAAGGGGAGTATGAGGTGGAATGGTCTCTCGTGGTGGAGAAGGACGCAGAGTTGGGACCAACCGCTGGCGATAGGTGCAGTGGTTCATTTGGTGCTCTTTTTGATGACACAAAAAACAATGGCGCTTGGAAAGAGGTACATAGGGAGTAACCTTCGGACCCAAAGAGTCAAAAGGGGAGACATCGGTGTGCACTCTGTGGGAGAGGGTGGCTCAGACTTTGGAGCGGAGTGGGGTCGTGGTGAAGGGGGGCCATCATGTGGGGGTAAACTAATCCACTTGCGTACCCGCTAATGGGAGTCAATGGGTGCGGAATGAATAGAACGGACATCCCATGTAGAATGATGGTGGGGACCATGTGTCGGGTGACCGGGTGGTGGTGAAGTGTGGAGAATAGGTGGGGGCGGAAGCGTGGGGAAGGTAAAATGGATTGGGTGAGGGTGTGTGGTAACGGATGGAGCGAGGAGGTATGGGGGGAATATGGGGAGGTTCGAGATGTTTTTGTGGGTGATGCCGAGGGTAAATAGAGATAGGAGGTAAGGGGTGGTCATGGGGAGGAGGTGTGGGGGGTTTTGTGGTGGTGAGTGAGAGGAAATAAGAATTCGGGGTGGAGGAAGGTGTGGTGAGGGTACATGGTGGTGTATTGATATGTTGGGCGGTGGAGGAGGGTATGTGGGTGGTGTAGGTGAATTATGGAGGGTGAGGGTATTGGGAATGTTGGAGGATTGAAATTTTAGGGTTTGGGGTTCAAGATTTGGGTTAAGATGCATGTAGGGCTCATTTGTTACCGGAATTGTTACCTTTGGTTCAGGTGAGCCGAATTGGTACTCTTGGCATGCCGATGTCACGGATCATCTCGACGAGAGTTGGAGAGTACGTTCCAATCATGGGTGGTACCGTTTGAACACATATTGGAGAAGGGTTGATCGGAAAAGTCTCTTATTGAATCGGCTGCACATGCGGGCCCTCGGAGGGTGTGTCAGACCATCGGGGAGGGCGGATCAGTCCAGTGGACTCGGTCGGGGCTGTCGGCGGCTGAATTTGGGTCTGTTGGCTCTGGGTTTGGACCGTCCGGCTTCGTAGAGAGTAATCGGTGGCAGGAATGTGATTTTCGGTTTGGTAGGGTAGCGTCGGATGTAGTTCTAGCAGGTCTTGGTGTCGGCTTTGCGTGGATTGGTGTTTCGGTGTTGGTTGGGGCTGTTTTGGGTCGGAATGGATGTGCCGAGTTTTTTTTTTTGATCTGGCCAACGGGTTGTGGTGGTGGGGCACCATCCTCGGTGGTGGTGCTTTCTTGGGTGAAATTGGGGTTAGGGTTTGCCAATTTAGGGTTTTATTGCGGTAGAAGTGTAGAATGTGTCGAATTGGGGGAATTAGGGTTAGGGTTTTGAGATATTACCGGAGCGGTGTGGGGGCGGTCCATGGTGGTTGCTGGTGGTGGATTTCTTGCATTGATCTCATCCATTCGGACCTTTAATTTGTTGAGGGCTTCCATGATTTGATCGAAAGGATTTGGCCAATGTTTAAAAAGGCGTTTGAGGCTTACGCCTCTAGGCGATGCGGGAAAAAAATGCCTCGAGGCTTAAGCCTCAGGGTTGAATTTGAGGCTTACGCCTCGGTGTACCTCACGCCTTTTTGCTGAGGCGCGAAAAACAAAAACCTTTTTTTTTTTTTTTTTAAAACTGCACTTAACTTATACTATTTACTATTGTAACTTGTGAGAAATTTTTAAAAAATAACCAATATGTTAATGAAGCTTAAAAAACTGATTTTGTCAATTGGATTTTGTTTGAAATAAATGTACTAAATAAACTTCAATATGACTTTTTTTAAAGTTTTCTGTTTTTTGGTTTTCAACTTAGATTAATATGTTATCTTTAACTAAACTGAATATATATTAAGAAACGAATATATTTTAAAGGTTGCTGTTTTTTTTAATAAACTTAAGTTGATATGTTTTATTATTTTTTTAATAAATTTTTTTTTTTTTTAATCTTAGCTTGAAAATCAGAGTTTTTTAATAAATTTGCTTGTTAAGTTGCATTGATTAATTTACTGTCATATTATAAAATAACCAATATGTGAATGAAGTTAAAAAAATGATTTTGCCAATATGATTTTGCATTGATTAATTTATTGTCATATTGGAAAATAACCAATATGTTAAAATTGATTTTCTCAAATTATTTATTTTTTTAAAAAGTTATCACGGGCGAACAAAAAAATGTCAAACTATGTGAGAAAGTCCTCAAGGATGTTTTTTTTTTGTAGTTTTATTTTATATTTCTCTGTTATTTTATTTTTATGGTTTTATTAGTATTTTTTTAAATATTATTTTGCTCTTTTTTCCCTTTTCGGTGAGGCTTACGCCTCAAACGCCTCGAGGCTACACCTCGCCTCTCCGCGACTAAAACGCCTCGCCTCACCTTTCGCCTTTTTAAACATTGGATTTGGCGCGGAGGTGTTCATCTTTCTTGGACCCACGTGACGTTGTTTACGAGTTTTTGTTTTACAACAACAACAACTAGTGCAACGACTAGGCTCTGATACCAATTGACGTCAAGAAAAGATAAATATCTCTAAACTCTCTCAAATCTCAATATCTTAAAATGGAAAAATGCCCCAAATGAGGCTACAAAAGAGTATTTATAGGAAGGATGTTGCTTGGCCTCTAAGCTAAGAATCTAATTACAATTATGCCCTTAAGTGCCAATTAATCTTCCTTCCTTTAAATACTAAACAAAAGGAAAAATACAATGAATACTAAAAATAGAAGAAATACTAAAAAATGATAACAATGACGAAAAGGCCCTTATTCACATCAGAAACTGTACCCAGTGGTTCTAAAATGGAGGGCAGACTTTCATAACGTGAAGGAGTTTCGAGAGTTGATAAAGGAAAAGAAAGAGGGAATAACATTGGTTGTCAAGGGAGAGATTAAAGAAGCTACACCGATTTCTGAGACTCTGCAACCAAGTATGACATATTCTCGCAGAGTTACCAGATCACTTGCCAAGTTGCCACCAATGCGTGACATGCAACACCCTATTGATTTGGTGCTCGGGGCCAGTCTACCGAACTTACCCTATTACTGGATGAGTCCTAAGGAGCACGAGATTTTGCAGCAACAGTAGTAGGTTGAAGAGTTATTACAAAAAGGACTACTCAAAGGAAAGTTTGAGTCCTTGCGCTGTCATCCCTTGTTGGTTGCCAAAGAAGAACGGAAGCTAGAGGATGTGTGTGGATAGTCGCGCCATTAATAAGATCACAGTGAAATACAGATTTTCAATCCCAAGGCTCGATGACATTTTGGATATGCTGGAAGGATCTAATGTCTTCACCAAAATAGACCTACGTAGTGGTTATCACTAGATTCAGATTCAGATCCGGTCTGGATATGAATGGATGACAACCTTCAAGACCAAAGAAGGATTGCACGAGTGGAGGTTATGTCATTCAAGTTGTCAAATGCTCTTAGTACCTTTATGTGACTTATGAATAAAGTGCTAAAACCGTTCAACTATAAATTCGTTGTTTATTTTGATGACATTTTGGTATATAGTCGTAATGAGGTAGATCATATGGGGCACTTGAGAGATGTTTAGCTGACTTTGCGTGCCCACAAGCTATATGTAAATTTGAAAAAGTGCAGCATTATGACAAGCCAATTGTTGTTTTTGGGCTTTATTGTGGGGTCAGATGGCATTCAGGTTCACAAAGAAAATGTGCGAGTCCTAAGAGATTGGCTCACGCCTGAGACATTGATCGACGTACGAAGTTCCATAGACTTGCAACGTTTGATCGAAGGTTTATCCGAAATTTCAGCACCATAACTGCACCACTAATTTCCTCTATGAGGAAGGGACAAATCCAGTGGGAAGCAGAGCCTGGCTTTGTGTTATTGAAGGAAAAGCTTTGTTCTGCACCAGTATTGGCCTTACCAAACTTTGATAAACTATTTGAAGTTGAATGTGATGCCTTAGTTAGATGAACGAGGCGAGGAAGCAATGGACCACTTATGAGCTGGAATTCTTTGCTGTGCTTTGTGCCTTATGGTATTGGGAATATTATCTTATCCAACGCGAGTTTGTACTCTACAGTGATCACCAAGCCTCGGAGTTTGTGAATAGTCAGAAAACTATGAACAAGATGCATGCTTGTTGGATCACTTTCCTACAAAAGTTCACTTTTTCTCTTCGACACAAATCAGGGCAGATGAACAAGGTGTCTGATGCCCTAAGCAGGAGAGCATCTTTACTTACTATTCTTATTATCGAGGTCTTGGGATTTGGTTGCTTAAAGGAGTATTTATGTGGACGATGAAGACTTCCAAGACATTTGGGAGAAGTGTCGATCGAAGCTGGATACTGGAGATTTCACGTCCACGACGGTTTCCTCTTCCGGTCTGATCGTTCTTGCATTCCGAGGACATCCCTTTGAGAGAAGATCATCATAGAGTTGCATAGTGGAGGATTAGGAGGTCACCTGGGTAAGGAGAAAACCATTACCTTGGTAGATGAACGTTATATCTGGTCACAGTTAAAGCGAGATGTGGACAGATACGTGATGAAATGCCCTATATGTCAGACTGCGAAAGGAAAGGTACAGGATACAGAACTTTATACGCCACTGCCGGTGCTAGAGCATATTTGGGAGAGGATTTGTCCATGGACTTTGTGTTGAGTCTGCTGTGAACCCAACGCATGATGGATTCTGTATTTGTGGTGGTTGACAGGTTTTCAAAAATGGCACACTTCCTTCCCCACATGAAGACTGATGACGCTTCTAATATTGTCAATATATTCTTTAGGGAGATAGTTCGTTTACATGGGGTGCCCAAATTTATTGTGTCTGAACGTGATGTGAAATTTATTAGTCACTTTTGGAAGACTTTGTCGGGGAAGTTTGATAGTACTTTGAAGTATAGTAGCACAATACACCCTCAGATCGATGGCCAAACAGAAGTTACGAACAGTATTTTGGATAACTTGATTCGTTGCACGTGTGGAGATAGACCCAAACAATGGGATGCAGTTCTTCCTCAAATGTAGTTCGCAAACAACAACATGATGAATCGATTGACTTGCAAAACTCCTTTTGAGATCGTGTACAGTAAACCCTCATGACATGCTTTGGATTTGGTCCCATTACCAAGGTTGTCGGGGTTTAGCATTGCAACAGAGAATATGGCGGAGAGGGTTCAGAAAATATATGCCAAAGTGAAGCAAAATTTGGAACAAGCTAATGCAAAGTACAAAGAAGCTGCAGACAAACATCAGAGGATCAAAGTTTTTGAGGTTGGAGACTTAGAGATGGTTTATTTGCGCAAAAATAGATTTCCAGTAGGTACTTATAGTAAACGTAAACTGAAGAACAAGAAATATGGGCCATTTCGTATCGTAGGAAGATTGACGCAATGCATATGTGGTGGAACTACTAGATGATATGAATATTTTATCCACTTTTAACGTTGTTGACCTGTTTGAGTATCATCCTCAAGACGAGCCACTTTACCCTAACTCGAGGATAAGTTTTGTCCAAATAGAGGGGATTGATGTGGAACATGACTGATGTGAAATAGCAGTGCTGTTCATATGAACAGTGACCGAGGGTGCTACTGTTCATATGAATAGTAACAGTAGAGTGACAGACTGTCTGAGATTGAATAAATATAAATCAAGTGCCAATTGCACTATGATAAGTGGAAACCTCAATATGCACTATGTGAAGTGATAAACCACAAAGACCGCCTCTATAATTTTTAAAGATTTCTTTAAATGGTTGGTTTAGGTGTTAATTCATCTCTTCAATTGCTTTTCTAGTAGGTTAAGTGTGTATTAATTTAATGTTTTGTTTTGTTTTCTTACTTGTCTTTATATAGGTAAGAGATGTAAGCTTGTAAACACAACATTCTTACTATTAATATAATATGACGTTTATTCACTTATTTGAGGTCTTGTGAGGCTTCTACCATGTGGATTCAAGGGTTTAGGGTTTAATCCCTTTATTTCATCGCTTTTCGCTACGTTATTGACCATAAGACATGATAACATAAGAGAATCCTTTTTCAATATTTGTCACGTCACCCTTGAAACCTCCTGAGGTAATTTCCGTAGCAGCCCCCCCCCCCCCCCCCCCCCCCCCCCCCGCCAATTTTTTTTTTTGCTTAGGGTTCTTGTGATTCCCGGACCACCACTTAAGCCCCCGTAGACCACCACCTACTCAACCGTGATGAGGGCCGCCGCTTTTGGGATTGGATTCAACACTAACCCTCTCCTCTGAAATCTTCTGTCATTTTGAGGAGACTTTGAGGGCACCAAATACGAGTATGAGCCCCCAGAGGGTTGGAAGATGAAGGAAAGTCCGCATCCAAGCCTGCCCTACCCCTGTTATCAAATGCTCTACGATGAGTTATAATCTCTTGACAACCCACTTGACGAACTCACACCTCCAATCAACTTCTTCGTCCCCATGGAGAGCAACGAACGTTCTTCATTTGTTGCAAATGGGATCAATTCATAATCGAGTGCTCCCAATAGCCCCACCTCAGACCAAGGCCTTCTCGGAGCAACCCCGATATGCAGCTTGCCGACCACGGAAGCCTTGTGCCCTTGGACCTCTTGATATTCCATCCGAGGAAGATGCATGAGATTGGCCATCCAAATCACTTGGGCCGCGTTATCCGATTATTGGATTGTTACACAAAGATATCCGAATCGGTGTACCCACGTTTGATGGCCACCTTGATCTGGACACATATGGATGGGTTAGAGTTTATCACAAAGGTGTTTGAACATAATGGAATATTTGGCGTCTAATGTGTGCGGCTTGTGGCAAGCAAATTCCAAGGTTTGGCTAAGGTTTCAGGGCCTTCGACCAATCAAAGTTGGCCCCGTATGAGAGTTCACTTGCAGGTGATATTTGTTCGTGCTACCAATGAGTGTGACCTCATTGTTCTTGTCCTTGGTCTCGATTACATAGAGAGTTGCATCTCCTGGTATGAGGAGCAACACTTTATTCATGAACTACTACCCGTATCCGGTAGGAGATAAGTTTACACTACCTTCTCATACTTCAGAGAGCCATCAAATACGTCATTCGGGTGGAGGAGGACTACCTACATCAAGAGGGACGAACTCTAGGCGGCTAGCCGTCAAGCCCATGGAAACCGCACAATTATGGAGCGCAAATTCTTCAGACCCATTGCACTCGCACTTTATCATCACACCGCTGCCGTATTTTGCCGGATCTACGCACCCTCACTCGTAGCCTGCAGCACCCATGCTTCATAGTCTCGCAGTAAATTGACACGTTCAAATACAATCGAGTCTGGAGGTTTTAGGATTAGAGCCACAGATTGCTCGAAGAAGAAGCCCCCATTTTGCTGATTATTGACGAGGGATATGAGATGACAGACCAACCCGCTGTTCATGAGACACTACTCACCCAAGCGGTGTACCTGAAGATCGAAGGGGGATGCTCATTGAGTTCATGGGAGAACTCTATTTTAGTGTGTGTGATGTAAATAAATACGGTGGATATTCTTGTACTATCCTGTCACACTTTTCCTATTTTTAGCTCATATATTTTATAGATTTTGTAGTGGAATCTAGAAGGTACCCTTAGTGTTGTCATGAGTAATGCCACAAACGGGTGACATTTCATGACATCACTAATTCTAGCACCTTGTAGAATTAATTGGCACATTTTAGTAATATCCTTTCTCATAGGTTTATTAATGTACATATTACCCAATGGGGTTATTCATTTAGTATATTTTTGAGAGTTTGTGCTAGAGTTATTATTCTTTCTTTTAGGTGCCATTGGCATGTCACGCAAATTAGTATCAGATTGAGGACTCACTCCATTTTTGAGTAAAATCTAAATTTGTCAAACATACAATGGCTCAACGGAAAGGCTCGTAGCCCAGCATTGTTAGCCGCACTGCCAAGCTTAAAGGCCTCAGTCGAGACCATCATTAGGCAAGTCAACACTCTCACCGCCCCCTTCTCCCTTCCCGCGTCAGTCTTTATGACACCACTCACAACTCCGACCACCCCCACCATCTCAGGCACCACCCTGCACACCATCTCCAACTTACACCCCGAAATAACATCCCACCATTCATGCCAGACCTGAAGACCACCATAGACCAAGAAGGAAGGGGACCAAAAGCCCTAAGTCACGACATCACTCACCTAGCGTTATGATTGAGGGAAACAAGAGAGGGAATAAACCTCTCAAGTTATAGCCCTGTTCCGGGGATAGATCAGTGGAAAAGAGAGATGAAGACAAGGCCAACCTCATATCAGAATAAGGGCTGAGCCCTCACTGACGGCCGCTTTGACTCAACCTGGATCTAAATGCCGTGGGGAGCTTTGGCAATGGCCATAGGAGGTTAGAATTGGGATTTTACAGCCCTAGACTGGTTTTTGACCCAAGAGGAATCGACTTTTGTGAGTTTGAACTGAAGAGAGACAGACGAAGAGCCCTAAACTAGTGATTTCCAGCAGTAATGGCCTTGCAGAGTCGTTCTTTTGGTCGTGCGTCACCAACGAACCCTAGAATGCATGATATCCAATGTTGCAACTCTCACCAAATCTTGTTCCAAGATCTGGGGCGGGTCTGGGGCTATGGGTGGTGCTGTAAATGCTAACGTAGGGAGGAGGGTGGCAATTGGAGCGTTGACCTACCTAATGATGGTCTCGAGTGAGGCTTCAAGCTTGGTAGTACGGTGTTCTAGGTTGTGCTGCAATCCTTTAGTTTAAGACATCATAGGTGTGACGAATATACGGTTTAACACATAATTACACAATGGTGGAGCTCGACTGGATGCAAATTGACGCAATTGACGTGACACGACAATGGTACATAAAAAAAAGATTAACAACTCTAGCACAAACTCTCAATAATGTATGGAATGAGCAACTATTGGGGAATGCGTACATTTATAGGCCTACGACTGAGAAAAAAATATCCCCCAGGAGGTGCCAAGTCTGCAAGGTTCTAGCATTAGCGAGTTTATGAGTAGTATCACTCATGACAACACTAATGGTACTTTTAGATCCCACTAGAATATCTATAATTGTTAAGCACTAAAAATAGGACAAGTGTGACAAAAGCGGAAAAGTACAAGAATACTACCTATATATCTACATCACTTTCTTTCTCCACCATGTTATAATAATGGTAGTTGGCTCATTATTTGTGCCACAAAAGCATTATCACAACAAATCTTTTGAACTGTCGAAACGAAACACAAGCAAACACCATTATGACTTATTATATACTTCCCCTGTCCCAAACCAAATTAAGAGTCCTACTTTCCTTTTTAGACGTCCCGAATAAAGAGTCCACATAATCAGTGAAACAAATTTCTCAATGATGAAAAGTTTTGATCTTTACCAGTGATTAAGTGTATCCTTAATCTATGCAAAAAAAAGGATTGGGACTCTGAATATGGGACAAAGGGAGTATATTGTACTCCGTTAATTTTGGCATCACGTTATTCGGTGAGCTGAAATCTATTTGACACTGTTTACTGATTTCAACAGGCATATAGTGTTCATTTAATTGGTTGTTGCATGCAAGGTTCACTTGTTTGATTATTGATACTTAATATAAAATGGAAATATCTTGGTCCAATTTTTGTTACTGTTAAAATGGTATGCATACTGATATATATATATATATATATTTTTTTTTCTTTTATCTTTCAGGAAACATCTTTGCACTCTCTCCGGTTATCATGATCGAACAATCTTTTCAGTCCATTGGTCAAGGTAGCAAGGATTATATAATTGTGACAAACCTTTATAGGAGTGTTTGGTGCACGTTTTACTTGTAATTGCTTAAATCTTATGCAGTTATAAATCTCTTTTGTTCCATATCCATAGAACCAGTAATTCATTCCTTTTTACCTCAGTTCTTGATTTTATTATGTGTGATGTCCAAATATGTCAGGGAAGGAATAATTGCTACCGGAGCAGCTGACGATGCTATACGCTTATTCGTTGAGAGCAAAGATGGATTGGTATTGCATAAGCTCCTATTCGCTCATTCATATATTACTTAGCTTTCTTCCGTTAGTTATTCATTGGGCTTTTTACTAGTTTATATGTGCTCTTTGTTCTACATAGCTGGAGGTCTGCTTGTACACCATCATCTGATGCTGTAGTATTATTGTATTATGCTTTGATGACTGGGGGACAAATTGAAGTTTATTCTTTATGTATATACAGGAGTGCAACATAACCAAACTATATATACAATTGATAAAACATAGATTCAGATTGTATTTTATTAACTCATAAACAAAGTTCAATTTTGTAAGTAGTCTGCCGACATTGGCAGCATGAGTCTTTCTTCATATTATTGTTATTTAAAATCGCTTATCAATTGGAGCATGAAGTTTTTCTTAATTACCGTTTGATGACGCCCTGTAAAAGCATAACCCCTTAGACCATTACTGGTATATGACTTCACCCCGATTATTAACATTAAAGAAATACTAATATGATAACAAGTCTTTGAAGTGGAAGGCCAACAGGCAACAAACTTCACCTTTTCCAATATTTCTTCCATCTCAAATTTTTACAAATGCATGCTTGCAAAAGCAAAAGAGCAAAAAGGCTACATATATTAAGTGGTACCTTGGAAATTTCATCAATGTCTTTCTCTCACCTCATTTTAGCATTTTTAGTTCATGTTCATATCATAGTGATGCTTTCATTTGTCTTCTTTCTCCAAAAGTCCAAATCATCTTATTGTGTTCACTTATTACTTAATGATAGGTTTACCTTTAGGGTTCCCCCAGTTTACTTATTTCTAACGTTCCTTGTTGCAATCTTATCTTTTCTGCCTTGATTGACGCAATCAAACATGCTACAAGAAATAACTTTTCATGCATAATCGTAATTGTGACTAAGTTATCTGTTAAGCCATATGGATACCGATACACTGTGGCATGGAAAATCAAGCCATATTAGGCTTTCAATTGTACAATCATTTGTATATTTTCTGCTAAATAGCCATTAGAGAAGGTGTTTATTTTTGTTTAGCCTGGATATTCACCCGTTCATTCTATCACAAGACAGTTTTAAGTTTGAGGGAAGTAACCTCATGCCAACACAATCAAACAAAGCAGAGGTTACAGTATAATATGGGGAAAGGGCCAATTAGTAATAGTCTCGACTCAAGTTTTTGATAATACCACCTAGGGGTGTTAAAAAATCGAGAATTGACCGAACGGTTCTGAATTGGCAAATGTTGAAAGTTTTTATTTTCTTTCAGTAAATTCCTGTCTTTGATTAAGTTTGTTTATAAAAAGGATGGTTTGTTGGGTCTTCGGTTCAAGTAAAAAAGAAAGAACAGAAAATCTGCTTTGAACTATATCAAACAATATATACATAAATATCTTGAGGATTCTATACGCAGCACTAATTTGGACTGGGCCATACGTTATTGTTTGCATCATGCACTTGAACATCACCTGCATACTACATAGTAGCAACCCTAATGCCAAATTTATATGTAATATTACTCGCAACGGAAACACATTTCCACTTGATTGCATCAGTTCAAGGCTTCAAGCCTTCAAATCCCGCGATCTCTCATGAGTCACGATGGATCACTAACAATGATTCGATCATCAGATTCATATGTCATCTCTCTTACTGAGCCTTTGAGCAGAACCTTAATCGAGTCGATGGCAAATCCCATTATGTTTGTGATGTGAATGAAGAATAGGGGGGTTATTTTTCGTATTTTAGTCATTTTTAGTATTTCTTTTATTTTTAGAATTCATTGTATTTTCCCGTTTATTTTGTATTTAGAAGAAGGAAGGTTAATTGGCTCTTAGGGACATAAATGTAATTAAATTCTTAGCTTAGAGGCCAAGCAACCTCCTTCCTATAAATACCCCTTATGTAGACTCATTTGGTCATTCCTTGATTTGAGATATTGTGATTTGAGAGAGTTTTAGAGAGAGATTATCATTTCTTGCTCCCATTTGACGTCATTTACGTCAATTGGTATCAGAGCCTAGTCGCTCCATCGGTTGTTGGCGTTGATGTAAAACAAAAAATCGTAAACAACGTCAAGATGGGTTCAAGAAAGGATGAACACCTCCGAAGAAAACCCATTCAATCAAATCTTGGAGGCCCACAACTGATTGACGACCCGGTTTGACGCACTCTACGCGCGCACTCCTCCACCAACAAACACCACCACTCATCTTCCTCCACCACCACCCAAATTGCCATCCACACCCTAATTCAAGAAATCAAAACCCTAGTCCCCAAAATTCCTACACCCACGCTTCCGCAACCATTTTCACCCCCTACCCCCCCAAAATCAAAATCAAAACCCTAACCCTATTTCATCCACCACCACATCAAGAAACCCCTAAACAGCCCCACCATCGCCCACCGCCAATTCTTGGCCATTTTCAATCGCCGACCAGTCACAGAAGGGGCAGAACCCCTTGGCTGCTGACCATATCCAACAATAAGGACAGTGCCTTTATTCAGCAGCAGTGGTACATCAGATTCCAACTAGAAACCATACCAAACAAGTCGACCAACTTGTCTATTGTCCCCTGGCACCGGTATTTACTGTTAAGCCATCGAATGCCACCATTTCTCTTACGCCAGCACCATCTGCGGCCGTACAGGCTTTGGCTGTCAACAAAATCCCTCTGCCGACAGTGCACAGCCATCCGGAGCTGCCGGATTCATCATCAGCGCCTGCGGTCCAGCCCACTGTCCCCGCTGGCAAGTTTACAGCGATCGCGACCTCAACAGGAGGTCGAGCCTGCTGCCCTGCTTCCGGCCTGCCACTATTCAGCCCCAAACTCTCTTCACTTCAGGCTGGGGTGATATCCACCACTGACAATAGTAAAAGTCACTCCAAGACCCAAAAAATCCAAAAAAGAATCCAGAATCAATCCTGATCCAATCAAGATTCCTCGGAATCTCTAGATAGTGCTGTCAATATTCAAGAACCCATGTTTTCTACCTCTAATCAGTCCAAGATTCACCCGAAAGCCATCAAGAACCCTTCTCCTACAACTTCAATCCCATCAAGATCAAGAACCCACCCACACAAACCCTAGCTTCCCCATTTCTCCTCTCGTGTTTAGAAATCCTCAAACACATCACCCACTCTTTGAAACCCTAAGTCAACCAACCCCTTCCCCCCAAAATTACCAAGACCCAATCAAGAACCCCTCCTCCATAAAATCACTCCAATTTCAACCCTTTTTGAATCATTTTCCTCCCATACTACCCAATCAATCTTTTGACCTAGTTGAAACCCACCAACAATTGCAAGAACAAGGTTTCACATCAAAACCTTGGTTTTTGATCCGGGTGGTACATATTTTTGATGATTGGCATGAGATGCGAGAGGATTAATTTGAAAATTGATACAAGAATTGAAGAATGCCCTCTCTTTCTCAAATTTTCAGAAATTAAATTTTGGCCCCTCAACTTGTCTCTTCCGTAATTTTGGGACATTTTTGCATTTGACCTCAAATCTTAAAGTTCGGTGACGAACTTTTTCGAAGGCGGAGAGAATGATGTGGATGAAGAATAAGGGTTATTTTTAGTATTTTAGTCATTTATAGTATTTCTTTTATTTTTAGAATTCGTTGTATTTTCCCTTTTATTTTGTATTTAGAAAAAGGAAGGTTAATTGGCTCTTAGGGACATAAATGTAATTAAATTCTTAGCTTAGAGGCCAAGCAACCTCCTTCCAATAAATACTCCTTATGTAGACTCATTTGGGTCATTCCTTGATTTTGAGATATTGTGATTTTAGAGAGTTTTAGAGAGATTATCTTTTCTTGCTCCCATTTGACGTCATTTACGTCGGTGTGCATTTATCTGAAAATGATCGTGTAAATTTGTTTGAATTTTGAAATTACTCGAGTTTTGTTGTTCACCATGAAAGCACAAGAATCCTCTAACTGGACAATAAGTCAACACACTTGGAAAATGCGCAATTGTTCAAGTTGCTCCTGAAGGATCAATTCCACTAACACACCATCTGAATCACCTGAAGAAAGAGAAATAGATTCTAGGAAAGATAATACCTTGGAATTGTGTTGTATTCTGATCATCATGCACTTCACCTTCAGTGTTCGTGTAGTTGGAGTTTTTGGGGTTTTTGGGAACCCTTGATTGGTAATTTCAAATACAAAGTTTAAGCAATAAGAAAAGAATATACACTATTCACAAAGGAATAGACACTATTCACACTTGTAACATACATTATGAGACTTTATATGTGAATTTACCAATTTGGATTTCCAAAATCACAAAAAACGCGAACCAAACTAGCACTCAATGACAAAATAAATAGAGTGATAGATGTAATAGGTTAGTAGAGTTTCTCAAGTCTGGTGATTAAGTGCCGAGTGGGTGTTGAGAATAAGAATGTAAATGCTCTTAATTAAGTATGTATTGTATTACAATGTACGAGGGTGCATGTAGGGAGATTTGATTCATTTAAGCGTGTGAAGGATGAGTATTCTATTCACCCAAACTTTTTCATCATCTTGGGGGATTTTTGATATGGTAAATGCTGAGGCTAGGGATGGTTGTGCATTGCTCGTTCTGCGATTGGGGATTTCTAGTTTGTGAGTTGCATCCAAGCGGTGTTGCAGGTCATTTTAGTTTGGAGAAAGCCATTGCTTTAATATAGGTTTTATTGGCCATCTTTAAAGAGGGTTGTTGCTAAGATGATGTCTTATTGTTGCACTTGGCCGACACTAGGCTAAGACAGAACACTGGTTTGTAGTTTGTACCCTCCTTTCCGTTTTCAACATTCAGACGGGAGATCTATGAAGCACGGACTCGACACGCAATACGTGTTTCGACACGACACGCGATATGTGATTTTTCTAAAAACTAGGATACGACACGCTAGGATACGTATAATATATAATATATATTTAAATATATATAAAAGAAATAAAACAGATTTTTTTTCCATAAAATACATTATTAGAGCATTTTTAACATAAAATTAAGAAAATTGATCATACAAAACAATATTCAAATACACTTTAACATTAAAATCATAAATAAAACACATTCATTTAAAAATAAAAAACAACCAACGTGTAAAAAACAGGACAAGATTAGAAGGGAAAAAAAGACGGTGGCATTTTTTTTGTTTCTTTACCTTTTTTTTTTTGCTGTTGCTTATATTATTTTTTTGCTGTTTTTGTATAACATAAAGAGGGGGAAACAGTGGCATAACATACCATTGTGTGGGAAGAGGAAACAACAAAGAAAAAAGCAAAGAAAAACAAAGAAACAGGAGGGAAAGAGAGGACACAACGTGTTCTCAGCGTGTCGGGAGCGTGTCCTCAGCGTGTCGGGAGCGTGTCCCTAGCGTGTCCAACGACACTTTGGGACTCGCATGTCCCAGTGTGTCGGGGGCGTGTCCGAGCGTGTCGCGTGTCCGACACGTGTCAAACAAGATTCGTGCCTTCCGGGAGAGTGTCGGTGCTTCATAGCTGGAGATGGTGTGGATTTTGTACTTGGATTACTTGGGGCAACCAAGGGCCCGATTAAATTGTCATTTTTGTGGATAGGTTCTCTAAGACGGCTCATTTTATCCCTTGACCTAAATTCATTTATGTATCTCGTTTAGAAGATTTGAGCGACCTCATGAGCTACCTTCTTCCATTGTGTCCGATAGAGATGTAATTTATCAGACTTGTGTACCAACTTGAATTTTTTCGAGTCAGCTATAGTCAAATCAGACGACTACTCAGAAATATCAACTAGAAACACTGAAGAACCTGGGCCTCGTGTTTTTTGATTGTGCTTGTGAAGGCGATATGAATTGAAGAACACAGGGGGATTAAATTTATAATATTGAATAGTTGTGCTAATTTATTTCTCTTTTATTTTGCTTATTTACATATTAGTTGTATAATTAGAAAGGGGGACATTCCTTAAAATATTCTTGTTCGTCCTTTTGTCTTTTTATGTATTATTGTGTTGCCCAACTTGCTAGGCACACAACCCTAAGCCTATATAAGCATTGCAATAGACTCCCTTTGAATTTATTGAATATTATTAATATTGGGAAAGTCTTGGTCTGGGTATTTTCTTTAATGCCATTAAATTGTGTTACGTTCAAAGGATTCTATATGTTTTACTGGTTAAGAAAGAGAGGTGTACTTTTTGCTAGGTGAACCGTTGAGTTCCAATGCTTTTCTTTTCCTTCTTGTTGGTTCTTTTATTTTCTTTTATATTCTATGCAGTACTAATTAGCTCTATTATGCATTTTTATTGCAGGTTGATGGACCTATGTATAAATTGCTTTTGAAGAAGGAAAAGGCCCATGACATGGATGTAAATGCTGTCCAATGGAGCCCTGTGGTAAATTTACTATCTTTTCCTTTTCTATGAGCTTACGAAAACGTGTGATTTTCGTTTGCTGTGATATATCATCTTGTATGATACGAATCGTGTGGGTGGAGAGTTGAGCCTGACTTATATATATTGGTTGATCTGGGGTGTCCTTGGATTCCGTAATAAAATTAATTTCTCTGAAAGTCTTAGCAAAGTATTTAGACTCGTAGATCACCATCAGCCTCCTGTAAATGAATTTACCAGAATCTCTCTCCCAAGTCTGAACCTGGTTGAACATAATTGCCCAGCAAGAGTCCTGGTGATTCACTGACTCCACCTTGCTGGGTGTTATATCGTTTCCCCTTTCTCAAGTGGTGCATATTTAGGATTTCTGAGCTGTTGCTTCTAAATATTCAAACTTTTAACTCCCTCATGTTGTCATAACTATCCGTATTAGTTGCCCATTATTTTTAAGATTTCTTTAAATGCCACATGGGTGCTAGAGTAACCATGTCAGAACCAGGTTTTGCCCATAGTCCAGGATTTCTATAACCTTCTACAGCCCGCAATCCAAATTGTACGTTTTTAATTTTAAATATGATGGTTATGTGCCTTGAATCTCCAAACTTGTTCCAATATTAGCCTTTGAATTTTTTTGCTATTGTTAATTACAATGAAGAGGTTGTACCTTGGGGCGATGGCAAGTGCCCTCGCCCAATCTACGGTTGGTCTCGGGTTCGAGACATGGGAGCACCCTCTCCATATATGGGGGAAAGGCCAACCGTCATCTGCCTCTTCCAGACTCCTGTAGTTAAGCAGGAGCCTAGGAGCCTTGTGCACTGGGTACAACCTTTTTTGTTAGTTACAATGGATCTCCCAGACCTGTAGTTAAGAGGGAGCCTTGTGCACTGGGTACAACATTTTTTATTAGTTACAATGCATCTTTTTATTTTCATCAAATGAAAAAATAAGAAAAACAAGAATTCTCAATTCATAAAAAGAACCTCCCCCAGTCAGGTCTTCAATTTTTTGGTCCATCCCGAAATAAGTGTCTTGGCTTTAAACATAGCACTCCCTCCGTCCCAAAATAATTGTCGCCGTTTGAAAGTCAATCATTTTAAGAAATGTTTTTATTTTCCAAATTTAGCCATTAAAAATAATGAATATCTTTGAATGCAATACATAGACCTGGAACATTGTGCTCTCATGGGTATTGTTCAAGTGTTAACTTTGTTTATCTCACAAGGTTTTATTAACTATTTTTAAAAACGCGACTCCTATATTGGGATGGACTAAGGTAAATAACACTATTAATTTGGGACGGATGGAGTATATTTGTTAAGGTTAAGAGTCCAAAATTATCCATCCCAGGAGTACCTAGTGGTAGAGCAATGAGGCAAGTGCACGTGTGATGTAAATTTGGATAGTAAAATTTTCCCTTGAGAATTAAATTTTAAGGAGGGACTCTTTACAACGGAGAGAGTAAACTAAATTGTGTCTATTCAATTTTTAATATACAATATATATGATACAAACAATACATTCTTAGTAGACTCTCCTCATTGGCGGAGTATTAGTACCAAAGCAACTTCAAAAGACTTGAGTCAGGAATTGGTATCTTTCAATCAACATGGGTACAGTTTACCGGGTTGCAATTATTATTCGAGTCATTTTTAGTTCGATGTTTTCTCAAGTTTTCTATAAAACCTTCTCGTAAAAGTATTTTAACAATATTTTCAGTGATATTAGTCGATGGTATATAAACTTAACTCCAAAATTATAATGTCTAATTTGACTTGGCCTCTCGTTTTCACAATCCTTTTAGGAAAACAGGCTCATTGCTTCCGCAAGTGATGATGGTACTGTGAAGATATGGAAATTGGCTTCCATCTGCTGAATTGTTGATCATTTTCATTATATTTTGATTTTCTTCTTCAATCAGCGGAGATGCTCGATGCTCATGTATTATTGAGGGTAGTTGTAAAAATATCATCAATGTAATTTGCTGTTGCGTGAATTCAACTGAAATTTTACTATAGTGTTAACTCTGCTTGTAATTTATATGGTCGGATAAAATAATCGTGGGTTTCCTGAGAATCTATATCTATACTGTTATAGAGCCCAAGTGAACCTATTTGACAGTTTGGACACCTTTTTTTTTTATTTTAATAATTTACTGATTTTAAAAATATTTTTCCGTAATTTTCAAAATTTTCAAATGTTTCTGTAATTTTTAGATTTGGTAAATATATATATTTTTTTAATAATTTCTAGTTTGTTTTTAAACTTTTATATTGGACTTGATAAAAATATCCTTATATGCACATGACCAATATTATGTTAAAAAAATTAGAGAATTAAGGTAAAAGTCATGTTCCTTCCTATATTTAGATTTTTAGGACAATTTTCAAGTTTATAAATTTAGCCCTTGTGGTACAATAGCATTTATAAATCTAGTCCCTGTGGTACAATAGCATTTATAAATTTAGTTCTTGTGGTACAGTTGCTTTTATTTTTTTGGTCCGCGCCAGCGGTTTCATTTTTCATCATTTTTTTAGTACAGGGATTAAATTTATAAAATTATATGGAGTGTCTTATTTTTATACACTTTAAGCATTATAAGGATTTTTTTCCAAAATTTCCTAAAAAAATTGATGGTGTTAGGGTTAGGGAGTTATGTGCAGCATTTGTAGAAGTTCATAAGGTTGAGTAAAGAATTTGGAAGTACAAGGAACAGAGCAAAAAATGGATGAAGTTCTGGAGGAAAGTGTAATTAATCTAATAATTTAATTTACTATTTGAAAAAAATTTGATTATTCTTTACAATCCAAAAAACCTCCAAAACCCGGTAATCATAATGTTTCAATTCACAAAAACGAAAGCTTAAAAGAATTTGATTCCACGAAGCTCTAGTACAGAAGCTCTCAATTTGTCATACAGACGTTTTAATATGACTACTTAAAAATTACTTCAGTAACATAAAGGTTCTCCCTCCCCTCCATCCCGGGATAAAACCACCTTCTTGGTGATTGTTTATTGCATTTGTAATTATTTTCCCTTCAAGCACTGATGGGAAGATGGTGATCAGTGTAGTAAATTATAACCTAATTATCTTTTTCTAAGTGTTGCTCCAGAGTTTACCAAAGTCTTCATAATTTTGTAAAATCCTATTTGGACTTTTAAGTTGGAATATGGGGTTGAATTAAAATTACTTTAAGGGTCCGTTTGACAACCCAATTTCAAGCCATGGAAATGGAATTGGAAACGGAATTGAAATTGGCCTTCCAATTCCAATTCCAAGCCTTGGAATTGGGTTGCCAAACGGGCCCTAAGGGTCCGTTTGACAATTCAATTTCAAGCCACGAAAATGGAATTGGAAAGTCAATTTTAATTCTACGGAATTGAAATTGCCCTTACAATTTCAATTCCAT
This sequence comes from Sambucus nigra, assembly GCA_949130495.1. NCBI lineage: Eukaryota > Viridiplantae > Streptophyta > Magnoliopsida > Dipsacales > Adoxaceae > Sambucus > Sambucus nigra. The sequence continues at coordinate 165,727,399 of OX422224.1, read as the reverse complement.
GCCTTAGAATTGGGTTGCCAAACGGGCCCTAAGTGTGCGTTTGGAAATTTCAATTTCATGCTTTGGAATTGGAATTTGAAAATTTTCAGTTCGAAATTTTCAAAAATTGAAGTAAAATTTTTTCAATTCCAATTCCATGGCATGAAAATGGAGTTCCCAAACACACCCTAAACAATGGAATATATTTAAAATTGGAATCTCAATTCATAATTAAAGAAAAAAGAAAAAAAATTAAAAACTTGGTCAAACAAACAAATCTCACAAAACTTCTATTGTCTATGATGAATTCAATGTGAATAAAAGTTTAAAAGAGTAAATTAGAGGAGACTTACATTTACGAAAGAGAAAACTATGAACTTCCTTATTGCTTTAGGCAAATTGTAGGTGGAAAAATCCTACTATTCAAAATTTAATACAAACCAACCAAGGAAATATAAAAATCACGGACACACACAAGAACAAGATGTACGTGGTTTGACAATGTGCATACATCCACGGGTGGTTCATTTTTGTTATTGGCAAAGTTTCAATACTTGAGATTACATTCCCCTTTTCCCTGGAAGCTAGGTTTACATATATAAGAGGAGGTGATTGAGTCCTTGGGACCTTAATCACCTTGGTAGTTATCTCTAGCCGACCGACCATACATTTCACTTGATTTATGAAGGTTAGTTACCTTCAATGGTCTTTTCCCATGTAATGAAAATAGTTGATCGAGTCAATTGATCACTTGGCTCCTTCTCGGGTGATAAATACATAATGGAATGGCTTACTTTCGAATTGTGTTCTGTTGTTGGTAATAAGGGTTCTTGGCACACCAAAATGGGTTATGATATTTCTCCAAATGAACCTGATCATGTCAGCATCTTTGATGTTCGCCATCGGTTCTGCTTCAATCCATTTAATATATTATCTGTGCCTATCATAAGCTATTTCCTATTGGCAAGTGCAGTAGGCAATGGTCCCACAATATCTAGCCCCTAATGAGCAAATGACCCCGGGCTGATCAGAAACTTGAAGTCACTGGCTGCTGGTGGAGTAGCGGTGAGAACATTTGGAACGTCTTGCAATTTTTTTACATAGGCGACACCGTCTTTCTGTATATACGACCACCAACACCCTCTTTTATTCGCTCATAATGTCAAAGATCTTCCACCAGCGTGACTTCGTAAGTTCCTTTGTGCAACTTGTACAAGACCTGATCAATGTCGCCGAGATGGGCACATTTTAAGTATGGTTCGTTGAATGATCTCCAATAGAGCTTTCCTTCAAGGGACAAATAAAAATAGGCGGCCTTTACCCTAATTTGACGGGCCTCTCTTATGTCCACGAGCAATAAATCTTCCTTTAGACACTTTATTATTGAGTCCATTGAATTAGGAACTTTTTCCACGGTTAGTACTTGATCGGCATCTTGTTTCCTCAGGATGCTTGGATGTGTTAAGTATTCCACACGTATCACTCTTTTGAGACCGAACTTGATAGCTGAAGCCAACGTGGCCAAAGCATCTGCTTGGATGTTATTATCGATTGGGAATTTTGTATTTGGACGTGTTAGAATTGAGAAGCCAACTCCCGTGCTTTATCCAGGTCGGCAAACATGCTATCATCTCTGGCATTATGGTCTCCTGATATCTGCTTGGATACCAACCCTAAGTCGCAAAATACGTCAAGGTGACGATGCTCAAGGATAAGGCCTTATTTAGCCCTTCTATGAGAGCCTCACATTCTAACTCACTATTTAATGCCTCAAAGCCAAGTCATATAACTTGCTCGAGGATAGTGCGATATGGGGTGACTAACACTATTTCTACTCTGACTCTCTTTGTGTTGGATGCGCCGTCCACATAAAGAGTCCAATTTTTTTTATCTCAATCTGAATCTTCTTCAGTTGTTTGGTCGTCAGGCTTGGGGCTCTCCTCAAGTTGTTGTTATCTCGCAAACTCTGTGATGAAGTCTGCTAAAATTTGTCCTTTCAATGCCGTTCTAGGTTGATAATGAATATTAAACCTCTCTAGTTACACCGACTATTTGAACATTCATCCATACAGGTTGGCCTTTTTGAGGACAACTTATAATGGGAAAGAGGTTATGACTATGATATAATACGTTTTGAAGTAGTGTTTTAATTTGCATGAAGCTATCACCACTAAATAAGCCAACTTTTTCAATGAGAGATATCGCAGTTCGATGCCTAAAAATCTTTACTAACATAGTAAATTAGGTTTTGTTGTCCCTCCTTCTTGTAGACTAAAGTCGAGCTAATTGCATGATCGGACATTAACATTTACAGGTAAAGTGGATCCCCTGGGTTAGGAACTATGAGTAGGGGTGGTCGACTAAGGTAATTCTTGATCTCCTCTAGTGCCATTGAGCATTAATCATTGCATACTCCATTTGTAAATTGAGTTGGTTGAACAACTTGATGTATATGAACTTTGAGGAGCTTCCCTATCCCGCTAGTATCTTGTCCACATCCTAGTTAGCAATTCTGAGTGTGATTATTAGTGCGTCATGGTGTGGGGTCTTGACTCCAACCACGTGTAGTCTATCTCTTCCGGTTGACAATATTTACCATTAGTGGATTAGTCATATTGATCTAGAAAGCCTCTACAACTATAGTGATCTTCATTCTTACATCATTTCCTTTGATCTGAATAGGGTTTGAAGCTCCATGGATCACCAAAAATTCGTGCCCTAACTCGTCATCTTCTAGGACACTGTTTAACTTTTTCTCGCGTTTCGCCTGATTTTTCTCATATTTCTTCTCAACAAAATCATCTAGATGTCCTGTCCAAGCTAGTCCCTCCAGGTGTTATTTTAACACTTTGTAATTCTCTGTCGTGTGTTCGAGTTCCTTATACTAGGAACATCTTAAAGAGATGTTCCTTTTGGAAGGGTATTTTTCCATCTTTCTTGGACACTTAAAGTATTGCCACTCCTTGATCTTGTATATTGGTTCCTTGAAGATTATGTTAATGGCGCAATAAGCTTTACTAGGATCTGACTTCTCGTTTCCCTTTGATATACCATTCTGCTTCTTGTACCTTAGTGGGAGCAACGTCTTTATCTCTATTCTTGATCAGTTTTGTCGACTGTTTTCCTGATTTGCTTTTGTGAACACTTTTTCGACTTTGGCAGATTTTTCAATATTTGAAATAATATCGTCAATAATGGCCACCTCCTTTTTGGTTAGGGAGTGGTATAACATGGAGTTATTCGACAAACCGATTTTGAATGATGCCACTGCAACATGGTTGCTGCAGTCCTCCACTTCATTATAGACCTCCCAATACTGCATGACATACTCACGTAGGGTCTCTTGCGACTTCATCTTCAACATGAGGAGTGAATCCATCCTCTCCAGTTGGATGCTGCTTATAGTGGGCCTCACTGAAAAGGCCTCCACGAGTTATTTAAAACCGAAGATGGATGGGGTAACTTCTCTAACCACTTTTGCTGTACATTTATCGAGCTTGAGAGAAATATTCGGCCCATCAAAATTTCGTTGTTGTTCCAGAGTATCATGGCCTGGTGTTACGGGCGAACATAATCAATGGGGCCTATTTTCCATTGTATATTTTGAACCTTGGTGTAGTGAACTTCTTTGGTGAGTCAAAATCTTCAATCGATAAAGAGAATGATGATTTCATTTAGCTGATAAAGGCTCTTCTAGATAAATCCTTGGTAGTCCTGGCTGCTTGATGAGGTAAATGATCATCCATATCTCTCTCCATATGAGATTACAAAGTTCTTCTTTATCACGGCGGCTGCTAGATCGATCTCTCTTTTCTTGGTATCTCTTTTTGGTAGGAGAGGTAAAGATCGCACTGTGAACTCCTTCCACGACTGCGAAATTTACTCACCTGAGGGTTAGAAGAGTGAACTATCTCCTGGTGTTTGTGCTTATCCCTCTTAATCTCCCATTCCATCCTATCCAGACGACTCTGGAGGCGAGTGTTTCCTGTTGATGGCATGTAACTGCCTCTAGCTCGCGAAAGCGTTGCTCGTAAGTGTATATAATTATGATTTTTAATTGGATCGTGGTGGGTCATTTCCTTCTATTGTTTTCTTCTTTAGATGATGGTAACGGGAGATGAGGGTGCTCTGCTCTTGATGGATCTTGACCATGTATTTGACCCTGGGAGGGGCTTGTTTACTAAATTTTTCCCTAGAATAAACCAATGAACCATGCCAATAATCATGTTCAAATTTGACTTAATAATTTACATATTCATAAGATAATTCTCATATATACATTCTTGGGTTAATTACAATTCCACCCCCAAACTCTACCCCATTTTTCATTTTACCACTCGAACTTTCAGATAATTCTCATAAATATATTCCCGGCTTAATTACTCTTTCCTCCTTGAACTCTATCCCATTTTTCACTTTATCACCCAAACTTTCATTTTCTCCATTTTCCTCCCGAACTTCCTAAACGACTACAGTAAACTTCCACCGTTAACATTGTTATTTTTGGACGGAATAATGGGTCATGTGCATAGCATGTGACTTTTTAAAGGGTTCTTTTGACATTTTAAGCTCATATGTTAAAAAAAGATCTGTTTAAAAATAATTGTTCTCTTTCTCTCTCTCTCTCTCTCTCTCTCTCTCTCTCTCTCTCTCTCATGGCAACCATGGAAGCCCCCCGACCCCTCCACTATGGAATCCTATCTTGCTCCTTCCAATATCCCTCCCCATCCTATCTCTCGTCTCTCTTCACACACATATGCACACACGAAAACATACACACACACACACGAAAACATATACATAATGGGTATTGAAGCTAGGTATGTGTTTCTTGGATTTTTAATTTTTGTTGGGTTCAATGAGAAGGAAAATGGGTATTGAATCTAGGACTTTTTAAAAAATGGATGGAATGTGTATTGTGCAAGGGAAATGAGTGGTGTTTAAAGGGAATGACTTTATTTGTGATTTTTTTTGTAGGGAATTTATTTTTATTTATTTTTGGTGACACTTTGTTTTTATTTGTTGGAAGTTGTTTCTTTTATTGCACTACTAATTTGGAATTTATTTTGCTCCGATTATGTCTTTTTTTGAATGAATTTTTTGTGTTGAATTTTTTCGCGATTGTAATTTTTTGAATTAGTTTTTTTGTTGGATTTCTTTCTTCTGTGAACACCATTTTTTTTAAGTGAAACCAGTTTTCATATGTTGGAAATATGTTATGTTTTATGATGAGAATCATTTTTATTGAGGATTAATTTTTTTACGGGAAAACAATTTATTTGCTGGAAATCGGTTTTTTTAATGGAAATCATTTTTTTGTTTGAAATTTTGTTTTTTGCTAGAAAACAATTTTTTTTCTTAAAAACAATTTTGGTATTTCACGATTCATTTCAAATTTTCTTTTGTTGGAAATCATTTATTTTGATAAATAATTTATTTTACTGAAAACAGTTTTTCTGGAAATGTCTTTTCTATTTTTCTTAGGATTTTTGTAAACCTTTAAAAAAAGAATATTATTTTTACTTTTTGAATATTTTTCTATTATTTTTGACTTTTTAAAATTTGTTTTTTCTCGGTTTATTCGAACTGTTCAATATTTTTTCTACTATTTATAGACACTTTAAAGGATTTTTAATATATTTTTTACATTTTTTAAAATCCCGTTTATTCAAACTTTTAAAAAATGTTTTTGAATACTTAATTTTTTTTTCTATTATCTGGATAATTTTAAAAAAAGTATATAGTTTCTAGATTTTTAGAAGCTTTTATACGATCTTTTTAATCCTGCTATAATTTTAGATTTTTTTCCATTAATTTTGGATTTATTAGATTTTTTTCGATATTTTTTTATACTTTGTAAAATGTTTTCATTATTATTTTAAAAGTTTTAAAAGTTCTTTTGTCAGAAGTTTTTTAAATGCCGTTCATATTTTTACGTGTTTTTCTATAAATTTTGAAATATTTTTTCTATTAATTTTGGATTTCATTGAAAAATTAACATTTTTCATATTTTAAATGTTTTATGTAATTTATATTATTTTCATGATTTAAATTTTTTTAAAATATCCTTTTCGATTTCCAAAATTTGTAATTTTTTTCTATAATTTTCAGATTTTAAATTATTATTTAAATGATTTATTCTATAATTTTTATTTTTGAAATTTTATATTATTTTGGACAAAAATACCCTCACTTGCATGGCATATGACCCACTATTTCGTCCAAAAATGACCGATTTTAATGGTAGGGGGTTACTTGTAGTCATTTAGGAAGTTCAGTGAGTTAAATGCCAAAAATAAAAGTTCGAGGTATAAAGTGAAAAACTAGATAAAGTTTAGAGGGAAAAGTTTAGTTAACCCTGTATTCCTTTTCTAACAACATCAATACCGAGTTCAAAATATAATTTTATTATTATATCTTAAGAAGGTAATATGCATTTTAGGACTTGTAATAATGTTGGTAATGAATAAAGGACATTCAAATTATTTTTTTGTAAAAATAATTCTTATTTTTTTTAATTGATTTTATTTAAAAAAATTCCAACGTTACGATTGTTGCTTTCAAATTTCCAAAATACCACCCCACCCCATCCACCGCTACTAAATTGAAATTGGGTAAATAACCAATTTGGGCTGCTTTCCCCTTCAGATTGACGAAGAAGTATAGGGTGTGAAAGTATTATATGTCGGATTATAATATGGATGGTCCAAAAAATAACTACCCCAAAAATGATTTTTTATCAAAAATTAATTATTGAATTAAACAAGTTTACTAACCCAATTAACTAAGCACCAATTTTAAACGATTGATATGATAAACCGATTAACTAATTTATCTTAACCTAAACTATGCATCTAGGTGAGTGTAGGATAAAATGAGTAATTCAATCCACAATGACCGATATACAAGAAAAATCCAAATGAAACAACACTCTGAAAGCCCAACCAACGCAACTCTCCATGATAAGGAATTATACAAGTTAGATAGGGACTTTGATTAAGGGTGAAAAGCGACGCACGTCAAGCACTGATCGTTGTTTTCTGTTCATCACCTCAATACAAAAACCTAAATTACGAGTGCAATTGCGATACAAGTGTAACAGTAAGCCGGGTATCGAAAATTCACAGAGACGAGTTGCTAGAATATTATTTGGTTTAATACTTCAGAAATAAAAGTGAAAAAGATAAATATGAACAAAAAAGAAAAGATGCACAAAAGGGAAATATTAATCTAGGCGTGTATTTAAACTAGATTAATAAAACGGTAAAACTATAGGTTGCGTCGAATATCCCTCACTTGAGTTAATTAGTATAAAATGGTTACATGGGTTGACGAGTTATTACGAATGCGTCTCGTTTCGACAGTTCATTGAATCAAAGGTTGTCACATCCCTAAATTCTCATAAAAGCCTAATAAGATTTTGGCGTCAACAAATACCCCGAAAATTACGCACGCAAGGTCGTAAGCACGGAGCATACATGATATACCCCGTCAAATCTCCTAAGCATAATAACTAGGACAACGCACTCGAAATAGACCCGTAAACTCCATCACCAAAGCAAATCAACATGTCAACCGGAAATGAGTTCAATCTGACACGACCTAGACTAGCTTAGCTAGAAAGCATATTAAAAATGCGGTAAATGAAAGCGATAAATAAACGCAATAAAACTACACTAGAAAGTACGGAAAGAAAGCATGTAAATCCACTACACCAAAATGGTCAAATTGGCACCCTTTAAGCGGCTAGCCTTATCACGGTCATTGACCGTGATAAAAAAATACGCGTTTTTTTATTACGGTCATTGACCGTGACAAGTACAGTTATCACGGACTTGTCACGGTCATTGACCGTGACAATCCTATAAAGTTGCCACGGTTAATGACCGTGACATGTCCGTGACAGTTATGTCAGTAAAAAATCCTCCCTCTTCTTTTTTTTTCCCACCGATTCTATTCCGTTCATTTCTCTCTCTCTCTCTCTCTCTCTAGTGTCTGCTCTCTCTCTCTCTCTCTCTCTCTCTTTGGTATGTTCTCTCTCTATGTCTCCTCCATTTATGTATATGTGCGTGTGTGTATATATGTGTGTGTAAATATGCGTGTGTCTATATATGTGGTGTATATATGCGTGTGTGTATGTGTGTGTGTGTGTGGGGGGGGGAGGTAGGCAACAGGGCCGGGGGGAGGGGAGGGGAGGGGGTGTATGTGCGTGTGTGTGTGTTTGTGTGTGTATATATGCGTGTGTGTATTTTTTTTAATTAAATTTTTATTGATTTATTAGATATTTTCCCTCATATTGTAGTACCCATTGTAAAAGAATTGATTGATTTAATATTGACTGGTTGTTAATTTTTTTTGTAAATTAATAGTTAGTGCCCCTTCCATATGCAAGTAGGATTACCCCTCATTGTAAATTAGTAAATTAATAATTGTATACTTTAATTGATGAAAAGAATTAATTGAGTAGATGAATTAGAAGGAGTACGGGATACACATTTGTTTTTGACATTGCAGTTGGATTATAGTGGATCGATGTTGGGTTGGTTAATTTTAAAAGTGGCATAACCACTGGATTATTGTCCATATGGGGATGGGATTTTTTAACTTTATTTGAAAATTACTTTGTGTAACGAACGATATATATATAGTATGATAATTAAATAAAACATACTTGAAATTACATATAGTGCGCATATATACTAGCCTTCTAGTTCTTATGCGTACGCATTCAATAGCCCTTAGACCCATTCGAGAGTCATTACCCCTGTAATGAGATCTCTCGAATTGTCCCATTTGGACAGTTTGGGACTGCATAATTTTTGTATAATAATATTCTTACTGGCTTAAAGTTGTTACTTTTGGAGGAAGTTCCGCAGTCGTATCCTAATGTTCTCTGGGTACATACTAGATTGACAAGTGTGACTGCTATTTCAATTGATCAATTGAAATAACACTCACACTTGCCAATCTACATCGTGTACTTGGAGAACTACAGGGATATGCTGCCAAATTTTTCTCAAACCATAACAATGTGCATGAGCTGTTAAGTATATTACAGAAAAATGTGGTCTTGAATGGGATAGGGCCACTCACCCTTTAGAGGAGATAGAGGAAATAGAAGTTTCTATTATAAATTGAATTTGAATTTGAAATTTAAAAATTGAATATAAATAAGACATAATTAAATGAAACATACTATAAATCTAAGTTTTGTTTATACTAATCCATGAATATACGCTTCTTACCTTTAATAGGTGATTATTTGTGGTAGCTGTGATGAGATATCCAAAATTAAAAGAGAGGATGGGTGAGATAAATAGAATGGAGGATGTGTTTCGCAGAGATGCTAATGAATTTGTGAAATACGTAAAGAGATGTCATAATTATGAAGAGTTTCCGTGTCCGTGTCCGTGTGCTAGGTGTGAGAATGGTAAGGTGTGAAAAAAGTTGAACTACATTTGTTAAGATCGGGTATGCAAGATAGTTATCGATTTTGGAGTTTTCACGGTGAATTAAAAGTTCCTTTTGTCCCCGAACAACCTTCACAACAACCTTCAACAATTAGGATAGATGTATAAGGGGACGACGTAGATCATAATATGTTAGATGATTTAGTTGATGATGCGTACGGAGTTTATGAAGCAGAGGAGAATGAGGTTACTGATGATGTACAAGGTTTAAGTGCTTGTGAAGATATCACGATAAACCTTGACAATTACTACCAAAGTTTAAAATTTAAGGCGACCCATCCCTTATACTCTTATTGTGAGAAAGATCAAACAACTTTACATGTCATGGTTGGCTTGCACAGTTTGAAGATGCAGTATGGTTTGTCTGGCACTAGTGTGACACGAATTCTGAAATGGGTGAAGGGGTTACTACCCAAGGAGAATACGCTTCCAAATAGCTATCCAGTTATGAAGAACAGTTTGAAAGATTTGGGAATGAAGTATAAATCGATTCATGCTTGTGTGTATGACTGCATACTATACCGAAAGGAGTATGAAAATCTTGATCGTTGTCCAATTTGTGATGAACCTAGATATGTCCAATCTACTAGTAAAGAAGGCACAAGCTCAAAAGTGCCTCAAAAAGTGTTGAAATATTTTCCCGTTGGGCCCAGATTAAAGCGATTTTTCACAGTACCATGGATAGCGGAGGCAATGACTTGGCATGCTAGGGCAGAATAGGGGTAATCTCATGCGTCATCCTATTTATTCTACAACTTGGAGGATGATGAATTATGAGTATCCCGATTTTGCTCGAGAACAATGTAACATTCATTTGGCTATATCAACATATGGTTTCAATCTATTTGGAAATCTAAGTACCAATCAGAGTGTATGACCAATTATCCTAGCCCCACTAAACCTCCCTCCTTCACAGTGTATGGGACTTGAATTTTCGATGATGTCTTTGTTAATACCTGGGCCAAAGGCACCAAGTGATGACATCAACGTCTACCTGGCTCCTTTGGTAGAAGAATTAAATGAGTTGTGGGAAGAGGGTGTGCAATCATTTGACTCTTTTAGAAAAGAAGAGTTTACGCTGAAAGCTATGTTAATGTGGGCAATTCATGATTTTCAGCTTATGGGACATTATCCGGTTGTGTAGTACATGGTTATTTGGGGTGTTTGAGGAGAGGAGACTGAATCTCTTCGTCTATCCTTTAGCTCAAAAAATGTATACCATTGCTATAGGAGGTTTTTACCCCCGACTCATAGTTTCAGATTTGAGAAAGGTTCCAATTATGCTACTCATAATTGGCATCTGATCATGCAATTGGTTCCTCTATTGTTTAAGTACTGTTTCTCCAACCACAAGGATTTGCGGAGGGCTATTATGAAAATTAGTATTACCTTCTCACTCTTAGGGGTGATCAAAAAAATCGCCCGACTCGAAAACCGAACCGAACCGGCTCGAACCGAACCGAACCGAAACTGCCATTTTTTTTAGCCCGGCTCGGCCTACGGTTTACGGATATAAAAAACCGACCATGTCGGTTCGATTGTCGGTTTATACATGTGAAAAACCGATTCAAATCGAACCGACCCGAAACCAATATATATATTAAAAAAAACCTAAATAACTTATATTTTTATATCCAAAAACCATTACCCACCTTTAAAAACCGGCCCAAACCGCAAACCGCCCTTAAAAAAACCAGCACAAATATGAAACCGTCGAAAACCGAACCGAACCGAAACTGCCGTGAACCGAAATCGAAACCGACGGGTTTTTTCATAGTCGGTTCGGTTTCGGTCTGACCTTTTCCAACCGAACCGATCGGTTCGTTTTGGATTAGGGTCCAAAACCGACCCGAACCGACCCGTGAACACCCCTACTCACTCTTGTATGAGAAGGTAGTCAATCGAGAACACATAGTGGCCGCAAAATTGGCGGTGACCGAAGCGATTTGTGTGTTGGAGAAGTACTTTCCTCCAACATTCTTTGACATAAGTGTTCACTTGTTGATACACCTATGCAACGAGGCACTTATTTGTGGTCCAGTTAGATATCAGTGGATGTATCCGTTTGAAAGATTGATGAAAGTTTTTAAAGATTACGTCAAGAATAAGCAATACATTGCAGGATCAATTGTAGAGGAATACATCACCGTGGAGTCATCAATATATACTCGGGAATATATGCTTGACTCGACCAGCGTTGATGACATTGATGAGTTTGTCAATAATGGTGGTCATGTGATGGGAAAACGAGTGAAATTAACGAGTTTACAATATGAACAAGCAGTTTGTTATCTATTTGACACACATGAATATGTTGAAGAATGGAAAAGTAAGTTTAAATTATTTTAACGTTTAACATTATTTTTGAATATTTTAAATTATTTTATACATGATTAATTTTGTAATATGCAGAAAATATGAAGCCCCTGAGAACAATAAAATGGTAAAAAATAATGGTACAACTAGACAGCGAATTTAGGCTGTGGTTATCACAAGAGGTAATTACAATGAAAATGACCGTTATATAACGTTACATTACGCTCAAACTTTACAACTAATATAATTAATTTATCTATATTCTCAGCTCTTAAAGACGGGTGATGCGACATCAAGGCTTGTACGTCTAGCCACTGGACCCTTGTTCGTGGCACAAGAGTACAAAAAATATTTTATTGTGACTGGGTAAGAGTTGAGGATAAAAATGCTTGTAAAGTTGATCCTATGACCAATTTGACCATGGTTGACTTGTCCAAGTTGAAGAGCAACGACCACGTGAGCGATGAGCCATTTGTTTGTGCATTTCAAAAGGTTAACCAAGTGTTTTACTCGGAGTATATCAACAACGACCTGTGGTCAATTGTCCTACACGCGCCAAAGTGTCTAAATAGTAGTGTGGATGACTTGGCTGCTCCTACCAAATATTAGTCCATTTTTGATGATAACCCGAATTTGAAACAATTTTTCAATTTGTAATAAATATTCCAATTTGTACTTTATCAATCCATTTTTAATGATTTTAATTGATTTGCACTCTATCATTTTCACTCTTGTGTAGTGTGCGCGTGTGTGGGCAGTAGGGGTAGGGGTGGGGGTGGGGATGTTTCGGATTTTTAGTAATTGTACATATTATGAGCTAGATGCTGTTATTTTGGAATTCAGAATTGAGGTGTTAAGCAGTAACAATTCATTTGGATTTGTAGTAATTGTACATATTTACATGTCTTCTTCTAATTCATTTTGATTTGTACTAATAACAACATTTTTTACAGCAAATGTCTTCTTCAAGTATTAAGGCGAGGATGATGATGCTAATTATGATGATGTCGTCTAGGCTCGATGGTAGCGGAGGCGACGAGAGCTCCTCGGCCCCTAGGCTCCCCAAATATGGCTTCATCGCCGACACGTGCGAACTTTGATGATCCACTCGCCTATTTGGCTCCGTTCAACCGACCGATGTTGACACTTGGTTGGCCGAGCGTGTTTTTACTGGACATATTTGATGGCCAACAGATAGGGCAGGGGTTGAGGGACCCGAATACCGTCCAGGGTATGCCACTTCATGGACGTTTACTTCAAGACATCGAGTCCAAGGTGCTCGCCACGCATGTGATACCCGGAAAGGAGAACTCCCCCTTGTGGTTGTGCAAACAATGCGGTACGATGTATATTGTTGGGTGTATCAATTCGTATATCGTGTGACTTACTCACCTCCTCAGAGCTAACCTTACCGCAGACATGTAGTGACATTATTTGAATTGAATTGTTTTAAGTTGTTACATTTGAATTATATTTGGATTATATCGTGATGCATATTATTTTGAATGTATATTTGTATTATCTCTATTTTATATGGATATATGATGTTTGAACAGGTACAACGTTGCTATAACAGGTACAAATATACTACTGGGTAGTGGCAGTGGCCAGACTGCCCAACAGATTTTTTTTCAATTCTGCCCAGAATTATCACGGTTATTGATCGTGATAATTTTTTAAAGAGTGTCACGGGTTTGTCAGGGTTTATGACCGTGACAAAACTCGTCAAGGTCATAGACCTTGACATGACCGTGACAATTCTAATGAACTTGTCCCGGTCAATGACCGTGACAAGTTCGTGACCACAAAAGTTATCACCCCCATAATTGTCACGGTCATTGTCCTTGATAATTCCAACTTGTCAAGGTCAATGACCATGACAATTCGGCAGATTTGGTGTAGTGACCTAATTATGAAAGCATGTAAATTAACTAAAAAATAAGTAAAGAAAGGAAGACAACTATATTAGAAAGCTTACATACATCAAAGTGGGAAAAACACCCAAAGTGGTGGAGTACGGCAAAGCTCCATACAAACCCTAACGTAATGTAAAATGTAAGATATTTCTCTCAAATGAGAGAAAAGAGTATTTATACAAAACCCCTAAAATGGCAAACTTGTAAATAGAATGGCTGAGAGAAACAGGGGATCGATTGATCGACCCCTTTGGTCGATCGATCAAGATTCAGCTCACTATCTAAGATCGAAGGCAAATATCTGAAGGACCGATCAATCGACCCTTTTGGCCGATCGATCGATCAAGCAAGTCTCAGCCAAATCCCCCCTGTTTTGGTTTAATTGGAAATCTCTTTCGCTAAAATCGTCGTAACTTCTTCATTCGAACTCGGAATCATGCACCGTTTGTGTCCATACGAAGCTTGCGAGGAGGAATACAACTTCCATGTATATGTCGGGCCAGGTTCCTAAACTATAAATTGACCAAATTGCCCTTGTGCGTGCGAATATGTACGAAACTTGAGCAGAATGCGTTCGAACTTCATACTTGGTACCTAAATACCTACAAAAGCCCAAGTATGCCTCATATAGCATGTTAAAAATATAAATCCGAGGTTGTCTAGTTAATTGGCTTAAATATAAAGATTAAGGCACCCGAGGGGGCTAAAATGCGTAAGTTCGAGGGATGAAATACGCAATATTTGCGTATTATTAGACTTACACAACGACTCGATGGGTCTTCTATCCTTCTTCCTCTCCTCCATAATGACACATAAGAGTTCACCTACGCAGTTTCATAAGGCGTGAGCCCACACACGCCTAGATATCCACCGATACAGGCTCAACAACCATCAAAGATGGAGTGCACTGTGTGTAAACAAACCAAACACGAAATCTGCTGCACGAAATAACTACTCAAAAGATGTAGAGTATAAACCTTGATCCCACAAACTAGATTTCAAAGCATATAATAGATGAAACTTGGATCTTCAAATAGTTTGGTGTAAACAGGGTTTGGATTTGAAAAAATTGATCATGTATGATTACACAAACTCGGAGAGTTTTTGTAAGTGTTTGGGAGCTTAAAAATCATGAAAAAGTATAAAATGAAACTGCTGCTCCGCAACCCTAATTATACCAGGTTTTCTGAAAATGAGATATGGATGAAAAACTTGAAGACAACGTAGTCTTTGAAAAACACGGGACCTCGTTCGAACGAAGTGCCTAATCCCATTCGAACCAATATCTAATGACATTTTCGACGAGAAAACAATATAGACTCAAAACGGGTCATTGGATGTTTCGTTGGATCCTAATTTTAACGAGGTTCAATAAATCATTTGAACGCCATAACTAATATTGTTAAACGACTAGATTTTTTTCTAAAAAACATTTTAAAAAACCAATAATTAAATATCCAAGGACCAAGATATATGCATTCATACCTGAGAGATCCTTGGAAGTTGAAGACAAAAGTTTACACTAAACACGAATCAATGAATGTATAACTTCTAACTTGGCATCTATGTCTTCATATAAACACGTCATAGGCTTGACAGGTAAACACATTCAAATCATAACCTATGACTCAAAGGTTTTATCTAAGTATGGAATAAGCCAAAATACATGTAAATTGACTATATAGAAAATTTGTCCTTACAAATCTTCCCCTTTAGCAATTTAAAATAAAAAAATAAAAAATAAAAACCTATGGGCTTTCAATCTTTATAAAATACTCAATACCCAACTTCTCAAGGAAAAAGAACAAACGCTCGATTGATACAAACGATGAGTAGCTTTGATCTTGTATAAATGTTGCCACATCTTTGTAAATCTGCACACTTAAATATACTTTCAAATGCAAAGAGAACATAAAAATATACATATGCATATGAATAAATCCTTTCCCCTTTTTTCTAACAGCCTCTACCTAAGATAAAACGTCCCCCCTTAAGAAAAAAATATCCACCATACTATAAATATTGAGATAACATTTCTCCTCTTTTTGTTCAGGAATGGTGAATAATAAATCCATTTCTCCCTAGTATGGACAATCCCCCCCCCCCCCCCCCCCCCAAGTGAAACAAGGGTAAGTATATAGGAAAACGTATATCATGTAATGATGTATAGTGAAACAAATAATGATAAATAACTCTGCAACACAAGAACAAATAATCCAAACAATGATCAATTAATATTAATTTTGAAACAAAAGATACCAACTTAAATACACAAGAAATCGTAAGATGCCAATATAAATAAATCAACAAAATATATCAAGGTAATCATATAACATACCATATAAACCACTTGAAAAGAAGATGAACATATGTCATACTTGGATCAAATGCAAATGCAAAGAATCAAAACATAAGATACGATTTATATAAATATGCAAAAGATATTAATGATGCGCGCGCGCGCACACTCACACATATACATTATGTCATAAGTGTGTCTAAATAACATGTGGTAAAAAGAGTGAAGGGGCATTTTTTTTTAACAAAATAAGACTTTTATTCAAATGAGAAGAAAAGCCATTCTCAGGAGGCAAATACAATAATTAATTATAAAGAACCTTGAAATCTCTGATGAATTCTAAATCAAGTCTAGACTTGATTCCTAAGAAAGGCCTAGCTCTAAAGATATCAATGATGGACCGATAAGAGTGAAATGATGTGAACTAGAAATATAAAAATTATGACCCAACCACTCAAAGGTGTCCAAGGAGTTCTATTTGACCGCATTAACTTTATCAATCAAAGATTAAGTCTCATCGTGAAAGATAAAGTAAAATCATAATGGACAAACACGCACAATTTATATTGGCCAAGAAAATATTGATGATTCTCAAATCAATAGCATCAAACAAAAATTAACTACGACTTTATGTGAAAATCCATTGATGTTTAACTTATAACACCCTCAAAATTATCATATAATAATTTTTTACACTTTTCTTTTCAAGATATCTATTTTTCAAGCATCAATGAAATTTTTTTGGCCTCGGCATTTCTTTTTTGCCTCACAAATTTTTAGGCTCTTTCTAACGATGTCATGCAAAGACAATTTCTCCTTCCTTAATGCTTTTCCCTGTACACTCATATTTTTTAATACATCAAGAAACTAACGGACAATGGATCTTACATGCACAAATTCCCCATAGTAAAATATATATGTATGTGACAAGATTGTTAGGAGAACACATCACTTATATCATGTAACATATGAAGTTAAAATCCAAACAAACTCATGCATGTGTGCCCAGAGGCATCTGCAAAGTGAATCCATTAAGAAAATCAAGGTCGAACTACTCCATGCAAGCATCATTAAGAAAAATTCAAGCATTGATAATCATAATCAAATATCCTAGCCACATGGATACATGGAATGAAGTGAATTAAAACACACTGATATGCCACACAAAATTTGTAAAACTAAACTACATAAACAATTGTTTTTGAGTTTTTAAACATTTTTCCCAAATGAAACCAATATAAAAAACAAATTCAAAATGCAAAGAAGATCTTTTTGTGTTTTCCTCAATAAGACCAAATAAAATAAAAATAAAAATATAAAAGACTCAAACATTATACAACTAGCGATATCATATATCGTGAAGCATAAAATCTACTGTAAGAAAACATGCAATCACTATTGAGAAGAGTGCGCGTGCGTTCAAATAGAGATATTATTTAATTAAACTCAGTTTTTATCAATTAAGTCCTAAACATGCATCTATATGTGATTGAATAAGATGATAAAACATGCAAGAACATTCAAACACATACAAGTGAGGAAAAATCCCCCAATGGGGCAAAACCTTTTATTTTTACTATAATATTGTAAGGAACGGTTACACGGATTACAGTAAAAATACAGTGACACAGAAATACCCGCCGGCGTCGGTTCTATAGTCGGCGGCTGGAACTTTTCCTTTCCAGGAGGGCAGAATGAAGAAGAAGGACGATTTTCTCCACAAGGGTTGAACAAACACAAGATTTTGTTCTTGGGTTACAAAATTGATTCACAAAGGTATGAAAAGTTGTGTGAATCAAAACAAGAGTCTTGGGTATCAAAAAGGTGAGGACTTAGAGTATTTAGGACTCTTAAAATCATCTATGAAAGTCTTACAAAACAAATCCCCGAAGTTAGTTTAATTAAGGAAACTTGGGCCGGAAAAATCTCAAGCAGATCTGATCGATTTTATCTCAGGCGGATCGGTCCGCTTCTGATGACCGATAGCGGATCAGTTCATTTTCTAAATGGGCCTCTTCGGTTTGCATTCGATCCGGGGTTCTCTGTTTTGAAGCAATAGCAGATCAGTCTGACTTGAAGGCGGATCGGTCCGGGTATGCAGAAATCTAATTCCAAGAGGAAAATACTTTGATATTCGGATCCGTTGATGGAGATGTGATCTTGAATTTCTTCAACGATGTAACAGCGTACGACATAGAAATTGATAATGGACAAAATGTCCTTACAAATCTCCCCCTATGTCTATGCCGGTACATACATAAAAAATCCGAATTATCAAATATCAAATTTGCCTATACACATCTACCCTTCCATGAACCCAAAACTGGAAAGATACAAATGAATAAGACTTCATCGTTCGTTCTTCAACTCTTCAGGAATCTCAACACTTTTCTCATCAGGGTGTGCAATTCAGAGATCATCAAAGAAATACCTACAGACATGAGATAAAGAAAAATACCAAGTGACGTATCGAGTTTGAAATGAGATAAACATAGATACTAATTTAAAATAGATCTCATCATTTTAAAACTCCAAACTCCAAACTCCCCCATAACATGATAATTCTTTCTCCCCCTTTTTATGATGTCCCTAAATAGACAAATGAGAAGAATAACTTAAACAATCAGAGCCGGGGTGTCAGAAGGGAATAAACCGCTATTTTTGAAATTTTCAAACTTTTTCACACAAAATATATAAACAAAGAAACACACCATGAAAGAACGCAAAACAACCAAGTCGTTGATAGCGTAAATGTAGGGGTGTGATCAATTTCGATAGGAAAATCAATGCATACAAACATGACATATGTGCACGATGAATATCGGATACTCCTAATGAATGAACTCAAAATTTTCCTTTAGTGTAAAAAAAGGGTGGTAATATGAGACATTGACTCAATCAAATCAACAAATCAAAGCTCAAAGTGATTTCCACACCAATAACGTCCAAGACTATTTCATGCTTTGTCAGGACTTTCAAGGAAGTGTAAACCCATTTATAGTCTCCAACCAAACTCCCTCAGATATATATTTTGAATAGAGGCGTTCTAAATTCTCAAACTTTGGAGAATTGATGGTGAAACCTAATGACCCATATTTGGCATATATTGCTTTTTATTTCCTTTAATTTTTTTCGGGCTCTTTTAACCTCTTTGGACCTCGGATAATAATAAAATTCCTCAATTTTTTAGGTCCTTTTTAACGGTGGCTTAAAATCACAAAGGCTGAATGAACCTTTCGCAGCCCTTCCCCGTTGTCAAATAAACACACAGTCTCACCAAAACGGTTTTTACATGCATTCCAATCTTGTCAAGTTTTATCGCATATTGTTAGTTGTATAGACATAATTGAGATGGAAACACTCAAGCCAATATGTGATAAACAAGTACAATAATCAAATAAAGTCGTGCATGTGTGCAATAAAGGAGATAGGAGTCAAACATGTAGAAAGATATCATCAATCATATCTCAAAGACTCAAATCAATGTAAAGCACATGAATGCAATGATGTAGCATCTCAAATCTCTATCAAACAGTCATGTGGATGAATGAAATGAATTTGTGACTTGGCTATCTTAAATGCTCATCCATAAAAGGTGCAAAAAAATACAAAAATCTTTTTGTGCTTTTCTATAATTTTTATAAAAAGAAAATCTTTTTGGATTTTTTCAAAAAATATATAAAAAAGCAAAAGTAATAATACACATGATACAAACTAGCAATATGAAGTATCTGATATGAACATTAAAAAGCATCCTATCCTAGACACGGACCTACCCCTCAGTCAACTTTGCAAATTCCTAAAGACTTCCTAAGACTCTCAAATCTAAGGGAATCTAAAGGTTTCGTGAAAATATCGGCTAACTGACGGCCGGTGGGAACGAAACTCAGGGATACGACATTCTGCTCAACTAACTAACGTATAAAGTGCTCGTGTATCATGATGTGCTTTGTGCGCGAATACTGGACTGGATTGCAGGATATGTGTATCACGCTCATGTTATCACAGAAAATGGTCATGGTGTCCTTTAAAATCCTATAATCCTCCAGTATTTGCTTCATCCACAAGAGTCGCGTGTAACAACTCCCGGTGGCGATGTACTCAGCCTCCGCGATGGACAAAAAGATGGAGTTTTGCTTCTTGCTCAGCCAGGAGACAAGAGCAGAACCAAAATAGAAACACCCACCAGAAGTGCTCCTACAACCATCTACATCCCCGGCCCATTCGACATCCGATTAGGCGGACAAACGGTCATCGGTATCAAAGGAATACCAAATACCGTATGAGAGAGTCCCACTCACGTATTTAATAATACATTTTAGAGCAAGTAAATGTGATTCTTTCGGGGATGCCTGATATCGCGCACAGAATCCAACACTAAAGGCTATATCGGGATGACTAGCAGTCAAGTAGAGAAGAATACCTATCATACTCCGATACAAGGTTTGCTCTACGTCCTTGCCTGAAGTGTCCTTACTAAGCTTGGAAGTGGTACTCATAGGTGTACGGGCATGCTTAGCGGAGTCTAACCCAAATTTCTTCACTAGGTCTCTAACATACTTAGATTAGGAGATGAACATCCCATCCTCTAGCTGACGAACCTGGAGACCAAGGAATAAAGTAAGCTCACCAACCATGCTCATCTCAAAATCACTTTTCATCTCCTTCTCAAAGTTATGTGCTTGTTGGGAGCACGTGGATCCAAAGACTATGTCGTCCATATTGACCTGGGCAACCAAAATAGCACCGTCATCTCTCCTGACGAACAACATCATATCAACTCCCCCTCTTTTGAATCCACGACCTAAAAGATAGGAAGTAATCCTCTCGTACCAAGCACGGGGTGCTTGCTTCAAACCATACAAGGCTTTCCTCAGATACTAGACGTGCTCTGGGTGCTTAGGGTCTTTAAACCCTTTCGGTTATTCCACGTAAACCTCCTCCTATAGAATACCATTAAGAAAGGCACTCTTGACATCCATCTGATATAACATGAAGCGCAGATGACATGCGATGGCGAGTAGTAAGCGGACGGACTCAAGCCTCGCAACAGGAGCAAATGTCTCCCCAAAGTATACAACTTCTATCTGTGTGCAGCCTTGAGAGGCCAACCTAGCCTTGTTTCTGATTATGGTACCATTTTCATCTATTTTATTCTTGAAAATCCATCTGGTGCCTATCACATTAGTCTCACTAGGTCGGGGGACACGTTCCCAGACATTGTTCTTTTTAAACTGAAGCAACTCATCCTGCATAGCAGATATCCAGTCTTCATCCTTGAGTGCTTCTTTGTGGTTATTGGGCTCCACTTTGGACGTGTAGCATAAATGGCTAACAACGTTCTCTAGCTGAGCGCGAGTCTTAACCCCTAGAGTGGGATCACCAACAATGGCAGAAGGGTCATGACTCTTGAGAACCCAAGCAGGTGTGTCCCCTAATGCAGGAGTAGGGTCCACAGAGTGTGGGTGAGGTACAAGTAAATTACTGCCAGAAACATCCTCATCCTCACACTGAAGGCTAGAATCAATAAATGCCGAAGGTTCGTCATCTTGCACGGTGACATTTATTGACTCCATAACCTTAGAGCTTTTAAGGTTAAAAACTCGATACGCTCTACTATTTGATGAATAGCCTAACAGTATTCCCTCGTCGCTTCGGGAGTCAAACTTTCCTAATTGCGCTCGATCTCGTAGGATGTAGCATTTACTCCCCAAAACATGAAAATATGCAAGGTTGGGTTTCTTGCCACTCCATAATTCATAATGCGTTTTAAGTGTGTGTGGACGCAGGTAAACCCTATTCATCGTGTGGCATGCGGTATACACTACCTCTGCCCAAAATCTCCTAGAAACCTTATGACCTAGAAGCATAGATCTAGCCATTTCTTGGATCGTCCTACTATTTCTCTCAACAATCCCATTTTGCTGAGGAATCTTCACAACAGAAAACTCATGTTTGATCCCAATGCTATTACAGTAAAGATCTTTCTTTGCTTACTTAAATTCAGTGCCATTGTCACTACATATCCTGTTAATAGTGACTTCGTGTTGATTTTGGAGGACACGACACTAGGTCGTTAAAAACTCCACAGTATCGAATTTTTCCCTCAGAAAACCTACAATCGAGTATCTGGAGAAATCATCCACCATCACGAGGATATACCTCTTACCACCCAGACTCTCAGTACGAGTAGGACCCATAAGATCCATGTGAATAAGATCAAGTACACAAGAGGTGGTAATGGAATGAACTTCCTATGGGGTCTACGAATTTGTTTTCCCAACTGACAGGGTCCACAAACCATCGAAGTTGGCTTTCCAAGTGATGGTAAGCCACGTACTAGGTCTTTTTTTGCTAAACGAGTTAAATCTCTAATGTTCACGTGACCTAGACGTTGGTGCCACAGATCCATAGGAGTGATCGTGGCGCTGTTGTAGACAAGTGAGGATGTGGGATCAGTCCCATAGCAATTATCCTTTGTCCTCACCCCTCGCACTAAAAGTTTACCGACATGATTGTAGACATGACATGCATCCCGGTCAAACTTTACGGCAAAGTCAGCGTCGCACAACTGGCTAATGCTGAGAAAATTTGCTTTCAAACCTTTGACGTACAAAACATTCTCTAGCTTAGGAAATCCTGGTAACTCTACAGTACCATGTCCTATAATGATAGACTTTCTCCCATCTCCAAAGGTGACTCTGCCATCCTGATAATCCTCAAGAGACGTAAAATATAAGGCATCACCTGTCGTATGTCTTGAGCACCCACTATCAAAATACCACTGTGAGGTATTATGTGCTTTGAGAGCGACATGAACAACAAAGGCCTTTTTATATTTCTTAGGTACCCAAGAAGTGGTGACCTTTTGTTTACCTTTATTGTTGCTGGTTTTAGCCAGAATGTGAGAAGCATTCACTGACGGTGAAGACATCCATCGGAATTCCTCCATCAAACTCTATAATGTGGCAGCTAAAAACTCAACTCGCTCTCTCAGATTGGTAAAATCATCATTATGATATGGTGGAGCAGTAGTATGTCGTGTCCGACTCATACTATAGCAAAACTCCCTGAGGTGGCCTTTTCTTTTGCAATATGTACAAAAGA
The DNA here is from genome assembly GCA_949130495.1 of Sambucus nigra. NCBI lineage: Eukaryota > Viridiplantae > Streptophyta > Magnoliopsida > Dipsacales > Adoxaceae > Sambucus > Sambucus nigra. The sequence goes on along the minus strand of OX422224.1, from coordinate 165,704,312 downwards.
ACACACTCAAAGGCAAACCTTGGTTTGCTTTTCTTGGTCGAACACTCCTTCGAGGTTTTTGACGATGGCCAAAAGGAGTCGTAGTAAACTCAAGAACTGGTCCAGGTGCAATTTGGGACGTGGATGAACCATCATAACCTATTCCCTGCCTATCACCAAAACCTAAAGCGGGGCCTAGGAGCATCTTTCCCATCTTCCCAGATATGTCCTCGATTTGTACCTTGACTTCCCGTGCTCTCTTCAGATCATGAGTAAGCTGGTCTAAAAGAGCTTCAAGTTTCTTTCGAGTCTCCACGGAGGAATGGATCTCACTCGTAAGACTAGCCACTTGTTTAGCTTAGTCCCTTCTCTCTTTCTCAAAACAACTCTCTCTCTCTCTCTCTAAAAACTCTCTTTCTCAACACAGGCAGACTCTCTCTCTCTTAAGGTAGTGCAGGTGGAGGACTCTCTCTCTCTCACTTTTCTTAAATCTTCCTCTAACGCGGTGATCCTAAGAACTAACGCTTTGTTACGATTTTTAGTTTTAAATGACTCAGAATAAAGCTCGGCGTAGGCGCGTTGAATATCACTCTCTCTCTCACTTGTGTCATCCTCCCCGTCACTCACATCGCTCTCAATATCGAGGTGTCCCTGTCAAGAAGCATCCTCATCGTCGTGAGGAGCACTAGAAGTACTCACATGACTAGCCATGAATGTGGTGAAGTTACACTCATGCGGTGACTCATCTCCAGAATCTACCGACTCGACCTCACCGTCGTCACTAAGGGTAGCATTAAGGACAACTTTACCCTTTTCTCTGTTCAGCCTAGTAGCACACTCAAAAGCTCTATGACCCCTACCGTCGCACTCAAAGCATCTCTCACTTTCTTTCTTAGGAGGATCTTTAAAATCTTTTTCATTTTTCATTTCAAACTTATTTTTCTCAAACTTCTTTTTATCTTTAAAATTACTATTTTTCTTAAATTTGAAAATTCTCTTGAAATTTTTAGCAAATAGTGCCAAATCATCTAAGTCAAAATCACACTCAGAATCAAACGTATCAGTCTCTCTTTTTCTAGATGACTCTCCCCTCTTTCTTACCGACCCCTCACTCTTTCTCTCCTGGGCATTAAGTACAATTCCCTTATCTTTAGACTTGACAGATTTAGGAAACATATCAATTTCATACGTTTGTAAGTTTCCTACATGTTCTTCCAATTTAAGCGTATTTAAATTACCCATAGAATTTAACACAGTGACTTTTGGGATAAAACACTTACGCAGTGATCTAAGAATCTTTTTAACAACTCTAGCATCAGGAATGTGTTCACCAAGATTAGAGCTAGTGTTAACAATATTAAACAATCTAGCATAAAATTCATCCAAACATTCAGATTCAAGTATGGTGATTGTTTCAAATTGAGTTGTTAAATTTTGCAGTTTAGACTCTTTCACAGCATTGGTTCCTTCATGGATAAGTTGCAAAACATCCCATGCCTCTTTTGACGTGGTGCACGTCATTATGCGTTTGAACTCATCAGGAGTGACAGATCCAGAAATAGCACTTAAACCCTTAGAATTAAAAGACGACCATTTAAATTCTTCTTTAGTCCATGTAGAAACATGTTTTAAATTGGTCACGTTTTCAAGAGTGACGGAGGGAGGTGTCCATCCTCTTTCAACCAAAATCCAGATACGTTCATCAATGGCTTTTAATGCAGATCTCATGCGGGCTTTCCAGTATGCATAGTTTGTCCGGTAAAAAATGGCATTTTATTATATAACTTCTCCATTATGAACTCACTCGTTTTTCAAAAAATCAAATTTTTAGAAAATTGATATCTTAGAAAATTTTGCAAAAAATTACATGGTAAAGTTGTGTAACTGGCTCTGATACCAATTTGAGAAGAGTGCGCGTGCGTTCAAATAGAGATATTATTTAATTAAACTCAGTTTTTATCAATTAAGTCCTAAATATGCATCTATATGTGATTGAATAAGATGAATAAACATGCAAGAACATTCAAACACATACAAGTGAGGAAAAATCCCCCAAAGGGGCAAAACCTTTTATTTTTACTATAATATTGTATGGAACGGTTACACAGATTATAGTAAAAATATATTTACACAGAAATACCCGCATGCGTCGGTTCTGTAGTCGGCGGCTGGAACTTTTCCTTTCTAGGAGGGCAGCAATGAAGAAGAAGGACGGTTTTCTCCACAAGGGTTGAACAAACACAATATTATGTTCTTGGGTTACAAAGTGGATTCACAAAGGTATGAAAAGTTGTGTTAATCAAAACATGAGTATTGGGTCTCAAAAAGGTGAAGACTTAGAGTATTTAGGACTCTTAAAATCGTCTATGAAAGTCTTACAAAATAAATCCCTGAAGTTGGTTTATATAAGGAAACCTGGGCGGAAAAAACCTCAAGCAGATCTGATTGATTTTATCTCAAGCGGATCGGTCCGCTTCTGATGACGGACTGGTCCGATAGCGGATCGATTAATTTTCCAAATGGGCCTCTTCGGTTTGCATTCGATTCGTGGTTCTCTATTTTGAAGGAATAGCATTTCGGTCTAACTTGAAGGCGGATCGGTCCGTGGCGGATCGGTTCGTTTTCCAAATGGGAGGACCGGTCCGGGTATGCAGAAAATTAATTCCAAAAAGAAAATGCTTTGATATTCAGATCCGTTGATGGAGATGTGATCTTGAATTTCTTCAACGATGTAACAGCGTACGACATAGAAATTGATAATGGACAAAATGTCCTGACAAATCTCCCCTTATGTCTATGCCGGTACATACATAAAAAATCCGAATTATCAAATATCAAATTTGCCTATACACATCTACCCTTCCATGAACCCAAAACTGGAAAGATACAAATGAATAAGAATTCATCGTTTGTTCTTCAACTCTTAGGAATCTCAATGCTTTTCTCACCAGGGAGTGGAATTCAGAGATCATCAAAGAAATACCTACACACATGAGATAAAGAAAAACACAAAGTGACGTATCGAGTTTGAAATGAGATAAACATAGATACCAATTTAAAATAGATCTCATAATTTCAAAACTCCAAACTCCAAACTCCCCCATAATATGATAATTATTTCTCCCCCTTTTTATGATGTCCCTAAATAGACAAATGAGAAGAATAACTTAAACAGGCAAATCCGGGGTGTCACAAGGGAATAAACCGCTATTTTTGAATTTTTCAAACTTTTTCACACAAAATATATAAACAAAGAAACACACCATGAAAGAACACAAAACAACCAAGCCGATGATAGCGTAAATGTAGGGGTGTGATCAATTTCGATAGGAAAATCAATGCATACAAACATGACATATGTTCACGATGAATATCGGATACTCCTAACGAATGAACTTAAAATCTTCCTTTGGTGTAAAAAAAGGTGGTAATATGAGACATTGGCTCAATCAAATCAACAAATCAAAGCTCAAAGTGATTTTCACACCAATAACGTCCAAGACTATTTCATACTTTGTCAGGACTTTCAAGGAAGTGCAAACCCGTTTATAGTCTCCAACCAAACTCCCTCAGATATATATTTTGAATAGAGGCATTCTAAATTCTCAAACTTTGGAGAATTGATGGTGAAACCTAATGGCCCATATTTGGCATATATTGATTTTTATTGCCTTTAATTTTTTCGGGATCTTTTAACCTCTTTGGATCCCGGATAATAAAATTCCACAATTTTTTACGTCCTTTTTAACGGTGGCTTAAAATTGCAAAGGCTGAATGAACCTTTCGCTGCCCTTCCCCGTTGTCAAATAAACACACAGTCTCACCAAAACGGTTTTTATATGCATTCCAATCTTGTCAAGTTTTATCGCATATTATTAGTTGTATAGACAAAATTGAGATGGAAACACTCAAGCCAATATGTGATAGACAAGTACAATAATCAAATAAAGCCGTGCATGTGTGCAATAAAGGAGATAGTAGTCAAACATGTAGATAGATATCACTAATCACATCTCGAAGACTCAAATCAATGTAAAGCACATGGATGCAATGATGTAGCATCTCAAATCTCTATCAAACAGTCACGTGGATGAATGAAATGAATTTGTGACTTGGCTATCTTAAATTCTCATCCATAAAAGGTGCAAAAACAATACAAAAATCTTTTTGTGATTTTCTAAAATTTTTATAAAAAGAAAATATTTTTGGATTTTTTCAAAAAATATATAAAAAAGCAAAAGTAATAATACACATGATACAAACTAGCAATAGGAAGTATATGGTATGAACATGAAAAAGCATCCTATCCTAGACACGGACCAACCCCTCAGTCAACTGTGAAAATTCCTAAAGACTTCCTAAGACTCTCAAATCTAAGGGAATCAAAGGTTTTGTGAAAATATCGGCTAACTGACGATCAGTGGGAATGAAACTCAGGGATACGACATTCTTCTCAACTAATTGACGTATAAAGTGCTCGCGTATCCTGATGTGCTTTGTGCGGGAATGCTGGACTGGATTACGGGATATGTGTATCACGCTCGTGTTATCCCAAGAAATGGTCATGGTGTCCTGTGAAATCCCATAATCCTCCATCATTTGCTTCATCCACAAAAGTTGCGTGCAATAACTCCCGACGGCGATGTACTCAGCCTCCACGGTGGACAAAGCGATGGAGTTTTACTTCTTGCTCAGCTAGGAGACAAGAGTAGAACCAAAATAGAAACACCCACCAGAAGTGCTCCTACAACCATCTACATCCCCGACCCAATCGGCATCCGAATAGGCGGACAAACGGTCATCGGTATTAAAGGAATACCAAATACTGTATGAGAGAGTCCCACTCACGTATTTAATAATATATTTTAGAGCAAGTAAATGTGACTCTTTTGGGGATGCCTGATATCGCGCATAGACTTCAATACTAAAGGCTATGTCGGGATGACTAGCAGTCAAGTGGAGAAGACTACCTATCATACTCCGATACAAGGTTTGCTCTACGTCCTTGCCTGAAGTGTCCTTACTAAGCTTGGAAGTGGTACTCATAGGTGTACGAGCATGCTTAGCGGAGTCTAACCCAAATTTCTTCACTAGGTCTCTAGCATACTTAGATTAGGAGATGAACATCCCATCCTGTAGCTGACAAACCTGGAGACCAAGGAAGAAAGTAAGCTCACCAACCATGCTCATCTCAAACTCACTTTTCATCTCCTCCTCAAAGTGATGAGCATATGGGGAGCATGTGGATCCAAAGACTATGTCGTCCACATAGACCAGGGAAACCAAAATAGCATCGTCATCTCTCCTGACAAACAACGTCATATCAACTCCCCCTCTTTTGAATCCACGGCCTAAGAGATAGGAAGTAAGCCTGTCTTACCAAGCACGGTGTGCTTGCTTCAAACCATACAAGGCTTTCCTCAGATAGTAGACGTGCTTAGGGTGCTTAGGGTCTTCAAACCCTTTCGGTTGTTCCATATAAACCTCCTCCTGTAGAATACCATTCAGAAAGGCACTCTTGACATCCATCTGATATAACTTGAAGCGCCGATGACATGCGATGGCGAGTAGTAAGATTATGGGCTCAAGCCTCGCAACAGGAGAAAATATCTCCCCAAAGTCTACACCTTGTATCTGTGTGTAGCCTTGAGCGGCCAACCAAGCCTTGTTTCTGATTATGGTACCATTTTCATCTATTTTATTCTTGAAAATCCATCTGGTACCTATCACATTAGTCTCACTAGGTCGGGGGACAAGTTCCCAGACATTATTCTTTTTAAACTGAAGTAACTCATCCGGCATAGCAGATATCCAGTGTTCATCCTTGAGTGCTTATTTATGGTTCTTGGGCTCGTGTAGCATAAATGGCTAACAATGTTCTCTAGCTGAGCACGAGTCTTAACCCCTAGAGTGGGATCACCAACAATGGAAGAAGGGTCATGACTCTTGCGAACTCAAGCAGGAGTATCCCTTAACACAGGAGTAGGGTCCACAGAATGTGGGTGAGGTACAAGTAAATTACTTCCCGAAACATCCTCATCCTCACACTGAAGGCTAGAATCAATAAACGCCGAAGGTTCGTCATCTTGCACGGTGACGTTTATTGACTCCATAACCTTATAGCTTTTCAGGTTAAAAACTCGGGACGCTCTACTATTCGATGAATAGCCTAACAGTATTCCCTCGTCGCTTCGGGAGTCAAAATTTCCTAATTTTTCTCAATCCCGTAGGATGTAGCATTTACTCCCCAAAACACGGAAATGTGCAAGGTTGGGTTTCTTGCCAGTCCATAATTCATAAGGCGTCTTAAGTGTGTGTGGACGCAGATAAACCCTATTCACCGTGTGGCATGCATTAGACACTACCTCTGCCCAAAATCTCCTAGAAACCACACGACCTAGAAGCATAGATCTAGCGATTTCCAGGATCGTCCTATTCTTTCTCTTAATAATCCCATTTTGCTGAGGAGTCTTCACAGCAGAAATCTCATGTTTGATCCCAATGCTATCACAGTAAAGATCTATCTTTGCTTCCTTAAATTCAGTGCCATCATCACTACGTATCCTGTTAATAGTGACTTCGTGTTGATTTTGGAGGACACGGTACTTGGTAGTTAAAAACTCCACAACATCGGATTTCTCCCTCAGAAAACCTACAATCGAGTATCTAGAGAAATCACCCACCATCATGAGGATATACCTCTTACCACCCAGACTCTCAGTATGAGTAGGACCCATAAGATCCATGTTAATAAGCTCAAGTATACAAGAGGTGGTAATGGAATGCAACTTTCTATGGGGGATACGGATTTGTTTTCCCAACTTAAAGGGTCCACAAACTGTCGAAGTTGGCTTTCCAACTGATGGTAAGCCACGTACTAGGTCTTTTTTAGCTAAACGAGTTAAATCTCTAATGTTCACGTGACCTAGATGTTGGTGCCACAGATCCATAGGAGTGATCGTGGCGCTGTTGCATACAAGTGAGGATATGGGCTCAGTCCCATAGAAATTATCCTTTGTCCTCACCCCTCACACTAAAAGTTTACCGGCTTGATTGTAGACATGACACGCATCCCGGTCAAACTTTACGACAAAGTCAGCGTCGCATAGCTGGCTAATGCTGAGAAGGTTTGCTTTCAAACCTTTGACGTACAAAACATTCTCTAGCTTAGGAAATCCTGGTAACTCTACAGTACCATGTCCTATAATGCTAGAATTGATCCCATCTCCAAAGGAGACTCTACCATCCTTATAATCCTCAAGAGACGTAAAAAATGAGGCATCACCTGTCATATGTCTGGATCACCCACTATCAAAATACCACTGTGAGGTATTATGTGCTTTGAGAGCGACATCAACAACAAAGGCCTTTTTATCTTTCATAGGTACCCAAGAACTGGTGACCTTTTGTTTACCTTTATTGTTGTTGGTTTTAGCCGAAATGTGTGAAGAATTCACTAACGGTGAAGACATCCGTCGAAATTCCTCCATCAAACTCTGTGATGTGGAAGCTAAAAACTCAACTCGCTCTCTCAGACTGGTAAAATCATCATTATGCCGTGGTGGAGCAGTAGTACGTCGTGTCTGACTCATACTATAGCAAAACTCCCTGAGGTGGCCTTTTTTTTGTAATATGTACAAAAGAACACAGTCAAAGGCGGACCTTGGTTTTCTTTTCTTGGTCGAACACTCCTTCGATATTTTTGACGATGGCCGAAAGGAGTCGTAGTAAACTCAGGAACTGGTCCAGGTGTAATTTGGGACGTGGAGGCTCCATCATAACCTATTCCCTGCCTATCACCAAAACCTAAAGCGGGGCCGAGGAGCATCTTTCACATCTTCCCAGATCTGTCCTCAATTAGTACCTTGACTTCCCGTGCTCTCTCCAGATTATGAGTAAGCTGGGCTACAAGAGCTTCAAGTTTCTTTCGAGTCTCCACATAGGAATGGAGCTCACTCGTAAGACTAGACTCTTGTTTAATCAATTCCACTATCTCTTTCTCAAAACAACTCTCTCTCTCTCTCTCTCTCTAAATAAACTCTCTTTCTCAAAACAGGCAGACTCTCTCTCTCTCTCTTAAGGTAGTGCAGGTGGATGACTCTCTCTTTTCTTAAATACTCCTCTAACGCGGTGATCCTAAGAACCAACACTTTATTACGCTTTTTAGTTTTAAATGACTCAGAATAAAGCTCGGTGTAGGTGCGTTGAAGATCACTCTCGCTCTCATTTGTGTCATCCTCCCCCTCACTCACATCGCACTCACTGTCGAGGTGTCCCTGTGAAGCAGCATCCTCATCATCGTGAGGAGCACTAGAAGTACTCACATGACTAGACATGAATGAGGTGAAGTTACACTCATGCGGTGACTCATCTCCAGAATCTGCCGACTCGGCCTCACTGTCGTCACCAAGGGTAGCATTAAGGACAACTTTGCCCTTTTCTCTGTTCAGCCTAGTAGCACACTCAAAAGCTCTATGACCCCTACTGTCGCACTCAAAGCATCTCTCACTTTCTTGCTTAGGAGGATCTTTAAAATATTTTTCATTTTTTTTCAAACTTATTTTTCTCAAACTTCTTTTTATCTTTAAAATTACTATTTTTTTTGAATTTGAGAATTCTCTTGAAATTTTTAGCAAATAGTGCCAAATCATCTAAGTCAAAATCACACTCAGAATTAGACGTATCAGCCTCTCTTTTTCTAGATGACTCTCCCATCTTTCTTGCCGACCCTCACTCTTTCTCTCCTGGGCATTAAGTGCGATTCCCTTATCTTTAGACTTGACAGATTTAGGAAACATATCAATTTCATACGTTTGCAAGTCTCCTATAAGTTCTTCCAATTTAAGCGTATTTAAGTTACCCATATAATTTAACACAATGACTATAGGGATAAAACGCTTACGCAGTGATCTAAGAATCTTTTTAACAACTCTAGCATTAGGAATGTGTTCACCAAGATTAAAGCTAGTATTAACAATATTAGACAGTCTAGCATAAATTTCCTTAAAACATTCAGATTCAAGCATGGTGATTGTTTCAAATTGAGTTGTTAAATTTTGCAGTTTAGACTCTTTCACAGCATTGGTTCCTTCATGGGTAAGTTGCAAAACATCCAATGCCTCTTTTGACGTGGTGCACGTCAGTATGCGTTTGAACTCATCAGGAGTGACAGACCCAGAAATAGCACTTAAATCCTTAGAATTAAAAGATGACCATTTAAATTCTTCTTCAGTACATGGAGAAACAGGTTTTAAATTGGTCACGTTTTCAAGAGTGGCGGAGGGAGGTGTCCACCCTCTTTCAACCAAAATCCAGACACGTTCATCAATGGCTTTTAATGCAGATCTCATGCGAGCTTTCTAGTATGCATAGTTTGTCCTGTAAAAAACTGGCATTTTATTATATAACTTCTCCATTATGAACTCACTCATTTTTCAAAAAAATCAATTTTTCAGAAAATTGATATCTTAGAAAATTTTGCTGAAAATTACACGGTAAAGTTGTGTAACTGGCTCTGATACCAATTTGAGAAGAGTGCGCGTGCGTTCAAATAGAGATATTATTTAATTAAACTCAATTTTTATCAATTAAATCCTAAACATGCGTCTATATGTGATTGAATAATATGATAAGACATGCAAGAACATTCAAACACATACAAGTGAGGAAAAATCCCCCAAACGGGCAAAACCTTTTATTTTTACTATAATATTGTACGAAACGGTTACACGGATTATAGTAAAAATATATTTACACAGAAATACCCGCATGCGTCAGTTCTGTAGTCGGCGGCTGGAACTTTCCCTTTCCAGGAGGGCAACAATGAAGAAGAAGGACAGTTTTCTCCACAAGCGTTGAACAAACACAAGATTGTGTTCTTGGGTTACAAAGTTGATTCACAAAGGTATGAAAAGTTGTGTGAATGAAAACATGCGTCTTGGGTCTCAAAAAGGTGAAGACTTAGAGTATTTAGGACTCTTAAAATCGTCTATGAAAGTCTTACAAAACAAATCGCCGAAGTTGTTTTAAATAAGGAAAACTGGGCCGAAAAAATCTCAAGCAGATCTGATCGATTTTATCTCAGGCGGATCGGTCCCCTTCTGATGATGGACCGGTCCGATAGCGTATCGGTTTGCTTTCCAAATGGGACTCTTCGGTTTGCATTCGATCCGGGGTTCTCTGTTTTGAAGCAATAGCAGATCGATCTGACTTGAAGGCGGATCGGTTTTCCAAATGGGCGAACCGGTCCGGGTATGCAAAAAATTAATTCCATGAAGAAAATTCTTTGATATTCGGATCCGTTGATGGAGATGTGATCTTGAATTTCTTCAACAATGTAACAGCGTACAACGTAGAAATTGATAATGGACAAAATGTCCTTACAACTATCACTCGTAAGATATATCAAGTTAAGAATCATGTGATAGCATGAGAGAATTAACAAGTCTAACACTTAATGCCTCCAAATCAGATTTCCTAATCCATATAGATGTAACGTGACACTATTAGTTTTGGGGAACCTTGGTGACATAAGACTTAGCCTTCCTAGGACCTTTTTGAAGATCGAAACATAAATGCCTGAGTCGAAATTTCCTACCGTAATATGCATATGTGTAGACATGGCGAGGAGTGTTACCTAAGGTTTGACCTTTTCTAACATCCATAGTAATGCTTGACTCTCTTAAAATAACTGTCTTATCCTTAGTAGAAGAAGCATTTGGATCATCAAAGCCAATCCCACAATGGTCATTTTGATTCAGACAATGCCTAACATCTTATCCAACGTTTTTAACTTAAATTCCAAATAAAATTTGACTTGACTCGAATCTTTCAATCTATCTTCTAACTCCATTATTTTAGACTCGAGCAAATGATGAGACTTTTAAAACTCAAGGCGTCATCCTTCAAAATATCCACCGAACCCCGAAGGTGACACCTCTCTCCCTCAACGCACCCTAACTTCTTTCGAAGAGCCTTTTCACATTCCCTAAGATCATCAATCAATTTACTCTCATTATTCCCAATGACTTTTTATTTCAACTTAGCTTCCAACTTTAAGTTTGCCTTTTTTTAATTTCATCGTCTCCTCATACAACTCTCAAAAGGCAATTTGGTGTTCACTCTCCTCCTACCCCTCCCCCTCCCCCTCCACTTCTTCTTCTTCTTCTTCTTCTTCTTCTTCTTCTTCTTCTTCTTCTTCTTCTTCTTCTTCTTCTTCTTACTATTATTATTATTATTATTATTATTATTATTATTATTATTATTATTATTATTATTATTATTATTATTATTATTATTATTATTATTATTATTATTATTATTATTATTATTATTATTATTATTATTATTATTATTATTATTATTATTATTATTATTATTATTACACTCCTCTTATAACATCTATTTGATTCGTCCCTTTTAAAAATATCATTATGATTTTTGGGTAATTTTACATCCTTGTTAAACTTGTTTTTCTCAAACTTATTTTCATATTTTGATTGTTTTTCAAATTTGAGAAATTTCTTAAACTTTTTTACAAACATGGTCATATCATCAAAATTGATGTCAGACTCATCATCCAAAACAAATGTTTCCTCCTTCCTGACTTTCAATGCAATACTTTTATCTTTTTTTTACCTTTTTGGAGGTAAACATGTTGAGCTCATAAGTTTGAAGATCACCCACAAGCTCTTCTATTTTAATAGAGTCTAAAGTACCCAGGAAATTCAAAATAGTCGCTTTTGAATTAAATCCTTCAGGTAAGGTCCTTAAGATTTTCTTGATAACTCTAATTTCGGATATTCTCTCTCCGTTATTAAACGACGAGTTCACAATATTAGGAAGTCTAGCATATAACTCATAATGATTCATTCTCCTCCATCCTATTGATTTCAAAATGAGTGGTGAGATTTTAGAGTTTAAAAGCCTTAACAACATTAGTTACCTCACGGGTTAGTTGGAGTATATCCCAAGCTTCTTTACATGTTTCACAAATCATGATACGACAGAACTCCTGCAATGTGACTGCACAAAACAAAGCATTTAAACCGCGTGAATTATAATTATCCAATTTTGGGACACTATGTTCACCTATTAAATTCTTAGGTGGGGTCCATTTTCTAATAATCACTTACCAAACCCGCACATTTATTACTTTAAGTGATGATTTCATATGCATTTTTTAGTACATATAATCAGACCCATAAAACATAGGAGGCCTAAAAAGCGAATGACCCTCCATAAAAAAATGCCCAGATTCATGCCTACACAAATTATAGACACCTACTCTGATACCACTTGGAAGTCCTATATGTAAGAATATAATATGGATGGTCCAAAACACAATTATTCCAAATTTTAATTTTTATCAAAAGCTAATTATTTGATTAAAAAGGTTAATTAACCTAATAAACTAAATCGATTAACCAATTTTATCTTAAACCTAAAAATATGCATCTAGATGAGTGAAGGATAAAATAAGTAAATCAAATCACAACGCCCGATGTACGAGGAAATCCAAATGGGAAAATCTCGGGTGACCTAACCAACACAATTCACTATGATGAGGAATTACACAAGTTTTACAGATGATTTACAGAAATGACTCGATGCATTTCTATCCTTCGACCTCTCCTCCACATCGACACGTGGGAGTCTACTGCACAGTGCCATAATGAGTGAGTTCACACATGCCTCGGTATCCACCGATACAGGCTCAATAAGTGTCACACATAGAGTGTACCACATGTAAAAAAACCAGTCACATAATCCACCACACGAAAGAAATACTCACAAGATGTAGAGTATAAAACTTGGTGCTCACAAAATAGATCTCAAATCTTATAATATATTAAACTTGGATCTTCAAACAGTAAGGCGTACACAAAATTTGGATTTGAAAAACTTGATCATGAATAATAACATAAACTCGGGAATATTTTTTGAAGAGTTTGGAAACTCAAAAATCATGAAAAGTCTAAAATGAAACCGCTTCTCTTCAACCCTATCTACACTAGATTTTTTGAAAATGAGATAAGGATAAGAAACTTGAAGATAACCTAATATTTGAAAAATGCACCACCTTGTTTCAACGAAGTCAGAAGGTTCATTCGAATGAAATTCCTAATCTCATTCGAACCAATATCTAACGACCTTTCCAAGGTAAAAATAGTGTAGGCTCAAAACGGATCGTTTGAAGTTTTGTTGGATCCTAGTTCTAACAAGGTTCAATAAATCATTCGAACGACTTAATTGTTGTCATTAGAACGACTTGATTTTTTTTCTAAAAAACATTTTATAAAACAACACCCAATAAATAAATAAATATCCAAGGATCAAAATCATTCATACCTGAGAGATCCTTAGAAGTTAAAGAAGAAACATGGAACTAAACACAAAGCGATAAATTTAGAACTTCTAACTTGGACATTTCATCTTCAAACAAACATATCATAGTCTAAAAAGGTAAACACACTCAAATCCTAACCTATAACTCAAAGGTTTTGTCCAAACATAGAATAAGTCAAAATATATACAAATTGACTCTATAAAAAATTTACCCTTACAAGGTGGAAAAACCCATTGAGGTCACAGTTGCGGGGTCTTTTTACTCCTGCAAACAACCCCCATTGACCCTCAATTGGCGATCCAACATGATCTCATCTCTCTCTCTCTCTCTCTCGAATTTGAGTTATCTCTTTAGAAATCGTAATGGGTTTAGTAATCCCTGGGTTTGCAGTTTCACAACATTAAAGATTTTGTTTTGGTATAATGTAACTTTATAATCAAAATTATGGGGATAACACAAGTATATACAGTGAAGCCTATAACACGGCCCCCAGGACACCAACTACGCCCAAAAATAATAAAACAAATGGTCTAAGCCACCTAACATACTACCTACACTAACCTTCTACAAACACATTGTAAGCACTAAACAAAACTAACAAAATCTAAATCCAATGATGGCACGCAAGCCCCAAACCAATCATTATTTCAAAATAAAGATCCAATAAAACATCGCAGTATTATAACACTTGGCATAGAAAATTTTGCAATAAATTAGCAAAACACTCAATACAACTAATCCCTATTCCATGGCGGACTAGCCGAATCCCCCAAAAGGGGTTGAAAATGATCCCAAACCTCAATACGATCCGAACAAATACCAACACCAAGTTATCAGTATGTCTCAATCTGACATTAGTCACTTCCAGAGGATGACAATCAAGAGCAGACAATGGGATCTAGAATTGAGAGAGATGTTCGGGTCATGTGAGGACGTACCCTCCATGTGGGGGAACCACGCCCCACTCCAAATCTGACATGAAGCTTATACGACAAAGATAGCGACTAGGATAGGGGGAATGATTAACCACACGAAGCGGTGAGGCGACGAATCTGAGAAAAAACGTAGGGACGGTGGCTGTAGGAAAAATAATCACAAGCCAAACATATGCCATACTCAAAAGATAACACCAATATCCCCAACAATGGACAATTATAAATTATGCAAATTACTACATAAATGCATCAAATCCAATGGATTACATACATTTAAATCCAATAATGAGGATCAGAAAACCCCAAACCAACAACCTAAACATGTATGTAAATGTCACACTATTTCCAAACTTACACCAAGCGACCAAACCTTTTTAAAATCATAACACCTCATATAATCAACACATCTCACATAAGAAAGGATATGAGAGTCATTTGACCCACAAGAACATCATAACCATAATAAATCCTCCCATTTGATATCAAATTTAAGCTCTATAACAAACAACGATCCAACTCAGAGTAATCGACATAGTAAGGGTGTACAAATAGTTGCAACCTGTAATGAACTCTAAAAGACGATCATCCCAAGACCAAAATTTGACAAGAGGCGAATGCATATATGGAGATCTCAGAAAGTGGGTTTAGATTTAAAAGTGGGAATAAACCCCCTCCCCCTGCTTAACCTTGAAGTGACCCCTTGCGTCAAGTGCACCAAAAGGGTACATGAGTTGAGCATCTCCAAAGCACTAAAGACCTCACTAGCATAAGATCTGACATGAAGCTTAAAAAGATAGTAGCAATCCGTGAGAGGGATAGAAATATAGCCACACCAAGGGGCGAGTAGAACGGATAAGAGGGGACAAGCGAGGCAGGAGGTGGGTGCACATAGAGGTACAATTTTCTCACAAGGATTTACTAGAGGCACATAGACATTGTTTCAATTAAGTTTGTGAGGAACGAGACACGTCTCTCTCTCTCCCTCCCCTCACTTTCTCTCTTCTCAATAAAATATGTCATATTTACTTATCTTCTAAACATTGAAGATGGTTGATGAGGTTTAAATGGTGTTGGTTGGTTAGTCTTATAGTGATTAATGCAGGTGGTGGTGTAGGTGGGTGATACTTGACAGTGGTGTAAATGTATTGAAGTGTGATGGAAGTTGTCTTCTTGGTTATTGATGATAGGTGGTGGTATGGCTTGAAATAGGTAATGGTGGCTGATGAAGTGTTGAGTGGGTGAGGTGTTGGTATTTTTTATGTCACTAGGTGGTGGGGTTGGAGTGGAGTGGGGTTGCAGGGGCTGGTGGGTTTATGCCACTATGTGTGGTGTGTGTATGAGAGAGAGACATGAGAAGAGAGGAGAGAGAGTATTTAAAGGGGCATGGCTACATAAAAATGGATCTACTAATGTAAACTATGACATCAAATCTATATTCAACCGTCAAAAGTATAAAATAGAGTAAGAGAGATAAAAATGAGATTTATAGTGGTACGATTATGAAAATGAGCCTACATCTACTATGGAGCCTTATTCTCATTAAATCTATACAATTAAAATTAGAGGGAAATGAGTTAGATACACAACTATACATGTGCTGTATTGTAGAGGCTAAGGTCTTGTAGTATATATTGCTAAGAGACCGTGACTATGGATGCCTGGGGTTATTGGAGCAGGTGATCATAGTATGAACTCAAGTGTAGATAGAAGTTAAAAAGAATTAACAAAGCTTCAATACACAGTTTTTTCTTGCCAAATGAGGGGATATGAACTTTTATTTATAGTAGTTGGTTTAGGACCTCACGTGCACTATTCACATGACTTGTGGATAACGATGATGTGATGGAATATTTTTAGAAGGTGGAAAACATGCAGCCCGTGGATGATGTGTAAGGGTCTGTGCCCTGTCCTTATGGAGTCATGTTGAGGTTAAAGTGCCCATGGCGTGTTAGGTATCAGGACATGGACGTACGAGGGTTTGTACTTAGGGTTCGTAGCCTTTGAGATACTAGGTTATGGTTCGATGTGTTTAAGGGACAAATGGAATGTCATAGTCCATGGCGTCGTAATGTACGAGGTCATGGATGACTTTATAGGTCTAGGATTTTGCTGATCCTTGAGTATATCTTCATGTGTTTTCATGGGCTTCCATGCTACGCGTTTCTTCTCCATTGTTTGACATATTTAGGGTACAACAGAAGCCCCCAAGCCTTAGTGATAAGAGGTAAGTGATTTAGTGCCGAGAATTTATTTCTATCCACGTACTACTATCTTGGATCCGAAGCCTACTATTAAAAGGATGAGATCCTAATGATGAGAGGTTGATACTAAGGAGTAATGGTGAGAGATTGAGGCCTTATTGGTTCAATGACCTATTTTTGAGACATTTCAAATGCTGCTATGCTTTAACATCTGCGACCTATAATATACATTTACCTTTGTATATGTTGAGAGAAAAAAGAGCTATGTGATTTTTGACAATCTTGGGTGATTTTTGGTGCCTACTGGTGCGATTTTTTGACGATATTTTCCTTCATTTCAGGTTAGTTTTTAATGTTTTTCCTTCAATTTCTTCATTCATATCATTTGTGTTTGCATTTATCTTCCTTTCCATACCTTAATTTTCCCTTAACTTTAAGGGATTATAAGGGATAGAACGAGGGTTTTATTGAGTTCGTGTTCTTGAAAATTTTAGAATCTTTTCATAAAAACCTAATATGGCTTGAATCGAATCCATCCCATAACCATATAAACTTGAATTGAAAACCTAAAAAGTAAATTTCCAACATTTTAAGAGTTTTTTAGGGTTTTTTGGTGTTTTCGAGTTTTTGAGAATTTTAGGTTGAATGTTTGTTGTTGTTGAGTTTTAAGGGTTGATTATTGTTGGTGAGGGTTTATAATATATATAATGCATGATTGGATCGTGTTTTTAAGCTAGAAAAAGGTAGCCTTTGGTTGGATCTGGGTTATTTTCTATCAAGAACATGAGCTGCTGCTCATTGCATGTTCTTAGTAGGAAAACTTAGGGTTTGAGGTTTGAATCCTCCCCACTTATTTAATTAAGTATATTGGGTATTTATCCATTTGGCTACGGCCTTGTACAATTAGCTGTGGCCTAGGACCAAAAATCGTGTTTTGACATTGGATACCACAAACTTGTTATCATTACCTTAAACATGCATACGTAGATTTGCACACTTAGAACTTCATTAGGTATTTGAATATGACCGCGACCTTGTAAGTTAGGTCGTGGTCTTTTCAATAGTTGCCTCATATTATGCACTGGACCTATAAAATTAACTGCATCTTATGACTTCTAGTTTGTAGATTCTTTGACTAGTAATTTACTATAAACATAGGAGTTCATGGCCTTAGGTGTTTTGGAATCTTACCGTAGATTTTTCCCAAGACTTGCAACCTTGTCTTTAGTATCCATACTTTTGTTTGTTACCACGATATTTGTGCATAAGGCTCTGGTCCTTGAAACTTCTAAGTAGTTATCTTGTATTTCGTTCATAATGGCCATGGTCCTCTAACAACGGATCTCTTTTAGAATTTTACAGATACCTTCCGTGTCTTTATGCATTGGAATACTTGAGAGTACTTGAAAGATTATTGGAAAAGACACCTTAGTGTCTCTCGTCCCGTGGTTTTGAACATCAAACCCTTAGGACATATGGATTTTGCAAATTACTAGATTGCACACATGTTGATTATAATTATGAAGATTCTAATTATAGGTAACCTATAGAGACCGCTGGGATGATCCATAGACCTGAGGAGGGCACTAGGTCAACGAATAACTAGATCCGAGTTGATAATAGAGAGGTCACAAAAGTAGGAACACTGAAGATGGGACTTACAGTCAGGACATCGAATTAGAGAGGGACATGCGGACATAAAATACCCTTGCATCATGATATAAGATAAGCTATCTCGTCTAGCCAAAGTTTGTGAATTTACTAAAGGGATTATATGCTCTGTCCCCCCTCCGCGGACCAAAAAACATGTTTTGCAGTCCCTGATGACGGAGTTCACTTTCCCCTTCACGCCTTCATTCTTGGACTAAGGCTGCTAGTTCCAGTTTCAGTTAAAAAAATATTCAAAGTGATGAACCTAACCCCATCCCATCCAAACACGTGGGGGGGATATCCCGACATCCTTCGTTGTATGGTAGAAAACCTTCAATTGGGATATAACGACTACATAATTTTTTTTATTTTTATAAGCCAAAGGAGGACAGGGTGAACAACCCTTGGTACTATTATATGTCTACGCGAAGTGCCAGTAGATACCTTATGATTGGCAAGACTTACAACACTATAAACTCGAAAGACAAGCATTTTTTTAATCTCCGGAGATAACTGGGAAAAAAACTCCACAGAGACTGAGCAAGATAGGTTCCATAAACTTTTACCATCGTGGTATTGTCCCCTCTTGAAAGGAAATAACATCTTTATAATATGGATACTAACTTTGTCATTTATACTTAATCTTACTTTTCTAAATTACACCTTTGTTTTTGTAGTTCGTTCAGGCTTATCTCATTAAAAACATCAAATGAAGAGAATCGAGGCTATAATCTTTATTTCTGACCAAAGAAAGGACTTTACCTCTGTACTTATCTTATAATCCTTATACAATCTTATTCACTATTGTTGATGCAAAAAACTATACTAGACCTAATTAATTGATCACAGATAAATAAGTAAAACAAATAGGACAAATGGGATTTTTAAAGTGGTTCGGCTTAATGAAAAAGCGTGCGTTCACTGTTATGTATTGCTTGACTGCCTTGATTTATTTTTTGGTCCCCTTAATATGAGGGTGTTACAATGTATTTATAGACCAAGAGGGACGCCATGAGTTGCCATGTGAAAGGATGGAATGCCTTAATTTATTAGGCATTTACATCAATACATAATGAGAATTAAACATAAGACTGCTGGCGCTTCATTGGCTATACTGGTTGGACTCCCTGTTGTTGGTCGGTCTTCCCAATTAGTCGGGATCCCTTGTTGGTCGGGCTTTCTAGTTGGCCTATCTTCTCTATTGTTCGGGGTTCCTTATTAGTTGGGGATTTGTATCATACTGACTTGGACTTGTGCCATATTGGATGACATGTGCTGGCTTGTAATTGGTTCACGTAAGGTGGTGAATTTTGGTATCAACAGAATCCCCCATTATTTCATACTTGGAGCTGATGCAAAAGTGTGGAACATTATGTTTTAACAGTAGTTGGGGCTGCTTGGTCAGCTGTAGACCTTCCAAACTTGTGATAATTATCCAACTGATTGATAATTTTAGAGCGCGAATGGCAGTTTTGTAAATATTTCAAATTTTAGCGAGCATTTCTGGGGTATATTCGTCTTTTCTCTTGTTAGCCACCGTAAACTCAATCATCGTCCTCTTTAATCATTACTTTTCCTAATTTTCGAGGTGACTTATAGAAGTGCGGTAAAACTTCAATCATCTTCTATCTTCTATTTTTGATTATGTTGCTGTATTCTTTGAACTTTCGTGCGATCGTTTTCTTTTCTGTCCTTTGTTCTTGCTGAATCCTTAAACCCTTGTAAGAATTTTTCTCTCTTCTTCTTTGCTTCTTCATCACGCTTTATTCTATTGAGTCGCTTGATAAGTTCAGGAATGTTTTTAACATTCCGTTTTGTGTTGTACTGGAACATCCCACTTTTCCTTCTAATTTTTTCTCTCTTGCTGAGGGCCATTAATTCCTTCCCATCTTTATTTCTGAGTGTGGGTTAACATTTCCTCCCAATCCCCTGTGTCTGGAGTTTTGTCAGTATTTTGACGTTGTACCTGCTAGAGTAGCTCCTAACACATGGAGGGTAGTGAATGGAGTATATAGGTTAAATCAAATTCATGGAACCCATCTAGGGATTCAAGAAATAATGTTTTGTTATAAATGGGTAACTAGTGATACTAATTTTTATTTAAAAACTAGGTCACTTAGTAAGGCTTTAGTAGTTAATCTCCCTGATTCCAATAGGGATTATTTTGATCACGGGGTAGTTGTAAAAAATTGGCAACATGCTCCCTTAAATGGTGGTGCTAAATATCAAGGACCTAGGTGTCCTCTCTTTGGCATCAGGATAGGTTGTTCTGTGTTTAATAATTTTGGTCTGTTTATATTTGATAAAATGCCATACTGATTGTTGCTTTGTAAATTTGATTACAGTTGGCCGGAGGAGAAAGTCCCCCAAAGAGTGCAAAGTGAACTTAAAGGAATTGAAGTTCATTTGGGGACTTCATAAGAAGGTTGCCTAGGAGCACGTTAGGTCTGCTTCTTATTTGCTTCAATATAAAAATACCATTTCTTTCTTCATTGCCAGACCTGTAGCTTCTCCTGCTTTGGTGATTGACCTTGATCAAGAGATGCTATTGATTCAGACGTTCCTCTTTCTGATATCATGAAGAAGAGAAAGTTTTCTGACCTTCTTAGTGGCAACACTTTTAGCTCCTAAAAACCTGTTGAAGGGGAAAAAAATAAGACAAGTGATGTCATGAAAGAGCCCCCATCCCCCATCCCCCAGCCCCCAAAGATAATGAAATTCCTTTGAGAAAACTTAGGAGAGGGCCTGTAGAGAAGCAGGTCGAACATCTGACAGATGCCGACCAACAAACCTTAGTTAAATTTCCTTCTTCTGATGCTGGTCCTCTAGTAGCTATTACTCCTGGTTTGGCCAGGAAGTTGATCAAATATGGAACTCTTATAGATCATAGGGGAACGGATGCCATGCTTCCCCGAGTAAAGGTTTATAAATTATCTACTCAGAGCCTTGCATCGGTATGGGATTTCCATCTTCTTGATTCTGTTGTCTTTATATTTTTCATATACTAACTTGATCTTCTTCTTTTGCAGTTCTTGGTGCATTTCAATAATATGCTGGAGAAGGATGATGCAATTCGATCTTTTTCTTCAAATAATGTTGAGGAAGCTTTGGATGGTTTGAAGAAGTCTGTGCTTGACTCTCAGTAAGCCTTGGAGGCTGAGAGAAATACTTAGGCGAATAAATTGAAAATTGCTAAAACTTCTCGGCATACGTCTGAGGGAAATGCCCTTGAAGCTGAGCGAAGGGCTAAGGAAGCTAAGCGCAGGGCAAAGACTACTAAGGAGCTTGCGACCAAATTCAAGGACGACCTTTCTTCTGAAAAGTCAAAAAGAAAGTCTACTGTGAAGGGATCTTTTAGTGCTGGTTGGGACAAGGGCTGGAACAAAGCCACTTCTGCTGCCTCTGCTAAGATTGAGTATGCAAAACAAAAATATTTCAGAGATGGTTGGGTTGTTGTTCTCCAGGATTTAAACACTGTTGAAGGCTTTGAACTTTTTCAGAGATATACTCATGGTCCTCTTCCTGTTATGGAGGAAAAGATTGAAGATTAAGTTGGTTTTGGAGAGTCTTCTCTGGTGGTTGAATCTGTTACCGACCAACCTAAAATCACTGATTATTCTCTTCCCTCAATCGATCAACCCAGAGTTACCGAGTCTTCTCTTCCCCTAATCGATCAACTCCCGTCTATAGCCCCTTATTTCGAGTAGGTTGAGAATGATAGAAAGAAGGTGTAAAGTTGTTCAACATTTTCCCTTTTGCTTTTTTATTTCTTTTTCTTTACTTTTATTATACCTGAACTTTTCATTATCAATAAAAGAAACCTTTTGTTCCTTCTTGTCTCTTATTGATTATGCATGTCGTTCATTCTTGTTGTTGATCAGTGGTAATTTCTTCTTGCTAGTTTATAACGAAGATGTAACAACCGTCTTCCAATGATACCCAACTATTGAGGAAGTGTAATGCTTTTTTCAAAGCTGGTCATATAGACTTATCCAAAGAAGAAATCATTAAGTTGCTCGGCGATGATGTATCAGAGCAGGCTAAAGAAGCATACAAATATTTGAAGTACTTACTTGATAGGGCGGTAGCAAATAATGTTGCCTACTATGAGATGATAAAAGAGCTTCAAGAACAGCATAAAGAATCCACTGCCTTGTTGCACCAAAGCTACGAGCATAAATATCAAAGCTTAAGTGTAGGTCGGGGTTTTGATAACTTTGTTTCTGCTTATAATAAAAATGAAGCATTGCTTAAGTTTAAAGTTAAAGAAACTATAACTGTTGCCAAACTCCTGGAGGAGGAGAATGATAATTTAAGGGATGAACTGAAGCTTTTGAAATCTGCTCCTGAAACTGCTGTTGCTACTACCAGCGATGGGTATTCCTTTTTAGAAGCTAAAAATGCAATGTTAAGAGAGGAGTTGGAAGCATTAAAAAAGATTAAGCTTGCATCCTCTTCCCGAGCAAGAAATAAACCTGGCCGAGGTACCATAGAGGAAGTTAGGACCCAATAGGCCCTTGCCAATCAAGCTGCACAGTTAAAATCTAAAAATCAAGCTATTACTAAGATGTCCCAGATGAAGCTCTTGGTCATCTTGATGATAGGCTTCAACAAGATAAGAATGAGGCTTATAAATGGGGTTGGAAGAATGATTTAACAGTGATGAAGGTGGATCATAACAGTTCATTGTGGGACTGGTATGACCCAGGATTGCTTGAGCGTGATAATCCTCTATTCAAGGTAGATGCCACTAGATTCCTGTTCACCGTATTCCTCAATGATTGATTTCAAAGTACTTGGGATATTACGAGCTACATGATGAACTATAGATCGTTCAAACTCCTCATTTGCTTGATCGTTCAAGTAGTAGCAATACCAGAATGCTTCAGGATTTTAACTTCATCAACTCTCCTTACACTCTGGATGATCCTCCAGGTGGCATGGATTCTGTCTATAAGGCTAAAGGGAAACACACTATAGAATAAGGCTTTGTATTTCCTTTTTGCATGTTTAGTATCAAGCAATAATATATTGAACTAATGAAAAGTTTTTCTCATCTTATTTTATCAATATTTGACTGTGAATGGATCAACTTTTAATCAATGAAGGTCTCTCTTTGTAGTCTTTGAATGGATCAACTTTTAGTCAATCTTTGTCTTCGTAGTCTTTGACTGTGAATGGATAAACTTTTAGTTGCTCTTTGTATATGAATGTCTTCTTAGTGTTCATCGGTTCTATTTATACCCTTAGGTTTTACCCAAGTATCGTACTAATTACCAATATTTTACCATGGTTCTACTAATATGCCCCACTTTTTGGGTATTAGTTACCTTGGTGCCCAGGCGTGTGTGAAACATTTTTCCATCTTTTAGCCCAGTTTAGATAAATATTTATCATCCAGGTCTTCATGAACCAATCATTTGGGACTTACAATTTTGCCTTGCATGGTTTTTATGTGTTGACAACCAACATAGTTGGTGCCTTTATTGATGCCGATCAATATTTTATTGGTGGCTTATGTTGACAACCAACATTGTTGGTGCCTTTGTTGATGCATACTAACATTTTGTTGGTGGTTTGTGTTGACAACTAATATTGTTGGTGCCTTTGTTAACACCGACCAACATTTTGTTAGTGTTTTTGACACATTTGTAGTGTAGTGCATGGCACTAGTACTACAAAAAGAAAAATAATTTTTTTAAGGAAATCATATTCTCATTGATATTGAAATGAACTGAGTACAACATGATTACATCACTGATAATATTTTCTCAGGTGTTCTGCATTCCAGGGATTCCTGAATTCTTCACCCTCTAAAGTCTCAATTCGATATATGCCTGGTCGGATAACTTCTGTAATGCGATAAGTCCCATGCTAATTGGCTTCAAGTTTGTTGTTCTTATGAATCACATTCTTCAAAACATAATCACCTTCTTTTAAGTTGCTCGGCTTCACCCTTTTGTTATAGAAACGTGCAGTCCGTTGTTGATAGGCTGTGTTCCTTAGAGCTGCATCTTCACGTATCTCTTCTAGCTTGTCTAAGTCCAGCCTTCTCATTAAATCACTGACTGGGGTAGTGAAATTAAGAACTCTATGAGTGGTTAAACCTAGCTCGTCAGGGATTACAACTTCAGTATTAAATTCTAACATATAGGGTGTTTCTCCAGTAGCTAATCTAGGGGTTGTTCGGTAAGCCCACAAGATATAATGCATTTCATTGATCCAATTACCTTTAGCATTTTCCAGCCTTTTCTTTAATCCATTCAACAAGGTTATATTTGTTACCTCTGTTTGGCCATTGCTTTGAGGATGTCCAGGATCATACTGGATTTTTTGGACATTGGATTGGGCTCAATAAGCAGCATACTCGTCGTTGTCAAATTATGTGCCATGATCGGTGATAA
The DNA here is from genome assembly GCA_949130495.1 of Sambucus nigra. Lineage (NCBI taxonomy): Eukaryota > Viridiplantae > Streptophyta > Magnoliopsida > Dipsacales > Adoxaceae > Sambucus > Sambucus nigra. The sequence goes on along the minus strand of OX422224.1, from coordinate 165,679,795 downwards.
AGGCGTAGGGAAATCCATACTTGCAGATGATATTCTTCCAAATAAACTGATAAAATTTTTCATAGTACATATCGATCAAGGGTTCAGCTTCCACCCATTTAGTAAAGTAATCAATAGTTACAACCAGGTCCTAGAACGTTCCTCGGGTGGTCGGTACAGGACTGACCAAGTCAATTACCCACATAGCAAAGGGCTAGGGTGAAGTTATCGGTGTTAGGAGAGCTTATGGAGTCTTGCGTATGATGGAAAACCTTTAGCACTTATCACACTTATTGGCAAAAACTGTACAATCTGCTCACATAGTTGGCCAGTAGTACCCTTGTGTGTTGATTCTTCGTAATGAAGTTCTCCCAGCTATATGGGATCCACAGGACCCTTAATGAACTTCCTTAGTTAAATCTTTTACTTTAGATGGATGCACACAATGTTGTAGACCAACATTTAATACTCTTCTGTACAACACACCATTGTCGAGCACATATCTCGCAACTTTATATTTCAACTTCTTGGCTGCAAGTAGGTCGACTGGTAGAATTCCATCTTCAATATAAGTTCTTATGGGATCCATCCAAGATGGTCCCATGTCAATTGCAATAAAATTAATCATCAGATCTTCATCAATGATCGTATTAGCAAGTAGCTCAATAGGAATAGTTCTTCGCAGCTCGATTCTGGTTGCTGAAGGTAGTCGAGCAAGTGCATATGCTCGGACATTTTCCTGTTTTGGAATTCTGATCATCTGAATAGCTGGAAAAGTAGTGATTACCTTCAAAGCTTTAACTCAGTATCTGTACATCAATTTTCCTTTAGCTGCATATAAGTTCAACACCTGATTTACCACCAACTGTGAATGTATGCTACAACTTGCTCGGCATTCAGTGATTGGGCTAAATTTAAACCAACAATCATAACTTCATACTCTACCTCATTATTGGAGGCTTGAAATTAGAATCGTAGAGCGTACTCTATATCTATTTCATTTGGAGTATTGAGGATGATTCCTTCTCTAAATTCAGTTGTACAGGATGACCTATCAACATACAGACTCCATATTGGAATATTGCTGTCAAACACTTGGTTTGTTAAAATTCCTTGATAGAAGATTCTATCCTTTGCCTCCTCATATTTATTTTTCATCTCTCGTACTCTACTGAAGGGTTCTTGTTGGTCGGTGGTAACTTCTACTATAGTTTCCTTTGCTTGGAGTTGGTTGGGGATATCTCCAGTAGGTTTACTGACTCCTGAGTATTGTTAGATAGGAGTCTCTTGTTGCTCGGGAGCCTCTGGGTAAGTAAATTTTGTAATAAAATCTGCCACAACTTGGCCTTTTAAAGAAGACCTTGGTTCATATACAAGATTATATTCCCCCAACTTCACAAACCCATACACCAATCTTCTAGATTTCTTTGGCTTATACAAAGCTTGACTTAGTGGCTAGTCAGTGTATACCACTATGGTATGAGCTTGAAAATATGGCTTCATCCGTCTACTATCCTCAATTAAGGCCACTGCTAACTTCTCCAACCTGGAATATCTAACCTCTGCTCCTTAAAAATCTTTGCTAGTGTAATAAATTAATTTTTGAACTCCATTCTCCTCCCTGATCAAGGCAAAGCTAATAGCTGATTCAGAAACAACTAGCTACAAATACAACTTTTCTCCTAACACTGGTCGGGAGAGTAGTGGGGGTGCTCCCAGGTACTTCTTTAATTCCAGGAAAGCTTTTTCACATTTATCCTTCCACTTAAAGGTTTTTCTAAGAACCTTAAAGAATGGTAAACATCTGTTTGTTGCTCGAAACACAAATCTGTTGAGTGCTGCTACATGCCTTGTTAGCCTTTGAACATCCTTTTTATTAGCCATGGATTACATTTCTATCAAGGTCTTGATCTTATCTGGATTAGCTTCAATGCCCCTTTGATTTACTATATACCCGAGGAACATTCCCTTATAAACTTCGAAAACGCATTTGGTCGGGTTTAACTTCATCTGGTGCTTCTCCAACTGATCAAATGTTTGGCTAAGGTCGGCAATATGATCAACAATAATTTTCTTTTTGTCAACATATCGTCAATATATACCTCTATGTTCTTGCCTATCTGCTCCTCAAATACTTTGTTCATCAGTTTATGATAATTGGAACCTGCATTTTTTAGACCAAATGGCATAACATTATTGAAATAAGTTCCCCAGGGAGTAATAAAGGAAGTAATTTCACTCTCTTCTAGCTTCATTTTGATCTGGTTATAACCAGAATATGCATCCATAAAACTCAGCAGATCGTGCCTCGAAGTAGCATCCACCAGTTGATCAATTCGTGGAAAAGGAAAATGATCCTTTGGGTATGCTTTGTTCAAGTCAGTAAACTCCACACACATCCTTCACTTATTATTTTTCTTCTTGACCATAACTACGTTGGCCAACCAGTCCGGATAGTTCACATCTTCAATAAAGGAAGCTTTTTGAAGCTTCTCCACTTCTTCTTGTATAACCTGGTTTTTCTCCGGGCTGAAAACTCTTCTTCGCTGCTTTACAGGTTTAACCTCCTTATTAACATTAAGTTCGTGGCACAGGAAATTTGGGTCTATACCGGGCATATCTTCATGGCTCCATGCGAACACCTGCTTTCTTTGTCTCAAGAAGGCCACCAACTCCTATTTAAGAACCGAATCCAAACACGCTACTATTTGAGTCGTTCGTTCTGGTTTATCATCATCCAGAATAATGATTTCTGTTACCTCCATCACCTGGACTTTTACGAGCTCTGATTAATTTGTTGGATCTAAGGTTTCAACCTCAGATTCATTATTTGGCTCAGACATATCCACTTGATAAGTGGTTGTTTTCCTCTTTAATTCTACCATGTCTTCCTCCTCGATAGATAAATAGTAGCATTCCCGAGTTAATTTTTGATCTTCTTTTACTATACCAACTCCAAAGTTGGTCGGGAACTTTAGGCATTGATTAATAGTAGAAGGTACAACTTCAAATTTCTTCAAACCTACTCTTCCCATGATCATGTTGTAAGCGAAATGAACATTTTTTCCCATTACAAAGAATCTTACTTTCTATGTCCTGCTTGCCGGCTATGTCCCAATCAGCATATTTAACTTGATTATTCCCAATGGAAATACCTTATCTCTAAAAAATCCAATGAGGGGCCTGTGGTAAGGCTCCAGTTGGATGAGTTTTAAATCCAAGCTATCAAAATAGGGATAGAACATAATGTTCATTGAACTGCTGTTATCCACTAGTGTTCTTGCTACTAGTACGTCTTTCCTTCTGACTCTGATGATTAAAGGATCATCATGAGGATACAATACTCCAGATAAATCATTCTTAGAAAAGCTAATACGAGCTTATCCTTGTTGACTTTCCTTGTTCAGTCTTCCTCGACAAGGTTGATTCCCTGGATATAGGAACAAACTTGAGCCTCATTGAGGTAAACCTTCCTTTCAGATGTATGGTCTCCTCCTCCTGCATCTCCACCCGTAATCATATGGAAATCAAAGAATCCAAAACTGAGTGTGAATACCTCGCGTTCAGGTTGCCCAGGATTCTTGGGGAGATCAGGATTCTCTTTTGGAGCATCATCATGGTTCTTTTTCTTCTCTTCTCTGGGCTTAAAAGGAGATTTAGATCTCTGTCGACCTCTTTCTCCAGCTCTTCCACCAGCCTGCCTATCAATAAATCTGTCTAATTTTCCTCGCCGGATGAGTACCTCTATCTCATTATGGAGAGAAATACACTGGTTGGTTGTATGACCATAGTCTTTGTGAAATTCGCAGTATTTAGAGTTATCCCTCTTATCAGCAGGTGACCTTAACTTTTCAGGCCAACTCAAATCATTGTTGTGCTTGATTTCTTCTAAAACATGATGTATATCCACAGTTAAAGGAGTGTAATTGGTATATTTTCTGAGCCGATCTAGCCTTTTTTTTTTCTTTCAAATTCTTTCGCTCATTGCGATTCTTGTGCTCCTTCTTATCCGACTTCCCTTCAGACTTCGCTTCTGCCTTTGCATCTGAATTCTTCTTAGCAACCATAGCTTCCACGGCGTTTATAATCTTTCTGGAGTGAGGGACTGTCCATTATAGGAATTAGGAGTCCTGATAGAATAAGTTGCTCCGGACGGTACGAAGTATTTCTTGAGGTTCTGGAATGGCTATGCCCAACACTCCTTATCGGTGGTGGTGGTATACTCCTTTGATCAGACTGTACAGGAACTCCAGTTTGAAGAGTTTAGGCCAATTTTCTTATCATATCCTGCATAGCCCGTTGACCTTCGGCCAGGCTAGCTAAAATTCCAGTTCAATCATTGTTACTTGGAGGGGCAGAGGGATTAAGCGGAATTCCCTCATTTCTGTTACTCATTTTAGTGATATCAGCCATGTATGATGAATTAGTAAAAAAGTTTAGCAATACGTTCCCACAGACGGCGCCAATCTGTTGATGCAAAAAACTAGACTAGACCTAATTAATTCATCACAGATAAATATAAAAAAAAATAGGACAAATGGGATTTTTAAAGTGGTTCAGCTTAATGGAAAAATCTACGTCCACTGCTATGTATTTCTTGACTGCCTTGATTTATTTATCAAACCCCGAGGGTGTTACAATGTATTTATAGCCCAAGAGGGATGTCAAGAGTTGTCATGTGAAAGGATGGAATGCCTTCATTTGTTAGGCATTTACATCAATACATAATGAGAATTAAACATAAGACTACTGGCGCTTCATTGGCTATACTTGTAGGACTCCCTACTGTTGGCCGGTCTTCTCAATTGGTCGGGCTCCCTTATTCCTAGTTGGTCTGTCTTCTCTGTTGGTTAGGCTTACTTGTTGGTCAAGGATTTATATCATACTGACTTGGACTAGTGCCACATTAGATGACACGTGCTGACTTGTAATTGGTCCACGTAAGGTGGTGAATTTTGGTATCAACAACTATATAATTCACATTACTCGTGTGAGCAAAAACTCCAAGTATAACTTTTATCCATTTAGGATGAGGCCTATATTTTAGTAAATTTTTCTTTGTTATAACTTAGTGTACGTGAACTTGTTTAACTTATATTCCCTTGTTGTGTAGGTAATACTGCGGAAGGGTGAGCCAATCATGGAAATTAACAAAGAACTGATTCTTTCCTTGCATGATGAGCTAGAATAAAACATCCATGACTTGAAGCAGACCCATAGGAAGACCAAGGATAAAAATAAAAAAAGAGCCACGGAAAAGGATACTTGTCCCACAAATGAGGTCCCCATTGAGGCAGCGACATGTGGTTCAAACCCACCACTTACTGAGAATGCCACGATAAATATAATTAATGTTGGCTTAGCTTCTCCTAATGTCGGGGATAAAAATTAAAAGAGTAATGCTATGAGTCCCAAATAACTCCTCCCAAACTCTCCCAAAAAGAAATTAATATGGTGCCCTGGCGGGACCCCATAACACAAGGCAATACTTAATAAGCAGGTGGGAGAGTAAGTGGAATCCACATCAGATTTAGGGGAGATTTTGGGGGAGATTTTTGTACTCATATCATTATTCAAATTTAAAGCCATTACAACCTAGACACATCACCATCAGTAAGACATCCGTGAAAGTTAGTTTCAGATGATATGAACGTCCTAACTTCTAAAAGTACGGTTTTCATCTCTCGAATGCGACCTCAGATAAGACTAAGAGAACCAAGTTCTCCATGGGATACTGAGGCCACTGTGTTCTTTGAGATGAAAAATTCTACCAACTCCTCAGACGTTAAACGATCATTTGAGGATGCCAAGGAGTTGGAGAACTATTAACTCCAATACTTTCTCAGGATAAGAACGTGTATATATCCCCAAATTTTTCTTCATGTTTACTTTTACTAACTTATTTTGTTTTATTTTTGCTCCAGGCCACTAAGGATTCCATGACTCATAGGGTCAAGTATGAAAAACATATGCTTAACGTAAGTTTATGAAGGCTACACATCAGGCTGAGGTAGAAAATACAAGTCTTCCTTGTTTGACGCTAGCAAGAAGTTTGTGCCTGTAAGTCTTAAGGAAATGGCTAAGGTGGAGGCTGCTAAAAAAGCCAAGACCGATGCTGAGGATGATTTTAAACAAGCCAAAGAGTCTCTTAAGATGTGTGAGGCCAAATATCTAGAAACTACAAAAATGTTGGTGATTTTTAAAATAAATGAGTAAGAGTTTTTGGGTGTAAGAGCTTAAAGATATTGTCCCACATTGGAAGTGTGTGGAATATGTGGGAAGCTAACCCAAATATAAAAAGAGATAGTGTCCCACATTGGAAAATGTACAAAGCTAAGTGTCACCACTAAGCTATAAAAGGAGTGGGCAACCTTTGAGTCCCACATTTGAAAAATATTAAGAATTTTTGCACTTAATAAGTACAAATAGAATATGGAGAGTTAATTCATCTAGCATTTAAGAGGCTATTCAAGAGACCTCAATATGGTGCGAAGCACCGTACGCACACGCGCACAAGCCCCCGCGCGCGCGCATGTGGGGCAGTGGGCTGTAGAGGCGCTAGTGGCGCACTTTGCACTTCGCATGTCGCTTTTCCGGAGTGGTAGAGGGTTGTCGAGATTCGTCCGGGTCGGATCGCGGTAGCTCGGGCGCGGTCACTTTTTGGTGGACCCGTACAAAACCGATTCGGTATTAATTGTACCTGTTCGAAAATGACTTAAGACTGTTGGTAATTAACAGTCATACCATTTCGAAATTGATTAAGACTGTTAATCCAACAGTCATGACTCTTGAAGACAAAACTTTTCATTATCTATAAATAAAGGCTGCCTAAAATGAAATTGCAGATATAACAAATATTACCTAGTTTCGAAATTTCTAACCCTTGCTATTACTCTCTTATAATTTTTAGGAGATATAAATTATCTTATTCTGTTTTGTGCACATAAACAGAATAAGAACTTGATTGACTGTTCTTCGCTACTGCATCCAAAGGCTGTCTTCAAATATACAAGTTGCCGACAGTTCAAGTTGCTTCATTGTATCTTGAGTGCGGATTTGCGGATTTTCATTTGTATACCGAAGTTATTCGTGTGGGGCAAATACTGTATTTAGGAAAGTGACATCACGCCTTGAATCTTTCTAGTATCTATTCAGAAGTTACATTATTGTATTGAAGTTGACATTACTGTGATATATAAAGAGTTCCATTTCTGTATTTGCATTCATATTATCCAACAATCTAAATACAGTATTATCAGAAATGGCCGACTCTTCCAAATCACTTCGAAAAATAACAGAAAGCTTTGTCAAGTTGGACCGTTTTGATGGTGGTAATTTTCTGCATTGGTAGAAAAAGGTTCATTTTCTTCTAACAACATTGAAGATTGTATATGTCTTGTCACAACCGAAACCAAATGAAGATGAAGATGGTACCATGGAACAGACTAGGCAACGCACAAAATGGGATACCGATGATTACTTGTGTCGTGGTCATATTCTCAATGCACTTGCTGATAATTTGTTCGACTTGTACTAAAATATTGGGACTGCAAAAACTTTGTGGGAAACACCGGAGACTAGATATCTTGGAAGACGCTACAAGTAAGAAGTTCCTTATCGGTAAGTTTTTAAGCTTTAAAATGCATGATAATAGGCCTGTGCTAGAACAATTTCTTGACATCCAACACATCATAAATCATTTCAAACTGAAAAAATTAAATATGGATGATAATGTAATTGTTGTTGCCATAATTGAAAAACTTACTCCTTCTTGGAAAGATTATAAGAAAGAACTCAAACACAAAAGGAGGATCTTTCACTTGAAGAATTAGAGACTCATTTAAGAATTGAACAAGAGTCTCGAATTCTAGATGGCAAAGAGGAACAAGAAAATTTTGTTTCTAAGGTCCATGTGGTGGAGGAAGGAAAGGAGAAAAAATATGGCAATCATGGAAAAAATAACAAACAGAAGAATTTTTCAAATAATTCTAAAGAAAACAAAAAGAAGAAAGGAAATTGTTTTCATTGCAACAAACCAGGTCACTTCAAGAAGGACTGTCGTGAGTTCAAGAAACTAAAGGAAAAAGGAGGGACATCAGACACAAAGCAAAAATTTGCTTCTATGATATCCGAGGTTAATATGCTTGGAGAAGACAACTCTTGGTGGGTTGATTCTGGTGCCACAAGGCATGTTTGTAAGGACAAGAACTTGTTCTCTGCCTATGAAACAGTGGAAGGAGATGTTCTCTATATGGGAAATTCTTCTACTGCTGTGGTTAAAGGCAAAGGGACAGTGGATCTCGAATTCACTTCTGGAAAAATCCTTA